>QJPP01003336.1:0-245142 GCA_003996215.1 Jaltomata sinuosa
AATTACAGAGATAAAATAAAGGAAGTGTAGTACCTGAATCCTCAAACAATTTAGGGTACTTGTCCCGTATGTCCTTCTCGATTTCCCAAGTGGCTTCCTCAACCGGATGATGCTTCCACTAAACCTTCACCATAACAATTACCTTTGTCCTCAACCTCTGGATATCCCGAGCATGAATCAAAATCGATTCTTCCTCATAACGAAGATCCTTATCGAAAAGTGTCTCATCCCACTTGATATGTAATATTCATCCCCATGGTATTGCTTGAGCATGGATACATGGAATACCGGATGGACGCCTGATAAAATAAGTGGCAGTGCTAACTTGTAAGCCACTGGCCTCATAATTTCAAGCACTTCAATCGGACCGATGAACTGAGGGCTAAGCTTGCCCTTCTTACCAAACCGCATGACCCCTTTCATGGGTGATACCTTTAACAATACCTGCTCACTAACCTGAAATTCCATGTACCGAACCTTGCTATTTGTATACTCCTTCTACCTGCTTTGAGCAGCCAACAACTTGGTTTGTATGCCCCTTACCTTTTACTGCTCTTTCTTTACTAAGTCTACGCCCAGAGGCTTCACATCACCTTCCTCAAACCACCCAACCGGTGATCTGCAGTTCCTCCTATACGGGCCTTGAACGGTGCCATATCGATACTAGAGTGGTAGCTATTATTGTACGAGAATTCGCACAACGGTAGAAACTGGTCCCAATGACCCCCGAAGTCCATCACACATGCTCTCAGCATGTCCTCCAATACCTGGATCGTCCTTTCCGACTGACCATCAGTCTGAGGGTGGAAGGCTGTGCTAAAGGTGAGTTATGTACCCAACTTATGTAACTTGCCCCAGAACTTAGAAGTAAACTGTGTACCCCTGTCTGAAATGATGGATAGTGGTACCCCATGCAGTCTCACAATCTCTTTCACGTAGATCTTAGCCAATTGCTATGAATTGTAATCTACCCTGACAAGAATGAAATGATCGGACTTGGTCAGCCTGTCAACAATGACCCTAATTGAGTCATATTTCCCTAATATCTTGGGAAGACCCACCACGAAATCCATGGCTATCCTTTCCCATTTCCACTCTGGAATGGGCATTCTCTGAAGTAGTCCTGCAGGTCTCTGATGTTCATACTTTACCTTCTATCAGTTCTGACATTTGGACAAAAAATCCACTATGTTCCTTTTCATCCCGGGCCACCAGTAACACTGCCTCAAGTTCCTGTACATTTTTGTCACACCCGAATGAATTATGTACCGCAAACCATGAGCTTCTGCCAAGATTTTCTGTATCTATATCATCCACTCGAGGAACACAAATCCTCTCCCTGAAATGCTACACTCCACTAGAGTCTAACATGACATATCTAGACTCCTCGGATATTACCTTACCTCGCAACTTACCCAGTTTCGGATCCTGAAACTGTTTTGCCTTTATTTCCTCTATGAAGGTGGCCTTGACCTCAATGCTGGCCAACAACCAACCTTGATATGAAACACCCAAGTGCATGAACTTGGCCTCCAAAGCCCGAATCTCCTTAGCCAATGGTCGTTTGGACGCCCACAAACAAGCCAAGCTACCCATGCTAACAGTTTTCTGGCTCAATGCGTCTGCCACCATATTAGCCTTACCTGGATGGTACTGAATTGTCACATTATAATCCTTCAATAACTCCATCCATCTCCTCTGCCTCAGATTCAAATCCTTCTGAGTGAAAACGTTCTGAAGACTGCGATGATCTGTGAATACCTCACACTTGACACCATAAAGATAGTGTCTCCAGATTTTCAATGCAAAAACCACCGCTGCCAACTCTAAATCCTGAGTCGGGTAATTCCTCTCATGCACCTTCAACTGCCTGGATGCATAGGCTATTACATTCCTATCCTGCATCAACACAACATCCAAACTAAAATGTGAAGCATCACAGTAAACAACAAAGTCTTTATCTTCAACTGACAAGGACAAAATAGGGGTTGTGGTCAAAAGTGTCTTGAGCTTTTGAAAGTTCTCCTCGCACTTGTCGGACCACACGAACGGTATCTCCTTCTGTGTCAGCCTGGTCAGGTGAGTAGAAATAGAAGTAAAATTCTTAACAAACCTCCGGTAGTACCCTGCGAGCCCAACAAAACTCCTCACCTCGATCACAGAGCTAGGCCGAACCCAACTCTTGACTTTCTCAATTTTATGGGGATCCACCATCACCCCTTTTTCCGACACTACATGCACCAAGAATGCCACAGAAGTCAACCAAAACTCACACTTCGTGAATTTTGCATAAAGCTTTTGGTGCCTCAAGATATCTAGCACAATACGAAGATGATTAGCATGCTCCTCCCTACTCTTAGAGTAGATTAAAATATCATTGATGAACACGATAATGAAGGAATCCAAGTAAGACTTAAACACCTCATTCATCAAACTCATGAATGCTGCCGGTGCATTGGTCAAACCAAACAACATTACTAGAAACTCGTAATGTCCATACCAAGTTCGGAAAGTAGTCTTCAGAATGTCCTCAGGTCTAATCTTTAACTGATGGTACCCCAACCTCAAGTTGATTTTTGAGAACACTGATGCACCTTGAAGCTGGTCAAATAAATCATCTATACGGGGTAGAGGGTACTTATTTCGGATGGTCACCTTGTTCAGCTACATATAATCTATGCACATCCACATACTACCATCCTTTTTCTTTACAAATAAGACCGTAGCACCCTAAGGTGAAGCACTGGGACGTATAAATCCCTTATCTAGGAGTTCCTGCAGCTGAGTCTTAAGTTACCTTAACTCTTCCGGAGCCATACGATATGGAGGAATGGAAATGGGACGAGTGCCTGGCTCTAAATAAATACAAAAATCTATGTCCCTGTCCGGAGGCATACCGGGCAAGACCGCTGGAAACTCCTCTAAAATTCAGAAACCACTGGAACTGACTCTATAGGAGGAGACTCCACACTATCATCCCGGAGATGAGACAAAAAGGCTAGACACCCCCTCCCCACTAGCTTCCTAGCCTGGACAAACAATATTATCTTAACTGGCTTAGGCCTGTACATACCTTCCCACTCTAGTCTATCCTTACCCGGAATATCTAGAGCCACAGTCTTGGTGTTACAGTTCAACACAACATGATAAAGAGATAGCCAGGTTATACCCAAGATAATATCAAAATCAGTCATATCATAGGTTATTTAATTCCCTATTTTATTTGTTAAAAATGATAGAACTAGGAGAATTAATGGTGGAAATGCCCAGAAAAAGGGTGGGATGATCATGGGTGGCCTGGGGTTTGGGGATTTGGTATAGTCCAGGTAATGTGCAGGCCTTGTGTGTTAATTGTATGTACTGTGTGTTATTTTTAGACCAAGAACGAGAAAGGAATTCCAGTAAAAGGGTGCGAAACCACGGATCCGGGCCTACAGGACCGCTAGGAATGCCTCCACGGAGCAAGAAACGCATGGGTGCAGCTGCTTGGCACCCAGGTAGGCTAGGTTTTCATGAGTAGTTAGACATGTTTACTTTCCGTACTTGTTGTATAATAGAAATAGAGAATCCATATTTTAGGCCTCCGGGTATGGAGTTTGGTGGATTCAAGATTGGTTGTATTGTTTCTAGGATGTATGGAATGGCTAGTCTTATTAATGGTATTATGTGTTCAAGTTATTCATATTGTCGTCATAAAATTATGGGTTGAAGGACTAGCGTGTCAAAAAGGTTTGGGGAACTGGGAAAGTGCTTGGGAGCACAGGAAATGGGAATAGGAAGCTCCTAGGTGGGGTTTTAGGAATATTTATTGCTTGAGACTTAGCGGCAGTCTGGCTAAAGTTAGAAAAGGGAAGCGTGTCACATGCTTGTGTGTTTATCTAAAAAGGGAAATAGCTAGTTATATGTTAAAATAAAAAGGGGTGAATCGGGAAATAGTCTTCAGACGGGAATTGATGGTTTGTAGTTGTACCCAGAAAGGGTTAGGTGATGGCTTTCATATTTCTGCGAATGTGTATATTCATTGTACTCATGTCTAAGTGATTGTATGCTTTACATTGCTTAGGAAAGTTGTGTGGAATGTCTAGGTTCCTGTTTACAGTCTGTGTTGAACGGTGTTTACTTGTTGGTCTTACAAGTTGTGTGTGTTCATCTATTTACTGTGGTTATTGATATTCGGTTGGCTCGGGTACCATGCCTGGTACACATTACTATTTGGTTGGCACGGATACCATGCCTGGTATGGGTTTACTATTTGGTTTGCACGGGTACCATGCCTGGTACAGATTACTATTTGGTTGGCACGGGTACCACGCCTGGTATAGGTTACTAATTTGTTGGCTCGGGTACCACGCCTGGTATAGGTTACTATTTGGTTAGCTCGGGTACCACGCCTGGTATGAGTTTACTTTATTGCATATTGCATGTTGACTTTGTATTACATTGATTGTTATTGGTTTCTGTGTGGACCGGGTTATTTTACTAAATGTAATACCTGATATTGGTTTCGTGAGTGGACCAAGTTATTTATTTAAAAGTGCTATTGTTTGGTGGTCCTTGAGTGGCCGAAAACTATTGTATAACTGCTGTGTTATCTTGGTGTAGGCCGCGTTGTTATGTCATGTTATGCGTGTGGTCTTGGTGTAGGCCAGGTTGTTATATCATATTATTAGTTTGGTCTTGGTGTAAGCCGGGTTGTTATGTCATGTTATGAGTTTGGTCTTGGTGTAGGCTGGGTTGTTATATCATGTTATTAGTTTGGTCTTGGTGTAGCTCGGGTTGTTATGTCATGTTATGAGTTTGATCTTGGTATAGGCCGGGTTGTTATATTATGTTATTAGTTTGGTCCTGGTGTAGGCTGAGTTGTTACATCATGTTCTGAGTTTGGTCTTGGTGTAGACCGGGTTGTCATGTTAACACCTAGATGTGTTAGGGGGGTTCCAGACTATGTAAAAGAGGTTATGAGTTCATGTGTTATTGTCATTACGTGTACTAATGACAATCAAGGATTAATTGTGTTAATAAGCATAAGGATGGGTCTTGGGGTAGACCGGGTAGCATGTTGAACACTTAGGTGTGGTTAGATGATCCTTGGATGGTCCGAGTTTTGGGATGAGAAAGGGATTCAGACATAACTCTGTTGTGGTCATTGAAGGTGTCAATGGTTGCTAGGTGAGTTGCATGTGGTTTGTAAATATAGGGGAAGACGGAGAGTCTGGGCGTGGTTATTGGTTAATATAACCAGGTGGTAAAGCTGTCCTAGAGGTCCAGGAAAGTCTGGAAAATGGTAGGTAATATTTGGGTATAACATGGGTTTGGTTGGGCAGCTAGCAGGGTCAAGTCTGAGTATTTAGTCAAGGTAGTTGACTGGGGTAAAGGTTAAATGTTACTTGGGAAGTCTATGTGCCAAGATGACTTGGGAAGTCTAGGTGACAAGGTGACTTGGGAAGTCTAGGTGACAAGGTGACTTGGGAAGTCCTAGATGTTAGTGTCAAGGTTAAAGGTGAAGGAGGGAGCTATAATGTTTATTTCATGTCTTTCCCTATTTTTCTTATATGATGGTAGGAATGGATTTGGGTCGACCGATGATGCCTACCAGTACGTGTGTTTGTACTGACTCTACTCTTGCTATACCTTTTTGGTATAGTCTGGTTGCAGGTTGGTGATGTTTTATAGGTTCACGGCGAAGAGGGTCTCCAACAATTTCCGTCTTCGATTCCATGGTGGAAGAGTGGGTCTTTTATCTCTTGTGTCATCTTGTAGAAGCTCTTGTACCTTCTTAGACCAGATCCTAGGGGAGGGTGTTTTTAAAATGTTGTAAAGGTTTTTACGTAATTTCTTATGTAGTCTATTTCTGAACAAGAAAGGATTTCAGTTATGTATAAAAAGAAGGGCTATTTTCACTACTTCTTATTTTTCCGCAAGTTACCTGTTGGACGGGGGGTGAGGGTTCATATATCTAAGTGATTAGAGTAGGCGCCTGCATGACCTGCTAGGTTGGGTCGTGACAGATAGTATCAGAGCCTAGGTTAACAGTCTCCCAGTACAAGAGCAAAATGTCGAATAGAGTCCCGTGGATTGGTGTGTAGACGTCTACATCTAATCCGAGGGAAGCTCTAAAGCATTCTAGGAAATATCTCTTTTCTTTCATTCCTTTTCATGCTGTTTCGTTACTTGCTTGTATGGGTTGAGTCCAATTGGTATCTCTCGATTCCAATTGGTATCTCGATGAGGTGAAGGATGTCATTGGACTACGGGTACGACAAACAAGCAAGAAGGATTGGAATCGGGAAGGTTACAATTGGTATCTGGCCGGGGAGGCTATGTAAAGGTATGGATGGGTCGGCTAATGGTCATCCATGAGGCGAATAAAAGGTAACGAAACTGATTTGGTTGACTGTTTAGGCTTGAGTCTTGAGGCTTGAGGCTTGAGGTTGTGCTTATGTGCATTGATGTTGATTGAATGACTGCAATTGTGTGGTTTGCCATTATTTGATTTGCTGTGAATGTCTTGGTCCGGGAGGAGTCATAACTTTAATTGGTGTGCTTTGGTTGATAATTACTTTTTGAGTACTTAAAATTGGTTAGTAAAGTGGTGTCACTTTTCGGAATCGGGCTTACCATTGGTAAAAATGGTAAGGGGACAAGGCTTACGACTGTAGGGAAACTCCGGTTTTAGGACAGTCGAGATTGGTTAGGAACCCTGGGGAAAAGGGCTATCATTTCTTGATGGCAGGAACTGCAGTAAGGAAAATTTAGTTCCAGCTTTTGAAATTGTGATTGTTTTAAATAATAAAATGCGATATGCCTTAGTTGAAATTGTTTGCATTATGTTCGGGTATAGGCTTACCATTTATATAGACGGTAAGGGAACAAAAGGGATTGTCCATGTTGGGAAGCTCCGGTTTCAGGACAATCGGGACTTGGTTGGGAACCAAGGGAACAAGGGAGTCATTAGTATGTAATGGCGGGCAGATACTGTCGGGAAGCACATGTTGTGGTGATTTATTTTATTTTATGAGGTATCATGTTGATTTGCGATGCGATAATACCAGGAATGTTCTTGAGGGTTGTTTATGACCATAGTGGGATTTACAGGTTTAGACAGTGGTAGCTGGGAAGGGGAATGAGTGCTTTTAGCTGGAAATAAAATTTCCTGTACAGTTACTATTGGGACCGCTATAGAAGGATTTTTATCGCTACCGCAAAAGGCGCGGGGCAGAATGCCTGCCCTGCTTTCCTTGGGTTTTCATGTCATTCCCAAGGTATCTAAGGGCAATGGTTACATTATGAGCTGCTATGTGAAAAAAGAAAATAGTCTATAGGACTAATATAGTATACATATAAGGCATTTGGCCTGAAATTTAGCATCCATGCGCAATAAAAAGGAAATGGTAGACATGGTAGTCTGGGGTATTGGTGAGTTTGTTATTGACCATTGGTGGGTATAGTCACCCATGTATAATTTGGTAAGATGACCCGTAATTGACTGAGTAGTTTTGGACACTATTCATAGGTTATGAGGGTGATTATTGACCAGTTTATTGTTGATGATCCTTAGTGGTAGGGTCAATCGAAAGAATGGGGTTATTAAAATGGATTATTTAGCATTTTTTCTCTCTTTTTGACCATGATAATACCCAATGTTACTACTCTTTGAGAGGTAGGGGTGTACCAGTTTTAACCTCGGCTAGGGTGTAAGTGCCCAGGTAGAGTTCCCCCTAAGGTGAGAGTTAACAAAATCTTAGGCTAGGATGGAGTTCGGGTTTGTAAAACTTCAAGTATAGAAGGAAAGGCGTCATCGTGGTGGGATCTAGTTCCCTTGGCATGGAAATTATTTGGGTTAGTTCGTTGAGTTTCTTTTGCTCCGGTGTTTCGATGAGGCTCCGAATTTCTTGGACCCTCGGGGAGGGGTAATTTAGTTTCCCTGTGCAGTTTGAAGGAAGGAATTCCTTGATAGAGCAGAGGTGCGTTAAATTTTTGGCTGATTTGGGTATACCAAGGGATTGGGAGGTTTTTCGTTGTTTACGTAAGGTTATGTTACGATGTCATGGTAGAGCAATAAGATTGAGGGACAAGCTTGTTCTCTTCCTCCACCGTAGAGATTGTTCGGGGATGAACGATGGGTAAATTGGTATCTGTTGTAACGACCGGGTTCGTCGTTATGGGTAGTCTAATCGTGCCAAGTGTTAGAGTTTCTAACTCTAGGTTTGGGAGTTTGAAATTCTGGGCTAGGCTAGCCTCAACCAGTTTTGGAGCAAGGTAGAGTCTAGGGAAATCTGGGTAAGGATGGGTTTAGGTGTCTTGTGTTAAGCTAGTTTTCCACATAGCCAATACATAAAAGAGTCTGAGGGACTTTTTGAAATCGCATTTAGGTTAGTAGAACTCTCGGAATCGCATTTGACTTGAAAGGGTTGCTTCAGGTCATCAGGAGAAGCAAGTGTGTTGTGAAATGGCCAAAACTAGTAGATTTTTGGACATTCTGTCCGTGACAAGCGCGGTCAGGCGCGATAGCGGCCACCGCTATAACGGTGGAAATAACCACTATAACTGCGGTCAAGGGGCGGTCAACCCACTTAAGACCGCTATAGCGGGCCGACGGGGTTTTAATGCAGAAACATTCCCCAAAACATCAATTTTCACAAGTTCATTTTGGGAGAAGGGCTAGGCGATTCCAGACATTTTTCCTCATTCTTCCGTCAAAAATCTTCCCTAAGGTAAGGCTTTCATTCCCTAAACTCTGTAATACATTTCCTATGCGGTAGAATTTCTAGGAGGGAAATTGGGGAAGGATTAGAATGACCTAGGGATGGTGGAATTTGGGGAAGGAAGAGGATTCCAAGCATGTGAGTTCTTGGGTATGGATTAAAGTATATTATTATGATTATAGGTTGTTTAATTCCCTGTTTTATCCGTAAAAAATGATAGAGCTAGGGGAATTAATGGTGGAAAAGCCCAGAAAAAGGGTGGGATGATCATGGGTGGCCTAGGGTTTGGGGATTTGGTATAGTCCGGTAATGTGCAGGCCTTGTGTGTTAATTTTATGTACTGTGTGTTATTTTTACACCAAGAACGAGAAAGAAATTTCAGTAAAAGGATGTGAAACCATGGATCCGGGCCTGCAGGACCGCCAGGAATGCCTCCACGGAGCCAGAAACGCACGGTTGCAGCTACTTGGCACCTAGGTAGGCTAGGTTTTCATGAGTAGTTAGACCTGTTTACTTTCCATACTTGTTGTATAGTATAAATGGAGAATCCATGTTTTAGGCCTCCGAGGATGGAGTCTGGTGGATTCAGAATTGGTTGTGTTATTTCTAGGATGTACGTAATGGCTGGTCTTGTAAATGGTATTATGTGTTCAACTTATTCATATTGTCGTGATAAAATGATGGGTTGAAGGACTAGCGTGTCAGAAAGGTTCGAGGAACCGAGAAAGTGCTTGGGAGCACGGGAAACAGGAATAAGAAGCTCCTAGGTGGGGTTTCAGGAATATTTATTGCTTGAGACTTAGCGGTGGTCTGGCTAAGGTTAGAAAAGGGAAGCGTGTCACATGCTTGTGTGTTTATCTAAAAATAGAAATCGCTAGTTACATGTTAAAATAAAAAGGGGCGAACTGGGAAATAGTCTTCAGACGGGAATTGATGGTTCATAGTTGTACTCGGAAAGGGGTAGGTGATGGCTTTCGTATTTCTGTGATTGTGTATATTCATTGTACTCATGTCTAAGTGATTGTATGCTTTACATTGCTTATAAAAGTTGTGTGGAATGTCTAGGTTCCTGTTTACAATCTGTGTTGAACGGTGTTTACTTGTTGGTCTTACAAGTTGTGTATTTTCATCTATTGACTGTGGTTATTGACATTCGGTTGGCTCGGGTACCACGCCTGGTACATATTACTATTTGGTTCGCACGGGTACCATGCCTGGTATGGGTTTACTATTTGGTTTGCATGGGTACCACGCCTGGTACAGGTTACTATTTGGTTGGTACGAGTACCACGCCTGGTACAGATTACTAATTGGTTGGCTCGGGTACCACGCCTGGTACAGGTTACTATTTGGTTGGCTCGGGTACCACGCCTGGTATGGGTTCACTTTATTTCATATTGCATGTTGACTTTGTATTACATTGATTGTTATTGGTTCGTGTGTGGACTGGGTTGTTTTACTAAATGTAATACCTGATATTGGTTTCGTGAGTGGACTAGGTTGTTTATTAAAAAGTTTTATTATTTGCTGGTCCTTGAGTGGCCGAGAACTGTTGTATAACTGTTGTGTTGGTCTTGGTGTATGCCGAGTTGTTATGTCATGTTATGAGTTTGGTCTTGGTGTAGGCCAGGTTGTTATGTCATGTTATGAGTTTGGTCTTGGTGTAGGCCTGGTTGTTATATCATGTTATTAGTTTGGTCTTGGTGTTGGCCGGGTTGTTATGTCATGTTATGAGTTTGGTCTTGGTGTAGGCCGGGTTGTTATATCATGTTATTAGTTTTGTCTTTGTGTAGGCCGGGTTGTTATGTCATGTTATGAGTTTGGTCTTGGTGTAGGCTGGGTTGTTATATTATGTTATTAGTTTGGTCTTAGTGTAGGCCGGATTGTTACATCATGTTATGAGTTTGGTCTGGCTAAGGTTAGAAAAGGGAAGCGTGTCACATGCTTGTGTGTTTATCTAAAAAGGGAAATAGCTAGTTATATGTTAAAATAAAAAGGGGTGAACCGGGAAATAGTCTTCAGACGGGAATTGATGGTTTGTAGTTGTACCCAGAAATGGGTAGGTGATGGATTTCATATTTCTGCGAATGTGTATATTCATTGTACTCATGTCTAAGTGATTGTATGCTTTACATTGCTTAGGAAAGTTGTGTAGAATGTCTAGGTTGCTGTTTACTGTCTGTGTTGAACGGTGTTTACTTGTTGGTCTTACAAGTTGTGTGTGTTCATCTAATTACTGTGGTTATTGATATTCGGTTGGCTCGGGTACCACGCCTGGGACACATTACTATTTGGTTGGCATGGATACCACGCCTGGTATGGGTTTACTATTTAGTTTGCACGGGTACAATGCCTGGTACAGGTTACTATTTGGTTGGCACGGGTACCACGCCTGGTATAGGTTACTAATTGGTTGGCTCGGGTACCACGCCTGATATTGGTTACTATTTGGTTGGCTCGGGTACCACGCCTGGTATGAGTTTACTTTATTGCATATTGCATGTTGACTTTGTATTACATTGATTGTTATTGGTTTGTGTGTGGACCAGGTTATTTTACTGAATGTAATACCTGATATTAGTTTTGTGAGTGGACCGAGTTATTTATTGAAAAGTGCTATTGTTTGATGGTCCTTGAGTGGTCGAAAACTGTTGTATAACTGATGTGTTGTCTTGGTGTAGGCTGCGTTGTTATGTCATGTTATGCGTTTGGTCTTGGTGTAGGCCAGGTTGTTATATCATGTTATTAGTTTGGTCTTGGTGTAGGCCGGGTTTTTATGTCATGTTATGAGTTTGGTCTTGGTGTAGGCTGGGTTGTTATATCATGTTATTAGT
This sequence comes from Jaltomata sinuosa, assembly GCA_003996215.1. NCBI lineage: Eukaryota > Viridiplantae > Streptophyta > Magnoliopsida > Solanales > Solanaceae > Jaltomata > Jaltomata sinuosa. Next base: position 11,540 of record QJPP01003336.1, read on the forward strand.
TTGGTCTTGGTGTAGGTCGGGTTGTTATGTCATGTTATGAGTTTGGTCTTGGTATAGGTCGGGTTGTTATATTATGTTATTAGTTTGGTCTTAGTGTAGGCTGGGTTGTTACATCATGTTATGAGTTTGGTCTTGGTGTAGGCCGGGTTGTTATATTATGTTATTAGTTTGGTCTTAGTGTAGGCCGGGTTGTTACATCATGTTATGAGTTTGGTCTTGGTATAGACCGGGTTGTCATGTTAACACCTAGATGTGTTAGGGGGGATCCAGACTATGTAAAAGAGGTTATGAGTTCATGTGTTATTGTCATTAAGTGTACTAATGACGGTCAAGGATTAATTGTGTTAATGAGCATAATGGGTCTTGGGGTAGACCGGGTAGCCTGTTGAACACTTAGGTGTGGTTAGAGGATCCTTGGACGGTCCGGGTTTTGGGATGAGAAAGGGATTCAGACATAACTCTGTTGTGGTCATTGAAGGTGTCAATGGTTGCTAGGTGAGTTGCATGTGGTTTGTAAATATAGGGGAAGATGGAGAGTCTGGGCGTGGTTATTGGTTAATATAACCAGGTGGTAAAGCTGTCCTAGAGGTCCAGGAAAGTCTGGAAAATGGTAGGTAATACTTTGGTATAATATCGGTTTGGTTGGGCAGCTAGCTGGGTCAAGTCTGAATATTTAGTCAAGGTAGTTGACTGGGGTAAAGGTTAAATGTGACTTGGGAAGTCTACGTGCCAAGGTGACTTGGGAAGTCTACGTGACAAGGTGACTTGGGAAGTCTAGGTGACAAGGTGACTTGGGAAGTCCTAAATGTCAGGGTCAAGGTTAAAGGTGAAGGAGGGAGCTATAATGTTTATTTCATGTCTTTCCCTATTTTTCTTATATGATGGTAGGAATGGATTTGGGTCGACCGATGATGCCTACCAGTACGTGTATTTGTACTGACTCTACTCTTGCTATACCTTTTTGGTATAGTCTAGTTGCACGTTGGTGATGTTTCATAGGTTCACGACGAAGAGGGTCTCCAACAACTTCTATCTTCGATTCCATGGTGGAAGTTGGGTCTTTTATCTCTTGTGTCATCTTGTAGAAGCTCTTGTACCTGCTTAGACCAGATCCTAGGGGAGGGTGTTTTTAAAATGTTGTAACGGTTTTTCCGCAATTTCTTATGTAGTCTATTTCTGAACAGGAAAGGATTTCAGTTATGTATAAAAGGAAGGGCTATTTTCACTACTTCTTATTTTTGCGCAAGTTACCTATTGGACGGGGGGTGAGGGTTCGTCTATCTAGGTGATTAGAGTAGGCGCCCGCATGGCCCGCTAGGTTGGGTCATGACAGTAAAGTCTCTTTCATAGGTGTGAAGCGCACCACACTTATGAGGGAGAGGCTACGGAGCATTTTAAGGAAAAACTTCACTTCTTTCATTATCTTTATTGTGCTATGAAGTTTGGTTCAGATCATCCTCTCTAATTCGTTCATTATGCATTTCAGATCATGCCTCCTCGCAGAGCTAACACACGCAATGCTAACACAGTTCCTCTAGTTCTGAACCTTGAGGTTACAAATGCATAGTTCTGTAATGCGATCCAACTGTTGGCTCAGACCATAGCCAATTAGGCTAATCAGCAGGCCCTAGTTACTGCAAACCTCGCTGGTGGATTAGCTGCATCCAGGGTTCGTGATTTTGTTCATATGAATCTGCCAGAGTTTCTAGGGTCAAAGGTTGGTAAAGACCCAGAATTCATTGATGAGATCAAGAAGATTCTTGAGGTGAGGCAAGTGACTGGTACTGATAGTATTGAGTTAGCATCCTATCAACTCAAGGATGTGGCTCACATCTAGTTTATGCAGTGGAAAGACAACAAGGGTGTAAATACAGCTCTTGTGACATGGAACTGTTTTACTCGAGCTTTTCTGGACATGTTTTTCCTAAGAGAGTTGAGGGAGGCTAAGGCCCAAGAGTTTAGGAATTTGAGGCAGGGGTCGATGTCAGTCCAAGAATATAGATTGAAGTTCACTCAACTTTCTAGGTATGCTCCGCATATGGTGGCCGACCCGAGGGCTCAAATGGGTAAGTTCTTGTTTGGAGTATCCGATCTGGTGAAGACAGAGTGCAGGAATACTATGCTATTAGAGGATATGGATATCTCCAGACTGATGACCCATGCTCAGCAGTTTTAGGGGGATAAGCTCAAGGAAATGACTAGAGATAACAAAAAGGCTAGGACAGGTAATTATGAATATTCTCAGCAGAGGTCGGGTGGTGGGAGTCGCTCACAGTTTCAGCAGAGATCCACAGCCCCAGCGCCTTCATCAGCTAGTGATCCATCTCCCAGGCCTCGACAAGACCAGAAAAGAGGAGCATCAAGCTCTAAGTCTCAGGGTAGTGCTGCAGGTAACCTTACTTTTCCATTATTCCCAATGTATGGAAAGAACCATACGGGTGAGTGTCTTGCTAGCAGAGAGGGGTGTTTTGGTTGTGGTCAGCTCAGTCATAGGTTGAATGACTGCCCCTCCGCCAGGCAGGGACAGGGAGGTAACAAAGCTAAGTCTACTACTTTAGCAGCTCCAGCGGACCTCCCCACTCAGTAGAGTGCCTCATCAGGTACAGGTGGTGGTCAGCATCAAAACAGATTATATGCTCTTCAGACTCGACAGGACCAGGAGGATTCTCCCAATGTGGTCACGGGTACGTTGTAAGTCTTCTATTTAGATATTTATGCACTGCTAGACCTAGGTGCTACACATTCCTTTATAACTCCATATATACCAGTAAACTTCGGTGTCAGTCCAAAAATCCTCCCAGAACCCTTCTCAGTATCTACTCCAGTTGGTAACCCAGTTATAGCCAGACATGTATATAGAAATTGCCCTGTCACAGTTTCCCAGAAAGTCACCTCAACAGATCTTGTAGAGTTAGAAATGGTAGATTTTGATATCATTCTAGGCATGGATTGGTTACATTCCTATTATGCCTCAGTCGATTGTACAACTAGGGTTATTCAGTTTTAGTTCCCAAAACAGCCAGTCTTAGAATGGAAGGGTAATAACTCAGTGCCTGTAGGTTGTTTCATCTCCTACCTTAAGGCTAGAAAAATGATTTCCAAAGGGTATATCTATCATCTTGTTTGGGTTAAGGATTCAAACTCTGGGACCCCAACTCTTGAGTCAGTTCCAATGGTGAATGAGTTCCCAGAAGTGTTTCTAGAATATCTTCATGGAGTTCCTCCCGAATGGGAAATCAACTTCGGAATAGATCTCCTTCCAGATACCCAGCCTATTTCGATTCTTCCTTACAGAATGGCTCCAGATAAGCTTAAGGAATTGAAAGAACAACTGAAATACCTTCTAGATAAGGGCTTCATCAGACCCAACATCTCTAGATGGGGCACTCCAGTATTGTTTATGCTTAAGAAGGACGGTTCTCTCAAGATGTGTATTGACTACCATCAGTTGAACAAAGTCACAATCAAGAATAAATATCCCATCCCCAGGATTGATGACTTGTTCGACCAACTTCAGGGCGCTAGTTTCTTTTCTAAGATAAACCTCATATCTGGCTATCATCAGCTCTGAGTTAGAAGTAGTGACATCCCGAAGACAACCTTCAGGACTCGGTATGGTTACTATAAATTTGTAGTTATGTCTTTTGGACTAACCAATGCTCCTGCAGCTTTCATGGACTTAATGAACAAGGTGTTCAGACATGATTTGGACTTGTTCGTCATTGTCTTTATTGATGATATCCTTGTTTATTCTCGAAATGAGGAGGAGTATGCGAGTCATCCTGCAGACTCTCAAGGACCGCTAATTATTCGCCAAGTTCAGTAAGTGTGAGTTTTGGTTGAAATCAGTTGCTTTTCTTGGTCATGTGATGTCTAGTGAAGGCATCCGCGTTGATTCTTAGAAGATTGAGACAGTAAAGAACTGGACCACACCCATCTCTCCGACAAACATCAGAAGTTTCTTGGGTTTGGCTAGTTATTACAGGAGGTTCATAGAAGGATTTTCATCCATAACTGCCCCATTGACCAAGTTGACTCAGAAAAAGGTCAAGTTCCAGTGGTCAAAAAAGTGTGAGAAAAGCTTCTTAGAACTGAAGACCAGGTTGACTATATCTCCCATCTTGACTCTACCAGATGGTTTATATGGTTTTATGGTTTATGGTGATGCATCCAGAGTCGACCTAGGTTGTGTTTTGATGCAGTATGTAAGGTCATAGAGTATGCCTCCAGACAACTTAAGGTCCATGAGAAGAACTACCCGACTCATGACCTCGAGCTTGCAGCTATTGTGTTTGCCTTAAAGATTTGGAGACACTACTTGTATGGTATTCATGTTGATTTATTCACAAATCATAAGCGCCTCCAGTATGTGTTCACCCAGAAAGAGTTGAATCTTCGTTAGAGGAGATGGCTTGAGTTTCTCAAGGATTACGACATGAATGTGCTCTACCCCGGGTAAGGCCAACGTAGTGGTTTATGCCCTCAGCAGACTATCTATGGGTGGTGTGTTGCATGTTGAGGAAGAAAAGAAAGAGTTAGCCAGAGATGTTCACAGGCTTTATTTATTAGGAGTTTGCCTTATGAACACAATATATGGTGGTGTGATACTTCATAAAAGCCTACATAGCAATTCCAATGCTACGCCTTAAACCACTCGGCTATCTCTCCTACATAGGCTTATCTCGTTCTAGTGACTTACCGTACGAGAGCAAGACCCAGGAGGCTCGCAGCTACCACGGTCAGAATCTTCATTGGTAGCAGAGGTTAAGGAAAAGTAGGATAGTGACCCCATATTGCTTAAGTTGAAAGGTGCAGTTCATCAGTAGAGAGTTGAGGTTTTCTCCCAAGGGGGAGATGGTGTGCTCCGTTATCAGGTTTGCTTATGTGTTCCAAATGTGGGTGAGTTGAGGCAGCAGATCCTTACAAAAGCCCATAATTCTAGATATTCCATCCATCCAGGTACCACTAAGATGTATCATGATCTACGGGAAGTCTATTGGTGGAACGACATAAAGAGGGACATCACAGATTTTGTGGCTAAGTGTCCCAACTATCAGCAGGTTAAAGTAGAACATCAGAAACCAGGAGGTGTGACTCAGGAGATTAGTATTCTTACTTGGAAGTGGGAAGGGGTCAACATGGATTTCATTACGGGATTGCCTCGTACTAGCAGACAACATGACTCTATTTGGGTGATAGTGGACAGAGTCACTAAGTCAGCTCACTTCTTGGTAGTCAAGACTACAGATTTGGCGGAGGATTCTGCCAAACTCTACATCAGTGAGATAGTTAGGTTGCATGGGGTTCCTTTATCGATCATCTTAGATAGAGTTCCTCAGTTTACATCTCATTTCTGGAGATCATTTAAAAAAGGTCTTGGTACTCAGGTGAATATCACTACAATATTTCATCCACAGACGGATGGTCAGCGTACCATTCAAACCTTAGAGGACATGTTCAGAGCTTGCGTGATCGATTTCAAGGGTAGTTGGAATGATCACCTACCTCTCATAGAGTTTGCCTATAATAACAGTTTCCACTCCAGTATTTAGATGGCTCTATATGAGGCACTCTATGGGCGTAGATGTAGGTCTTCGGTTGTTTAGTTCGAAATAGGTGAAGCAGCCTTGATCAGGACAGATTCGGTTCATGAGGCTACGGAGAAATTTCAGCTCATCAAGGAGAGATTAAAAACAACCCAGAGTCGTTAGAAGTCCTATGCATATATGAGGAGAAGGGACTTCGAGTTTGAAATCGATGATTGGGTTTTCCTGAAAATATCACCCATGAAGGGGGTGATGAGATTCGGCAAGAAGATAAAGCTCAGTCCCAGGTATGTTGGTCATTACAGAATCCTGAAAAAGGGTTGGTAATGTGGCTTATGAGTTAGAGTTGCCAGCAGAGCTAGCAGCGGTTCATCCAGTCTTTCACATTTCCTTGTTGAAGAAGTGTGTGGGTGATCCAACATCGATGGTACCCTTAGAGAGTGTGGTTGTGAAGGATAGCCTCACCTATGAGGAGCTTCCAGTGGAGATTCTTGACCGTTAGGTTCGTAGGTTGAGAAATAAAAAGGTCACCTCAGTAAAGGTTTTGTGGAGGAATAAATCCATAGAGGGAGCTACTTGGGAAGCAGAAGCAGCCAAGATGGCCAAGTGTCCTCACCTCTTTCCTTCCAATTCAGTTTCAGCTTGAGGTAGGAGTTCCTCTCAAGTCTTTCAATTAAATCTTGCATAATTAAATCTCAGTACCTTGTTCCCTCAGTTATCCTTGCATTTCAGCATATTTGCATATTCATGGAACTCAGTTCAGTTATATATCAGTTTCTAGTACTCAGTTGGTAGGGATTGCAACTCATTCCCTCCATACTCAGCTTGTTTAGCCTTCATTCGAGGACAAATGATCCCAAGGGGGAGATATTGTAATTCCCCAGAACTTTCAAGCCCAGACTTAGCTAAGCAAACCAGGGTTCACTGCCATGAGCCGTGGAACAGTCCACGAGTCGTGGACTAGACTCATGGAACAAGGATCAGAGGATTGCTCCTCTGAAGTTTGGGCCACGACTCATGATCACGGTCCGTAGGAGTTTTCATGGACCATAGATGCCATCCGTAGAAACTCATTCCAGTAGCCCAACCTTAAGTCACCAGGGTTCAAGAGTGGGATCCACGACCCGTGGAAGCGATGCCATCCATAGAAACTCATTCCAGTAGCCCAACCTTAAGTCACCAGGGTTCACGAGTGGGATCCACGACCCGTGGAAGCTTCCACGAGTCGTGAACCCAACTTGTGGAACCAATCTTCAGAGAGCCATGAATTCCAGCACAGGAACCATGAGTGGGTTCCATGACCTGTGGAAGCTTCCATGAGTTGTGAACCCAACTAGTGGAACCCATTCCAGTAGCTCTGTTTTCCAGGTCCAGGAACCATGATAGGGTTCCACGAGCCGTGGAAGTTTCCACAAGCTATAGAACCCATCCATGGAACGTGAGATGCGAATTTTCCAACAACTTTTAAGTTAAATTCTCAGGGGTATTTTAGACCTATTTTGCTCCGACTATAAATAATCTTAGGCTTAGTTTATTAAGTCTAATTTCCCAAAACAAAGTTAGATTTTCTAAATTTTATTTCAAGTCAGAACAGAGCGTGTTCTCCAAAGCTTCAGGCCTAGGGTTCTCTCCTCCAAGCTTCAACTCCAAATTCTTGCAGGGAATTTTATCCACCAGGTATGTGGTAATTTAGTAAGGGCATAGTCCACCCTTATGCCCAAAAACCATGTATCTTTTCCATGATTTGCATGAATGTAGAACTAGGGTTCTTGTACTTTTTACAGATTATTCCAAGGAATCCATGCTCATGAGTTATATACAATCTTTGTGTTGTTTTAAATATCATATATTGATTATCTTGCATTGCTTAGATGCTTACGAGATCTTTAGGAATCATGGACTTAGCCCTAAACTATAACATTTGTTTAAATGTGTTAGTTTCCTTCAAAATTCAACCTAGCTTATTTGTATAAGTCCCAAAACTAGAATTTAGTCAGTCTTTAGTCTACTTCAACATTTAAAAAAAAACAGAGACTTTAGACTAGTCTAGTCCTGACCCATAAACTCAGGATGCCAGTTTTGAATTGAGCTATATTCAGTTTGGGAGTATTATTTAGCGCCGAGTTTGACTAGGGTTCAGCGTACCCTCAAGTACAAAACTATGTGCCATCGTAGGTTTATAAGTCCCCTCTATTGTGCATCAGTTTTAGTGATCATACCACAGTCATGCCTTTATAATTTGGCAAGGTATATTGGGTCCTCTTGATGGGGCGTATACATCAGACTCCATATTTAGCTCACGTGGTTTATGTCGGTTCATAGACTCTCCCACAGTGTTAGTTTCATTAATGTGCATTAGGCCCTCAATTATGTTTAATTTTAACTTTCAGCGTGCTTCCAGATTACTCTTGCATTTCAACTATTTATGCATGATTTTTACCTTGGGCCAATGTACTGCAGTTTAGGTCAGCTTACAGCTTTTCAGTATTTTAGCATGTTTATATATTCGGTTAGCTTTGCATATCCCTCATGCTTAGTACATTCAAAGTATTGATGCATACTATATGTGGTGCATCCTCTCATGATGTAGGTTCAGGTTCTCAGCTTCAGCCTTGCGATTAGCTCACCCCGGTGCAACATCAGCAATAGACAGTGGTGAGTCCTCATCATCTGAGGACATATCTTTAATATTCTTTTTGAGTAGTCAGTTTGTCTTTACTTTTAGTATTTTAGAGTTATCTGGGGACTTGTCCCAAAAACTCATCAGTATTAGAGGCTTTTCAGATATAGAGTCAGACTTAGTTGATTTGGGTTGATCTGCTTTGTAGACAGCTATTTGTGCAGATATTATCTTCTCAGTTGAATCCATTTTAGATTATAGTCTTTATTCAGTTATGCTTCCATCTGTTTAGAATTATATTCAGTATGCTTATGATATGCCAGTTTCAGGGTTAGTTTGGGGTCACTTGTGATCCTAAATCTCGTGTTACATCTAGAGTCTAGTCTCGGGGCATGACAGATCCTAACACTGCATAGTACTAAGAAAATGTGTCTCAAAACCAATATCATAAATGATGTAGTGTATGAGGATGGTCAGTTTGATTAGTTCTGGTATGCAACCCAGGGGAAGGGACAATACAATTTCTAAAGCAAGTCATAAGAGTCATAACATATATCATAATAGAGAAAAAAAATATGGGACAAGTACTCAAAATATTTCTCAAAAACTATTTATTAATATTACTTATGAACTAGATGGTATCATCGACTTCCGTTAAATACCACGGGCTATGTGGTTCCGATCAATGCTCGATCAGCTAAGCCCTAATCCATTTTTGTTGTATGAATCGAGATTATATCATTTTGGCTAGCACCATCATCCTCATAGAGTAAAAGATAAGGTCATCCACTTAAGGATCAAACCATCCCTATGTCAATAAAATACAGGTTTTGGGTGTTGAGACATTAGACTTACACCTTCTCAGTTAACAATCTAATTCTCTTTAAGAACATCTTTTAATCTTCTCAAAACAATAAGTAAACCATTCTTTGAGGGACATTTATCATTCATAAGGCATCCGTTAAATTGGTATCGTCATACCAAGAATTGCAAGTCCTACATATCATGCCATATCCATTGATAAGCTAATACATCATTAGTCCCATTATTTTAAAGGATTTAAGCACCTTTAATATATCCCTCAATGGTTGGCAACCTCATAATTAGTAAATACCCATTTCAAAATTGAGGGACGTAGAAAATCCTTTTCTTTTCCATCAAAAGTCAAGATTTAAATGGTAAAATAATTTATAAAAGAATCATGACTTTAGATCTGCCCCAAAAGCTTTTCATAATAGTAAGGTTTCATATTTCAAACAATAAGTTTCAATCCTCAAATATATTTAACAAATAATGAGTAATTTCATAAAAAGAGTATGTAACTTCAAGTAAGTTATCCTTTCGAAAATCGTTCAACAAATCCACATTCAAAAACTTTCATAAATATCACTTTGTAGTTAGAAAAATAAGCTACTAATATACTTAATTGAAAGAGGATTATTCAACATACCTTGGAGAAAAAGATGGTGGAGAGAAATTCTTGGGATAGAAACCCTACCCTTAACTTTTCTTGAAAACCTTAAGATTTTTGTGAAGAATCTTGTTAGTAATTCATAACTAACAATTAGAAAGGATTTGGAATACCTTTAAATACATGGGGGGAACATACCTTAAACGTTTGGAGGATTAGTGATCAAAAAGAAGGAAATTAGACTTGATTCTTGAGCCAAAACCCTAGAAGTTCTTGCACTTGCTTTGGAGAAGGAGAAGAGGAATTTTGAGAGGTAGTAACGTATGAAAATTCTAATGGGGAGAAGGGTTTTTAATCGATTGGAGATAAGAAAAAAGTGCGAGGGATGAAATTTCCCTTAAAGGGGCTTTGAAGGCCAAAGGTCGCACTAAAAAAATGGCTGCAGGTATCGCACGCTAAGGAGGACGTTTTGCGTGCCTAGCAGTGTGCACTGCTTTGCATGTGCGCACAGACGCTCGCACTCATGCACACTTTTGGCCTCACTTCACTGTCTCGTCATGTACAAAGTTGTCTCGGGATGCTACCTCCATTACATATATACATATATATACCTATTATTTCAAGATGATTTTCAACTAGTGCTAAGGCCAATCAAGTTTATTTATAGTCCGAAAAGGCAACACTAATCTATACAAACGCGAAGATATTTTTGGGGTACTACAGAACGTCACTTAAATTTACTTGAAACTTGTTATGTACCTTCTCTTTCGATAAATTTAGTTTCTTTATCTAAGTTGGATAAGACTGGATACTCTTTTAATTTCGGTAATGGGTGTTTTAGTTTGTTTAAGCATAATCATCTCATTGGCACTAGTACTCTTTGTTATAGCTTATACAAACTAAATCTTGATAATCTGTTTTTTGAAACACTCTTAACTTTGCATCATAATGGTGGAACCAAATAAAGTTTGGTGAATGAACAATCTGCCTACTTGTGGCATAAGCGTTTAGGTCACATATCCAAAGAAAGACTGAAAAGATTAATTAAAAATGAAATTTTTCTAGATTTGTATTTTACAGGCAGTAACATTTGTGTAAATTGTATTAAAGGTAAACAAACAAAATACACAAAGAAAGGTGCCACAAGAAGAACACAGCTTCTTGAAATTCTTCACACTGATATATGTGACTCATTTGATATCACATCTTTCTCTAAAAAAAAATATTTTATCACTTTCATTGATGATTTTTCACGTTATCGATATGTTTATTTATTGCATGAGAAATCTCAAGAGATAAATGCCTTAGAAGTATTAATTAATAAGGTTAAAAGACAACTAGACAGAAAGGTAAAAATAATCAGGTAGGTGGTGAATATTATGAAAGATATGATGAAACTGGACAACACCCAAGTTCATTTGCTAAATTCCTGAAAAAATATAACAAATGTGCTTAATACACAATGACTGGTACACCATAACAAAATGGTGTGGTAGAAAGACGTAATTGTACATTAATGAATATGGTTAGGAGTATGTTAAGTAATTCATCTTTACCTCTTTCGTTGTAGATGTATGCTTTAAGGACTACCGTTTACTTGCTAAACAAGGTTCCTAGTAAAGCAGTTCTAAAGATACCTTTTAAACTGTGGATTCGTAGGGAACTTAGTTTGAGGCACCTGCATGTTTGGGATTACCCGACAGAAGTTAGAGTTTATAACCCACAAGAAAAGAGACTAAATTCAAGAACAATCAGTGGTTTCTTTATTTGTTGTGCAAAAAAATTAAAAGGGTATAAATTTTGTTGTCCTAATCATAGTAAGAGAATAGTTGAAACGGAAAATGCTAGGTTTATTGAGAATGGTGAAGTTAGTGGGAGTGAAGAATCACGTAACATGAAAATTAAAGAAGTTAGGGTGAGAATTTCTCTACCCTCCACTTCTTTTAAAATTGTTGTTCTTGAAGTTGTTGTACAACCTAACAATTAATAAGAACAACAAATCAATGTTCTTGCTAATCTTAATAAAGCCATAATTGATGAACCCGCAGTAGAAGAATCCAAGAAGTAGCTTTAAGATTGTCACGACCCAACCCATCGTGAGTAGCACCTACCCAACCCCCGGATAAGTGAACCAATAGAGTTCAACCCTTGTCTAGACTAACAGCCTAAAACCAATAACAAAAAGTAAACTAGTAATCAAAACAATTCAAAAACTAATCATAATCATTATATTGGGGAAAATCCCTCCTAAGAACTGAAAGTCATTGTACCAAACATCAATACCAAATATCTAGAATATGGTTATGCAACCCCAAAAGATAAAATGAAATAGTTTTAAGTCTGAAACAAATGGACTGAAACTCTAAGAATAACCCAAGGTAGCTCGAAACAAGCATCTCACCCTTGAAAGTCAGAATTGCCAGTGCTAAATGCGAGGTCACATCTCATTCGCTGGTAGATTTCCTATACTCACCAAAGACAAGCAAGTGCAGTATCAGTACACCACCACTGTGTACTGGTAGGATCATCAGCCAGTTTTCAAGTAAACAACATATATCACAGTACAACATATTCAAGTAAATATATGGAAAACATGCAACAAGTATACAGGCCCTAGACTACAATTCTGTACCTACCTTGTACCAGCATGAAATCCATATCTTACAGTTCTATACCACAAACATGAGCCATTAACTATACCTTTCCGTCTAGCCCGAACCCACCCTAGACTCCCCTCTAGATACATACCAAAAGTAATGCTTCAACCCGGCCTAAACCAAGACCAACATAGCAGTTATACAAAGTTCCCCTCAAGGACCACCAACAATAGCACCTTTAAATAGACAACCCGGTCCACTCACAGAACTAATATCAAGTGTCACATTCAGTAAAACAACCTGGTCCACACACAGAACCAATATCAGCCAATGCAATACAATAATAATGAAACAATGCAATATGTAATAAAGTAAACCCGTACCAGGCGTGGTACCCATGCAAACCAAATGTTATACCAGTACCGGGCATGGTACCCGTGCCAACCATTTGTTATACCCGTAACAGGCGTGGTACCCGAGCCAACCGAATGTCAACAACCACAGTCAATATATGAACACACACAACTTGTAAAACTAACAAGTAAACACCATTCAATCATAGACTGTAAACAGGAACCTAGACATTCCACACGACTTCCCTAAGCAATGTAATGCATACAATCACTTACACGTGAGTACACAAATATAGACATTCACAGAAAGTCATAAGCCATCACCTACATCAAAATGTTCCAACCTCTATTCGACCCGAGCTTTCCCGTGTTCTGGATTCCTCTCTCGATCTTGGTCTAAAAACAACACACATTACATATAATTAACACACAAGGCCTGTACATTACCCGGGTTATACCATACCTCAAACCCCAGGCCACCCATGATTATCCCACCCTTTTCCCGGGCTTTTCCACCTTTAATTCTCCTAGTTCTATCATTTTTTATGGATAAAACAGGGAATTAAACAACCTATGATCATAATAATATACTTTAATCCATACCCAAGAACACACATACTTGGAATCCACTTCCTTCCCCTAATTCCACCATCCCTAGGTTATTCTAACCTTTTCCTAAATTCCCTCCTAGTAATTCTACCGCATAGGAAATGTAATACAAAGATTGGGGAATGAAAACCTTACCTTAGGGAAGAATTTTGACAGAAAAAGGAAGAAAAATGCGTGGAATCGCCTAGCCCTTCTCCTAAAATGAACTTGTGAAAAACTGAATGATATGGGAGCAGTTTCTGCATTAAAATCCCATTGGCTTGCTATAGCGGTCCCCGCTCTGTTATAGCGGTCCCACTATAGCGGTAGGCTGCCGCTATAGCGGTCTTAAGTAGGTTGACCGCCCTTTGACCTCTGCTATAGAGGTAATTTCTACCACTATAGCAGTGGCCGCTATCGCGCCTGACCGCGCTTGTCATAAACAAAATGTCCAAAAATCTTCTAGTTTTGGCCATTTCATAACACACCTGTTTCCCCCGACGTCCTAAAACAATCCCTTCACGTCAATCGCGATTTTGGGAGTTCTACTTACCCAAATGTGATTCCGAAAAGTCCCCCGGACTCCTTTATGTCTTGGCTATGTGGAAAACTATCTCAATCCAAGACACCTAAACCCATATTTACCCGAATTTCCCGAGACTCTACCTTGCTCCAAAATTGGCCGAGGCTAGCCTAGCCTAAAATTTCAAACTTCTAAACCTGGAGTTTTCTAACTCTAAAACTTGGCACGATTGGACTACCTATATCGATGGACCCGGTCATTACAACAGATACCAATTTACCCATCGTTCATCCCCGAATGATCAAACCCAAAATTACGAAGATAAAAAGAAGGAAGTGTAGTACCCTAATCCTCAAACAATTGAGAGTTCTTGTCCCGCATGTACTTCTCGGTTTCCCAAGTGGCTTCCTCAACTGGATGATGCTTCCACTGAACCTTCACCATATCAATCACCTTTGTCCTCAACCTCCGGACATCCCGAGCAAGAATCAAAATTGGTTCTTCCTCATAACGAAGATCCTTATCGAAAATTATCTCATCCCACTTGATGATGTAATACCCATCCCCATGGTATCGCTTGAGCATGGATACATGCAATACCATATGGATGCCCGACAAACTAGGTGGCAGTTCTAACTTATAAGCCACTAGCCCCACAATTTCAAGCACTTCAAACGGACCGATGAACCGAGGGCTAAGCTTGCCCTTCTTACCAAACCACATAACCCCTTTCATGGGTGATACCTTTAACAATACCAGCTCACCAACCTGAAAGTCCTTGTCCCGGACCTTGCGATCTGCATACTCCTTCTGCCTGCTTTGAGCAGCTAGCAACTTAGTCTGTATGCCCTTGGAGTATGAACCACTATAATTTCCCTCATTCCGGGGCTTTTTGGCTAAAGCCTTAGCCTGCCCCGCTTTTCTAACTCCCTTAATCTTCTTCACATAATCCGCCACATCATTAAATCCCTTTCCCGAAGAAATCATATGCACCGATAGTACCTGCAGTTCACTATTCACACCCTTGAAAAATAACCGGACACATTCCTCCTCGGAACCCAACATCTGTGTAGTAAAATGAGACATCGCGTGGAAATTAGCCTCATAAGCTGAGACCGATATGCTACCCTACTCCAAGTTCAGAAACTCACCCTTCTTCTGCTCCCTCAAAGTATGGGGAACGTACTTCTCTAGAAACAACACATGGAACTGCGCCCAAGTCAGTAGAGGTAGAAAGAAGATCGACACTCAACATGAGACCTCCACCACTGCTTGGCATCACCCTGCAGTTGAAAAGTGACAAACTCCACCCCATGCTGACGTACAATACCCAATTTGTGCACATGGCAATCCAGGATGAACTCATAGGCATCCTCCTTGTCTGTACCCTAAAACATCGGAGGTTTCAGCTTAAGGAACTTAGTGAGCATCTCATGCTCATTACCTGTCATCACTGGTCTAGCATTGGCCTGAGGAGATCATTTGTGCCCGAAGTTGCATCCATCCTTGGTGTAGTAGTAGTCGCTGGCTAAGTATGCAAGGCCTGATTTGCATAAGCTGCGGGAATGGTTCCAGCACCAACCAACCCACTCAGAATATCCCACGCCTGCTTAAAAGCTTCCGGTGTCATAGTAGGAAGGCCTGCACCCCCAACCGGTGCCACCTTCTCTTGAGCCCCTCTATCCTCTACAACCACTTTTTCTACATCCTCAGCCACATGATCCCAAGGTTGGGAAGAGATTACCTCACGTGCAGTAGCAACTCGAGCTCCACCCCTGGCAGGTACAGCTCTAGCTCGTCCCCTGCCCCTTTACCTACCTCTGCCATGAACTGCCAGGCCCGCTGCTGGGACCGCTGGCCTTGCTTCATTATTCCTTGTAGGGACCATCTGCGGACAGAAAAGTGAATGAGGTTAGATACCAATTTGTATCACCAGATACCAATTGGAATCGAGTTATAGCACGAAGGAAAGAAGGAAGGGATAGTTTTTCCTAAAGCCTCATAGCCTCTCGAAGAAAAGGACGGACGTCTCCGCACCATTTGCAAGACTCTACTAGACCTGTCTGGTACAACGAGATCAACGAACCTAGTCTCCTATACCATCTTTATCATGACCCAACCCATCGTGAGTGGCACCCACCCAACCCCCGGATGAGTGAAACAATAGAGTTCAACCCTTTTCTAGACTAACAACCTAAAACCAATAACAGAAAGTAAACTAGCAATAAAAATAATTCAAAAACTAATCATAATCATTATCCTGCGGAAAATCCCTCCTAGTAACTGAAAGTCATCATACCAAACATCAATACCAAATATCTAGAATACGGGGATGTAACCCCAAAAGATAAAATGAAATAGTTTTAAGTCCGAAACAGATGGACTGAAATTCTAAGAATAACCCAAGGTAGCTCGAAACAAGAAGCTCACCCTTGAAAGTCAGAATTGCCAGTGCTAAATGCGAGGTCGCATCTCAGTCGCTGGTACATTTCCTGTACTCACCAAAGACAAGCAAGTGTTGTATCAGTACACCACCACTGTTTACTGGTAGGATCATCAACCAGTTTTCAAGTAAACATCATATATCACAGTACAACATATTCAAGGAAATATATGGAAAACATGCAACAAGTATACAGGCCCTAGACTACAAGTCACTACCTACCTTGTACCAGCATGAAATTCATCTCTTACAGTTCTATAACACGAACATGAGCCATTAACTATACCTTTTCGTCTAGCCTAGACCCACCCTGGAATCCCCTCTAGACACATACCAAAAGTAACTCTTCAACCCAGCCTAAATCAAGACCAACACAACAGTTATACAAAGTTCCCGGCCACTTAAGGACCACCAGCAATAACACCTTTAAATAGACAACCCGTTCTACTCACGGAACCAATATCAAGTGTCACATTCAGTAAAACAACCCGGTCCACACACGGAACCAATATCAGCCAATGCAATACAATATTCAATGAAACAATACAAGATGTAATAAAATAAAACCGTACCAGGCGTGGTACCCGTGCCAACCAAATGTTATACCTGTACCAGGCGTGGTACCTGTGCCAACCATTTGTTTTACCCATACCATGCATGGTAGCCGAGCAAACCGAATGTCAACAACCACAGTCAATATATGAACACACACAACTTGTAAAACAAATCAAGTAAACATTGTTCAATCACAGACTGTAAATAGGAACCTAGACATTCCACATGACTTCCCTAAGCAATGAAATGCATACAATCACTTAGACATGAGTACACGAGTATACACATTCACAGAAAGTCATATGCCATCACCTACCTCGAAATGTTCCAAGCTCTATTCGACCCGAGCTTTCCCGTGTTCCGGATTCCTCTCTCGTTCTTGGTCTAGAAACAACACACAGTACATATAATTAACATACAAGGCCTGTACATTACCCAGATTATACAAAATCCCCAAACCCCAGGCCACCCATGATTATCCCACCCTTTTCCCGGGCTTTTCCACCATTAATTCTCCTAGTTCTATCATTTTTTACGAATAAAACAGGGAATTAAACAACCTATGATCATAATAATGTACTTTAATCCATACACAAGAACACACATGCTTGGAATCCCCCTCCTTCCTCGAAATCCACCATCCCTAGGTTATTCTAACCTTTCCCCACATTTCCTCCTAGCAATTATACCGCATAGGAAACGTAATACAAAGATTGGGGAACGAAAACCTTACCTTAGGGAAGAATTTTGACAAAAAAAGGAAGAAAAACGCGTGGAATCGCCTAACCCTTCTCTCAAAATGAACTTGTGAAAAACTGAATGTTTTGGGAGCTATTTCTGTATTAAAATCCCGTCGGCCCGCTATAGCGGTCCTTGCTCCGCTATAGCGGTCCGGCTATAGCGGTCTTAAGTAGGTTGACCGCCCTTTGACTGCTGATATAGCGATAATTTCTACCGCTATAGTGGTGGATGCTATCACGCGTGACCACGCTCATCACAGATAGAATGTTCAGAAATCTGCCAGTTTTGGCCATTTCACAACACACCTGTTTCCCCTGACGTCCTGAAACAACCCCTTCATGTCAAACGCGATTCTGGGAGTTCTACTTACCCAAATGTGATTCTGAAAAGTCTCCCGGACTCCTTTATGTCTTGGATACGTGGAAAACTATCTCAATCCAAGACACCTAAACCCATATTTACCCGAATATTCCTAGAATCTACCTCACTCCAAAATCGACCGAGGCTAGCCTAGCCCAGAATTTCAAACTCTCAAACCCGAAGTTTTTTAACTCTAAAACTTGGTACGATTGGACTGTCCATAATGACGGACCCAGTCATTACAAAGATAATCTCAAAGACAAAGAATATTCGCTATTTCTGATGATTATTTGGTACACGAGTCAGAATTGACTTGAAAATTGATAATGATCTAGTTTCATTTTCACAAGTCATTGAAAGTAATAATTCAAATAAAATGTATAGATGCTATGAAAGATGAGTTGAAATCTATGAAAGAAAATAAATTTTGGGACGACCTTGTTGAATTACCAGAAGGTTTCAAAAGAGTTGGGTGTAAATGGATCTTTAAGACTAAACAAGATTTAACTGGCAACATCAAATGCCATAAGTCCAGACTTGTTGCCAAAGGTTTCACTAAGGAAGATGGCATTAAATATAAAGAGACTGATAGACTTTTTTGCAAAAACAGTAAATAAAGGAATAAATAATACCAAACTGATACTAAATACTGATGTTTCACACTAGATACACTGATATTATAATAAGAAATCTAAAAATAACAACTCGGACACTGCTAACACCTTAAATTACTTCCTAAGACATTAATGGAACTTAGTTATATAATACATAACACTAAGATTAAATAGATTTTAGTATTCCTAGACATTTGAGAGGCTAGAACTCTCCCAGAAGATTCCTTTTCCTTTTCTGAATACCCTTCTTCCAGCTGCCTTGCCCTTTTTCTACAGAAAAAACCACCCCATAACTGTCTCATGAGAGTTACTAAATCTTTTAATTATTTACTTTGGTCTCCTGGAATAAGTCGTTATAACTTGAGGCACATCATTATCCTCCTCTATAAGAGTCACATTGTCCTCAAGGTGAAAGTTAAGAAATTGCAGATTGATATTTCATAGTACCCTTAGTTTCCCCTTCAACTACATCTTCTCTGGCAGGCTCAAAGAATTCTTCCTATCGTATTTATCTGTATCTAGAATAATCAATAGGTTAAGTTGCTTATTTCTACAATGATGATTGGGGTCAAATTTTTCATCACATTTGAAACATAATTCTTGTTGTCTTTTTCAAGCAAATTCTGAATCAGATAACCTTCTAAATTATCCCTCTGATATGCCATTGAAGTAGTCGACTTTGCGGCAATATGCAATGTTGAATTAGTGTAATGACCTGCTGATTCGGTTCTTGAATCATGTGTTTCAAGTATATTTATGACTCGGGGATAATTGGGTCTAAACCCAACTGGTTTATTGCACACACTTCTTGTATTTGGTTCAAATTTAAAACCTTGAATTTGCTGCAAAATAGAATTTCGATCCTCCACCTTTGAGCCATTTTCATTATCTCCCTCAATGTTTTAGCCTTTAAAAGCATTACTTCTGCTCGTATTTCCTCTTTCATACCATTCAAAAATATGCCAGATAATAGTCCATCAGATGCCTCATTCATAGACGCTGACAACTTTTCAAATTCTTCACGGAATGCGGTAACTATGTTAACCTACTTCAGCCCCATTAAGACAACATATTGGTTGATCTTTTGAGAATGATGAAACCGGTTCAACAACTCCCTTTTGAACTCTTCCCAGGTTACAATGGTTGTCGAGACTCTATCCAATAATACTAATTTAAGGCTTTTCCTTCCAAACAAAAACCTGCTTCCTGTAATCTTTCCGCTTCCAAAATTTTATTCACTGTAAAATATCATCCCACTCTGAAAATCCATCCTAAAGGATTCTCTCCTTCAAAAACTGGTAGTTGTAGTTTTTGAAATTTCTTTCCATATTTTTCTCCAGTCAAATTGACATTGCTTCCCTCTTCTTGGTTTTCGATGATCTGGTTTGAGAAGGGGATGCTTCTGCCATTACAATTCTCTCTTGTGCTTCAATCTCACAAGAGATTCTCTCATTTCTTGAAACCATCCTTTAAGTTTTCTGACATCTTCTCGTACCCCTGTAAAATTAATTTCAACTTGTTCAACTCATCCTTCCATTTTACTCGCCATTCTCGGATGTTACTGCTCTAATATCCAATTTATAGACTTTTTTGCAGAAACAGTAAATAAAGGAACAAATAATACCAAACTGATACGTAATACTGATGTTTCACACTAGATACACTAATATTATAAGAAGAAATCTAAAAATAACCACTTGGACACTGCTAACACCTTAAATTACTTCCTAAGACATTAATGGAACTTAGTTATACAATACATAACACTAAGATTAAACAGATTTCAGCATTCCTAAACATTTGAGAAGCTAGAACTCTCCCAGAAGATTCATTTTCCTTTTTTGAATACCCTTCTTCTAACTGCCCTGCCCCTTTCCTACAGAAAAAACCACCCTATAACTGTCTCATGACAGTTACTAAGTCTTTGAATTATTTATTTTGGCCTCCTGGAATAAGTTGTTATAACTTGAGGCACACCAGAGACATTTTCACCTATCTCTAGAAAAGATTCACTCGGATTTATAATGATTTTAGTAGCTTATTATAAGTTAGTGTTATATCAAATGGATATGAAAACAACCTTGCTGAATGAAAATTTAGAGGAGGAAGTTTATATGAATCAATTTGAGGGGTTTTCTGTTAAAGGAAAGAAACACATGGTGTGTAAACTTGAGAAATCAATATGCGAACTTAAACAAGCTTCCTGACAATGGTATCTTAAATTTATCAAAACTATTGTCACCTTTGGATTTCAGGAAAATACCATTGATAGGTGTATATATATATGAAGATTAGTGGGAGCACGTTTATTATGTTAGTTCTGTATATTAATGAAATTTCGCTTGCTATTAATGATCTTAGTTTGTTGCATGATACCAAAAAATATCTATCTAACAACTTTGAAATGAAAGGTATGAGAGAGGCATTCTATGTGATTGGGATAAAAATATTTTAAAATAAATCACAAGGACTATTGGAATTGTCTTTAAAAGCATATATTAATAAAGTGTTAAAGATATTTTGAATAGAAAAATACTCATCAAGACCCATTCTAATTCAGAAAGGAGATAATTTTAATCTCAATCAATGTTCAAAGAACGAATTGAAACATAAGCAAATGAAAAATATTTCTTATGCATCAATAGTTGACTGGGCCGATATCAAAGTAATCCAGGAATGGATCACTGAAAGGCTGCAAAGAAAGTGTTACGATACTGGCAAGGAACTAAAGATCATATGCTCACTTCTAGAAGATTCGATCATCTTGATGTGATTGGAATTCAAATTGAGATTATGTTGATTGTGTAGATATAAAAAAAATCACATTTGGCTATTTATTTCTATTATCTGGAGGAGCAATATCGTGGAAGAGTGCAAAACAGTCTATTATAGCTGCATCCACTATGGAAGTTGAGTCATTGGCAAGCTTTGAAGTCACAACTCAGGCTAATTGGCTATGGCATTTTATTTCAGTCTTGAACTAGTCGATAATATTTTCAAGCCACTGAAATTTTATTGTGATAATAATGCAGCAGTTTTCTTCTCTAAAAATGATAAGTATTCAAAGGGTGCCAAGCATATGATATTGAAATACTTTTTGATTAAAAAAAGTCCAGAATCATAAAATGACAATTGAACATATTAGCACCAAACTTATGATTGTTGATCCTTTGATGAAAGGATTATGGCCAAAATATTTGTCAATTACGTTGAAAGAATGGGCATTATTAATAACAATGAATGACTGTATGAAAAAAAAAATATGTTTTATGCAATTGACACTTTGAGCTTATTTATATATAAATGTTTCTGTTGTTACCTATTTTGTCTTATATACATAATGTTGAGAATAAAAATAATAGGTTCTGGCTTAGATAAAGATATACTAATCATTATTGTTGAACTCATTATGTCTTTCTAAAGGTTGTATTGGGTAATATGCTAATATTGTAGTACATGAAAGAAACTATATTGAATAAGTAATGTATGACCACCATGACTCATATTAGCTATTTTTCTCAATAGCAACAACTAAAGTTGGATTTGGCATTAATAGTGCACATGACAATTGCAATATTTATTAAACCATTAAGTGAATAATAGTACGTGTGCCAAATGGGAGAATATAAGTTATGACCCACGTTCGGCCACTGATTATGTGATTTAATAATTAAATAAAAATTAAAATAATATGCTAAATTTTTATTGGATGAAAAGAAATTTATTTACTAATATAACTCCCCACTTTTCTTAATTTATACACATTGATGAAAAGTGTAGAATGATTGCTCAAACTCTATAAAGGGTCCTCTATCTGTAGTATGAGAATAACATTTTTCTCCATCAAAATTAAAGTAAGGAAAGAGAGAAAAATATTTTCTCAAGAACAGGAAAGAGGAGAAATAATTTCTCACAAGAAATCAAGAAGGCTACCATGAATTCGGGTAAGTTTTCTTGTTCAAAATTATTGTTTATGTGAAAATCATATAGTTCTACGGTCTTGAATAATTAATAGAATTTCACGTTAGATAACTTACGTTTCACAATCTGTTAAATTCTTACAATAGAGTGCACTGAAAAAGTGTATTGCCAAAATTATTGCCGTGACCGTGATCAAAATTTTGGGGAAAAATATTTGGGATTTAGGGGAATAAATGAAAAGATCTATCAATAAAGTAATGGTAATTTTTTAAGCCTAATTGAAATGATTGCACAATTTAATTCAGTTGTGCAAAAACATATTCGGCAAATTAAGCATGACGAAATTCATAATCATTACTTTGAACATTATATACAAAATAAATTAATAAACTTGTTGGCAAGTGAAGTCAGGAATAAAATTATTTAAAAAGTTAAAGAAACAAAATTCTTCTCAATCATACTTAATTGCATTCCAGATGCAAGCCATCAAGAACAAATGACTTTTATATTGTGTAGCGTGGATATTTCAACTACTTCAATAAAAATTAATGAATATTTTTTTTAGAGTTTTTAAAAGTGGATGATACAAGTGGAAAAGGTATTTTTGAAGTTATTATAGATGAGATAAAAAATATTGAATTTGATATTGATAATTTAAGAGGGCAAGGATATGATCACGGATCCAATATGAAGGGAAAACATCAAGGAGTGCAAAAAAGACTTCTTGATGTAAATCCTAGAGCATTTTATACACTACCAGAGGCAAATTTATGTATAAAATTTGAGTCATGTGAACTCGTGGTCATCTGATTAAACTCAATATATTATGTGTATAATTTTTAAAATATATCAAGTATTAACTAAAAGAAACCATGATAAAAATCACTAGATGATTCACTGGTTGGAGCGCTGCTATTAATTATCTTGGTCGAGGGATTGATCCCTGCCAACAACTTTTTACCCTTTTATTTTTTCAATTTTAAAGCAGCATTTTTAAAAAGAAAATAATAATCTAAAACTAATAGACCAAGCCCAGTGTTTTAAGTATGAACTAAAGGAACACTAAAAGATCAAACGCAGCGTTTCTTTTCTTTATTAAAATTGAAAGCAGCTTTGCTTTTCTTCAATTCAAAAACAGAAGCTTGAGCTTTTTTTTTACTCACAAGCATAGCAACCCAAAGCACAGTACTAAGTAGAGGCGAATATATGTATAAAAAATGGGTTATGTGAACCCGTGGTCATCCGATTAAACTCGATATTATGTGTTAATTCATAAAATATATCTAATATTATCTGAAGGTACCCATGGTTAAAAAAGGCTAAGTGGTGCACTATTTAAGATCTCATTGGCTCGGAGACACATTCTCGTGGCTATGTGCAGTGTTAGGATCGTTCGGGATAGGTTCAGCAAGTGGTGAGCCCTCCATCTTCTGGAAGGAAATTAAATTCTTATTTTAGACTTTGATTTTTAGTTTTATGGTATTATCGGGTCATGTCCCAACATAAGTTTTTATCTCATGCTAGAGGCTTCGTAGACTTACCTAGATGTTGTCTAAATGTTTTGTTCCCATTACTTGATTGATTTATACTAAGTCTTAAATAGATTTCTCGAATGGGTTCTCTTCCTCCACAAATGTTATTTTTTAAAAATGCTCAGGATGTTATGCTAAGTGGTTCTCTCGGTCCTTTATTGGTTCTGAGTGCCTGTTACGACCAGGGCCTAGTCTCAAATCGTGACACGGACCCATTGTAGTTACTGGCAGAGCTGACTGTATAGGACGAGCTGTATAGGCCTGATGACCATAGCAAGAGTAAGATCCGGTAAAGTTACCAGCATTTTGGGCCTTCTTCGCTACCATCTTTGCCTGACCAACCTGCTTGACTCCTTGCACTTTTTTTACAAAGTCAGAAATATCATTAAACGTCTTTCCAGCAGAAGTCATCTGCAAAGCCATAACCTGCAAGCCAGTATTCAAATCTTTAATAAAGAGGCGGATCCTCTCCTTTTCAGTACAAAGCAACTGAGTAGCATATATGGACAAGGCATAAAATTTAGCCTCATAGGCTGCAACCGACATACTTCCCTGCTCAAGATCCAGAAGTTCATCCTTCTTCTTGTCACGTAGAGTGCGTGGCACATACTTCTCTAAGAACAGAGGAACTGTGTCCATGTCAATGGAGGTAAAGCTGGAGATCGACATTTCACATAAGCCCTCCACCACTGCTTAGCATCACCCTGCAATTGGAAGGTCACATTCAACACCATGCTGCTCTACAATACCCATCTTATGCAGCCTATCATAACAATCAACAATAAATTCGAAAGCATCCTTTGTCTCACAATCAATGAAGGTGGAGGTTTCATCTTCAGAAACATAGTCAACATATCATGTTTAGTCCCGACATAATGAACCTAAAACTGACGAGGGAAAGACTCCATCCCTGAAAACTCATCCATCCTATCACTACAATAAATTCGACTATTAGTGACAAATAAGTTTGTCACTAAAAACTCATATTTCGTCACAAAAAATCTTTCGTGACAAAAATAATTCGTCAATCGTTCGTTCCTAAAGAGTTGGTCACTAAATATATACAGAGACAACTTAGTGTTTCGTCACTAAATAGAATTGTACTAATAACAAAAATATTTTTTGTCTCCAAATGCATAGTATTCATGAAGAACTTATTCGTCATAAAAATTATTAAATTTTGTGGGTAATAGTATGATTTTGTCACTAAAGAGGTTATTAAAGACGAAGAAATTGATGCGTCGCTAAATATTTAGTTTAATCAGTGACTGTTTCATTTGTCTCTTATGTTATATGTATTTCATAGTTGAATAAATATTATTTCATCACTAAAAACTACCTTTTACATACAAATTCTTTTTTTTGTCCCTAAATATATAAATTAATGCCAACTTTGTTTTTTTACAATTTTGTAGTTGAACATGATCATATCGTCACCAAAAATATTTCTTTTACCGATAAAACAAAATTACCACTATAAAATATCATAATTAGCGACAATCACAGTTGTCATAAAATACAAACTCAATTTGTGAGTATATAGGTAGGCAATTTATGGACAAAGATTATTCTTGTCACTAAATATCATAATTTCATGAAGAAAATATGATCGTCTTAAAAAATATAATGTAATCGTCACTAAAAGTACTGCTTGAGGATAAAATATTTTGTCACTAATCACAAGCATCTGATGACATATAAATTGGTTCCGATACTATTTACAATTTGTTTTTAACTAGGTTTCCGTTAATTTAAAAAATTACAAAAATAATTACAATTATTAAATAATACATAAATATCTTAAACATCGTAGCGCAGAGTAGTTTAATTTATAATGAGGGACTTACCCCATCCCTTGGCTTTGTAAAAACATTGAATGTATTGTGACTCTAAAACTTTTAATGAATTTCAAATGTGTTTATGATCAGTCTTCAAAATGATGGGGCTAATGATTTAACATGTTGTATAAAAATATTTTGGCATGATATGTTCAGCTTGCAAGTCTTGGTATGAAGATACAAAATAATGATTTCCCTATAGAAGACATAATTTATGACTAATGATTAAATATTCATGAAAATTTAATAATATGGGCTAAAAGAGAATTAGGTAGTTCATCAAGAAGGTGTAGGTCCTCATGACCCAATGCCCGAAACCTGTGTTTTACCAACATAGGAATGATCCGCTCCTTAATTAGATAACCTTATGATTTATTTCTATGAAGATAATATGATGGCCTAAAAATATGTTTATCATGGTTTATGCGACAAACATGGACTAGGGCTTTGCCGGTTGGGTGGAAGACCGGACCCACATAGTCTATGGTGCAAATGATTGATGATACTACCTAGTTCAGAATTAAAACACAGAATGCTTATGTCTTGATTTTGAGTCGCCATTTATGTTCCATTTTCATGTTACACATTTCAGCTTTATGTTTCCTTTATAAAAATGTATTGTCCCTTCCCTTGGGTTGCATACCAGTGCTCGTCGTACTGATCGTCCCTGGACACGACATCATTTCATGATATAGGTTCAGAGACACATTCTTGTGGCTATGTGCAGTGTTAGGATTGTTTGGGATAACTTCAGCAAGTGGTGAGCCCTCTATCTTTCGAAAGGCAATTAAATCCTTATTTTAGATTTTGGTTTTCAGTTTTATGGTATTGTCGGGGTCATTTCCCGACATAAGTTTTTATGCTTATGTTAGAGGCTTCGTAGACTTACGTAGATATTGTCTAAATGTTTTGTTCCCATTACTTGGTTGATTTATACTATGTTTTAAATAGATTTCTCGAATGGGTTCTTTTTCTCCACAAATGTTATTTTTTAAAATGCTCAGGATGTTATGCTAAGTGGTTCTCTCGGGCCTTTATTGGTTTCGAGTGCATGTTACGCCCAGGGCCTAGTCTCAAATCATGACATGGACCCATTATAGATACTAGCATAGCTGACTTTATAGGACGAGCTGGACAGGACTGATGATAGCCAGAGTAAGATCCGGTAAAGTTTCCAGCATTTTGAGCCTTCTTCGCTACCATCTTCGCCTGATCAACTCGCTTGTCTCCTTCCACTTTTTTTACAAAGTCAGAAATATCATTATAATTCTTGCCACCAGAAGTCATCTGCTAAGCCATAACCTTCAATTCAGTAGTCAAATCTTTAATAATGAGGCGGATCTTCTCCTCTTCAGTAGAAAGCAACGGAGTAGCATATATGGACAAGGCATAAAATTTAGCCTCGAAGGCTACAAATGACATACTTCCGTGCTCAAGATCCAGAAGTTCATCCTTCTTCTTGTCACGTAGAGTGTGTGGAACATACTTCTCTAAGAACAGAGTATAGAACTGAGTCCATGTCAATGGAGGTAAAGCTGGAGATCAACATTTCACATAAGCCCTCCACCACTGCTTAGCATCACCATGTAGTTGGAAGGTCACAAATTCCACACCATGCTGCTCTACAATGCCCATCTTATGCAGCCTATTATAACAATCAACAATAAATTCGAAAGCATCCTTTGTCTCATAACCAACAAAGTTGGAGGTTTCATCTTCAGAAACATAGTCAATATATCATGTTTATTCCCGGCATAATGAACCTAAAACTGACAAGAGAAAGCCTTCATCCCTGAAAACTCATCCATCCTATGAGCTAATACTGCGGCAGGCTGCACCCCTGGATACTGGTAAGTAGGCACGTTAGGCGTGGCTCTAGTACCTACCAGCTGACTCAGAAAACCAAGTACCTACTGAATTAGTTCTATCATGCCCCGAGGCTACCCCCTAGACGTAACACGGGACCCGTGACCACAAGTGTACCAAGTTAACCCTTGGTGATAGCATACTCAGATATATGTAAGAATACAAAGCGGAAGCATACATAAGGAAGATAGAAATCCACAAACTCAAATGGGATAAAGTTTACGAAATACTAATCCAAAATACAAACTAGCTATGTCTGAAGCCTCTAAATCTAAAATAGGAGTTGATGGGACAAAACCCTAACTACCTCAGAAATCTTATAGGAAAGAGACATAAAAACACTACTCATAACTACTGTTCTTGGATGATGAGGACTCACCAAGATAGTCCAGATAGCTGGCAATGACTAGCCACATGCCTGAGGAGTAGAACCTGAATCTGCATCATAATAGGATGCAGCGCAAAATATGCGTCAGTACTATAGCATGTACTGAATATGTGAGATATGCATGAATGCGATAAAACATACTTAGAACATTGGTAAAACTGAGTTCATGCATCATGAGAGAAATCACAAGTCAAGATCATAGTTAAAGCTGAAAACATGAAATAGAAGAGCATAAATCTTAAAACTTTCATACGGGAGTTTCTAATAACCGACATAAACCATGGTGAGCTACATGGAGTCCAGTTTCATGCACCCATACTGAAAAAAGTTGTCCTAACTGGCCAAGGTTAGAACCATGTGAATAGGATCCTGTCATGAGCCACAGAGGGCAACCTACGATGGAACGTAGTTCTGGACTTGGCTTACTTGAACCCTCATCGCTCGGTGCTAAATACTACTCCCAAAATAATACATATAGCTCATATCATACTTATGGCATATATGATGCCATAACTAATCATAACTGATGACATATCTGATGTCATATATATATTTGTTCGAAAAGCATAGAGACATATTTGATGTCATGCGTTTTCAGTTCATAAATCTTAAAACTTAGCATAATCATAATTCAAAATATACTTTTCCTTCTAAATTCAGGACTTGAAGAATTAGACATGCAATTTCATGAATACATAAGATCATGTTATCTAAACATGTCAAATTTTTGCTTGAAAACATGCAATTTAATGAAATCATGCTTGAAATCAACTTTAATGCATGGGAGAAATCGATTAAGGGACTTCAAATAAATCATAGATTAGTAATTAGAAACCATAAATTTATGCTCAAAAACTGATTTCATAAGTTTTCTCTAAATTGGACTCAAAACCCTAATTTCACAAGTTCATAAATCAAAATAAGAATTTGGGGTTTTGGGCACAAGGGTGAAAGGAACCCATTGTTGAATACCCACATACCTTAATTGAAGCTAACCCAACTGAAATTGAAAAGAAAAGGAGGCTTGCACTTGGAGCTTGAAGGAGTTCTTTTCCCAATTTGGTAGATGAATGAGGGATAATGAGAGCATTAGGCTAAATGGGGTATAAACCCTACTAAAAGTGGTCAAAATGACCTTACTTAGGAATTAAGGGTGGGTAATTATAAAAATACCCCTGGGACTTAAAATTTGAAGCTGCAGAAATTGCTGCCTCACGGGCTACCCGACGGGCGTCGCACCCACGATGGCCCATTGGGCCAAGATGTTGGGCAAGGCTACCTGGGGTCTGGGACTCTAGAAGATTTCGACTATGCCCTCCCTGGGCCCATCGCAGACGCAACGCCCGTGGCGTTACCCGTCGGAGGAAAGGGAAAGCTGGGGGAAACCCTCTGGAACATTGCGACAGCTTGCTCCCATGGGTCATCACAGTCATGATGCCCATGGCGTAGCTTATCGAGCTGGAGGGGATTTTGTTCTAGCCACTGGTTGTCTCCCACGATGCACCCCACAGCCCGTCGGAGCAACGACGCCTGTAGTGCTGCTCATGAGGGTCAATAGTGAAGCAAAAATTCTAGATCCTCAGTTGGTTAGCAGATTTAGATTTAGGGGTATTATAATACCTCTCCTTTGGGATCATTCGTCCTCGAATGAAGACTAAGCAAGAAAAATCTATAGAGGAAACAACCCAACCAACCACAAAACATAAATCTCAAGGATAAACATGAAAACTGAGCTTTTCAACTTAAACATGGTAGAACTAACTTCGAAAAACACAAATGCATGATCATGAGAGGAAGCAATGGAATAGAATCGGAGGGACATACTAAGGAGGAAACTATTACCTCACACTGAAATAGAGTCAGAAGGAAAAAAGTGAGGGTACTTCGCTTTCATGGCTGCTTCTGCTTCCCAAGTAGCTCCCTCAGCTAGCTGATTCCTCCAAAGGACCTTTACCAAAGAGACTTGTTTGTTTCACAATATCCAAACCTGACGATCAAGAATCCCCACGGGAACTTCCTCATAAGTAAGGTTATACTTCACACTCATATCTTCCAAAGGAACAATCAAGGTTGGATCACCAACACACTTCTTCAACATAGAAACATGGAGAACTGGATAGACCGCTTCTAAATATGTTGGTAAATCCAACTCATAGTCAACACTACCCACTCTCCTTAGAATCCAATAAAGACATACATAGCAGGGACTAAGCCTCCCTTTCTTGCAAAATCTCATCACACCCTTCATGGGTGACACCTTTAGAAATACCCAATCATCAACCTCAAACTCCAACTCCCTTCTCCTCACATCTGCATATGATTTCTGACGACTCTTAGCGATCTTCAACCTTTCCATAATGATATGAACTTTCTCCATAGTCTCATGAACTGAATCTGGACTAATCAGTGCTGCCTCACCTTCCTCAAACCAACCAATAGGAGACCTACACCTCCGCTCATAAAGTGCCTCATAGGGAGCCATCTGGATGCTAGAATGAAAGTTGTTGTTGTAGGAAAACTCGATAAGAGGTAAGTGATCATCCCAATTATCTTTGAAATCAATCACACAAGCTCTTAAAATATCTTCCTAAGTCTGAATAGTATGCTCTGCCTGACCATCCGTCTGAGGGTGAAAAGTTGTGCTAAGCTTAACCTGAGTACCAAGGCCCTTCTGAAAAGACTTCCAAAATTGGGATGTAAACTGAGTACCCCTATCAGAATTGATAAACAGTGTAACACCATGCAATTTGAATATCTCCCGAATGTAGAGTCTGGCATAATCGTCCGCTGAATTCGTAGTCTTAACAGCCAAAAAGTGGGATGACTTAGTCATCCGGTCGACAATCACCCAAATAGAATCATGATGCCTTTGAGTACAAGGCAAACCAGTAATGAAGTCCATATTAATCGTTTCCCACTTCCAAGTAGGAAGACAAATATCCTGAGTCATACCACCCAGTCACTGATGCTCTACTTTCACTTGTTGATAGTTGGGACACTTAGCCACAAAGCTTGCTATGTCCTTCTTCATGCCATTCCACCAATAGACTTCTTGTAGGTCACGATACATCTTGGTGGCACTGGGGTGAATATAATACCTGGAGCTATGAGGCTCTATCAAAATCCGCTCTCATAGCATCTATGTAAGGAACACACAATCGACCCTGATATCGAACCACGCCAGCTCCCCCTGAGAGAAAACCTCTACCCTTTGTTGATGGACTGCACCCTTCAACTGGTGCAAAATAGGATCACTGTCTTGCTTTTCTTTCACTTGATCTACCAAAGATGATTCAGAACCATTCTGAACAATAACACCACCTTCTATCGAACCCATAAGGCGAACTCCCAATCGAGCAAGTCGATGAACATCCTTGGCCAATTCCTTCTTTCTGTCTTCAACCAAAGACACACTACCTATGGACAATCTACTAAGTGCATCCACCACAATGTTGGCCTTACCCAGATGGTAAATCACACTCATATCATAATCCTTAAGAAGCTCAAGCCATCTCCTTTATCACAAATTCAATTCCTTTTGAGGGAACACGTACTGAAGACTCTTATGATCAGTGAATACATCCACATGGACACCATACAAGTAGTGTCTCAAAATCTTCAACGCAAAAACCACAGCCTCTAACTCAATATCATAAGTATAGTAGTTTTTCTCATGAGTCTTAAGATGTCTCGAAGCATAAGCAATCACTTTACCATGCTACATCAACACACAACCCAAACCACTCCTAGAAGCATCACAATACACAACAAAGTCATCTAGGCCCTCGGGTAGAGCCAACACCGAAGCTGTGGTTAATCTAGTCTTCAATTCTAGAAAGTTCTTCTCACATAAATCAGACCACTGAAATTTAACCTTCTTCTGAGTCAATCGAGTTAAAGGGGCAGCAATGAAAGAAAATCCTTTCACAAATCTCCTGTAGTAACCATCCAAATCCAAAAAGCTCCTAATATCATACGGGGAGGTGGGTCTAGGCCAGTTCTTTACTGCCTCAATCTTTTGAGAATCAACTTGAATACTATCTCCAGTCACAGTATGACCTAGAAAAGCAACAGACTGCATCCAAAACTCATATTTGCTAAACTTAGCAAATAATTGTCGATCCTTGAGAGTTTGCAACACAACTCTCAAATGGTTCGCATGCTCCTCCTCACTCATAGAGTAGATAAGAATATCATCAACGAAAATAATCACAAACATATCCAAATACTGCTTGAACACACGGTTGATCAAATCCATAAAGGCTGCAGGAGCATTTGTTAGGACAAAAGACATAACCATAAACTTGTAATGACCATACTGAGATCTGAAGGCTGTCTTTGGAATATCACACTCTCTAACACGAACCTGATAATAACCAGATCTAAGGTCGATCTTGGAGAAGAAACTATCACTCTGAAGCTGATAGAACAAGTCATCAATCCTAGGAATGGGATACTTATTCTTGATTGCGACCTTGTTCAACTGACAGTAGTCGATACACATTATGAGGGAACCATCTTTCTTTCAGATGAATAAGACTGGAGCACCCCATCGAGAGATGTTGGGTCAAATAAAACCCTTGTCAAGGAGGTCTTTCAACCAATCCTTCAATTCCTTAAGTTCCGCAGGAGCCATTCTATAGGGAGGAATAAAGATAGGATTCGTATCAGGAAGAAGATCTATCCCAACGTTGATCTCCTGCTCGGGAGGTACTCCGGGCAAATCTTTGGGAAACACTTCTGGGAACTCATTCACAATAGGAACAGACTGAAGGGATGGGGTTTCAGACTCTGTGTTCATAACCTAAACTATATGATAAACATAACCCTTAGAGATCATCTTCCTAGCCTTAAGGTAAGATATGAAATGACCTTTCGAGGATGGGGGACTACCTTGCCACTCTAAAATAGGTTTATTTGGAAACTTGAAACTGATGACTCGAGTACGACAATCAACAGAAGCATAACAAGCATACAACCAATCCATACCAAGAATAACATCAAAATCAGTCATCTCTAACTCTACTAGATCTGCTGAAGTGACTCT
The DNA here is from genome assembly GCA_003996215.1 of Jaltomata sinuosa. NCBI lineage: Eukaryota > Viridiplantae > Streptophyta > Magnoliopsida > Solanales > Solanaceae > Jaltomata > Jaltomata sinuosa. The sequence goes on from QJPP01003336.1 coordinate 44,483, forward strand.
ATGAAGGACTGAGATAGGTCATTTTGATAGATTCTTTTGGCTAGGACTGACTCACCAACGAAAGTAGAAACACAAAAGGGTTCTAAAGGTGATCCGGATAAATCACAAACATACAAGCAACATAAGGGGTCAGAAAATATAAGGAGGCACCAGGATCCAATAAAGCATACACATCTATAGAGAAGACTTTCAACATACCAGTAATAACGTCCGGTGAACTCTTCTGGTCTTGACAAGAGGACATGGCATAAAGGTGGTTCTGGCGCTGACCACCAGAACTAGAAGCAATACCCTACTGTGTTAGTCGACTCTCTGATGCTGCTGGGGCAGACTGAGTCCTACTACCTCCATGTCCCTTCTTAGCTGAAGGGAAATTCAGGATCATGTGTCCAACCTGTCCACACCCATAGAAACCACCTGTGCCCAACCGACACTCCCTCGAATGATTCTTTCCACACTTGTTGCAAACAGGGTAAGAAGGCCCTCTTGCAACACTACTCTGAGACTGCGAACTTGAACCTCTACAAGACTAATCATGATAAGGCCTAGGGGCCTGGGTAGGAGCACTAGCAGAAGAATGAAAGGGTCCTAATGATTTCTTTTGAAATGAAGAGCGATGTCTACCTCCAGACCTGTGATGGCCAAAACCTGAACCCTCAGATCTAACCCTCTTATTCTCCCTTGCCATCTTCATCAGCTTGTCTCCTTCGATCTGATGAGCATGAGTCATTAGTCAAGAAATGTTCATATCACTCAATAGTATAGCAGACCTACACTCGTTTTTCACCAAATCCAATACTCTATAGATGTACTTACTCATTTGATCCTGCGGGTCCACTACCATAGACAGATCATACCTAGACAACTGAGTGAACCTCAAACTGTACTCCTGGACTTTCATCGATCCCTATCTCAAGTTCATAAACTCCTCGGCCTTAGCTTGCCTTAACTCTCGAGGAAAGAACCGGTAGAGGAAAGTCCTCTCAAAACACTCCCATATCATAGGGACCACGTCCCTAGCCCTAACTTCCTTCCACTAAGTAAACGAAATATGAACTATGTCCTTTAGCTGGTAGGAAGCTAGCTCAACACTCTCAACTCTGACAACCTGCATCACCTCAAAGATTTTCTTTACCTCATCCATAAAGTTAAGCGGATCCTCACAAACTTTCGAATCCCAGATATTTAACTCAGGCTGCCGCCCCACCTTGAGGGTGAATGGGGATATGAGACTGCTGATTTGCTTGGGCAGCCATAGTCTGGGCCAACATGTGAATAGCATTCCAAAACTCTGTATTCATAACCTCGGGGTCTGGAATCAAAGGATTTGCATTTCGAGCATTGGCTCGGCGAGGCATAGCATGGGGAGGAGGCATAATCTAAAATGTAACAAGAATGGATTAGTGGAGTACCAGAGTTAAACTCTATCGCATGATACTGATCATGAAAAAAGTGAACTTTTCCTAAGATATATCATAGCTCCCCTCTCTCAAGTGTGGAACGCTTCACACACATGAAAGAGACTCTACTCGATGCAGCTTCAAATACCCTAGGACTCTTGAACCTGAGGCTCTGATACCAAGTTTGTCACGCCCCGAGGCTATCCCCTAGATGTAACATGGGACCCAAGACCACAAGTGTCACAAGTTAACCCTTTGTCATAGCGTACTCAAATATGTGTGAGAAAACAAAGCGGAAGCATACATAATGAAGATAGAAATCCACAAACTCAAATAGGATAAAGTCTATGAAATACCAATCCAGAATACAAACTAGCTATGTCTGAAGCCTCTAAATCTGAAATAGGAGTTGATGGGACAAAACCCCAACTAACTCAGAAATCCAACAGGAAAGAGATATAAAAATACTACTCATAACTACGGTCCTCAAATGATGAGGACTCACCAAGATAGTCCAGATAGATGGCAACGACTAGCCACGCGCCTAAGGAGTAGAACTTGAATCTGCATCATAATAGGATACAACAAAAAATATGCGTCAGTAATATAGGATATACTGAATATGTGAGATATACATGAATGCGATAAAACCTACTTAGAACATAGTTAAAACTGAGTTCATGCATCATGAGAGAAATCACAAGTCAAGATCATAGTTAAAGCTGAAAACATGAAATAGAAGAACATAAATCTTAAACCTTTCATACGGGAGTTTTTAATAACCGACATAAACTATGGTGAGCTATATGGAGTCTAGTGTCATGAACCCACATTGAAAAAGGTTGTCCTAACTGGCCAATGTTAGAACCATGTGAATAGGATCCCGTCATGAGCCACAGAGGGCAACCTACTGTGGTACGTAGTTCTGGACTTGGGTTTTCTGAACCCTCATCGCTCGGTGCTAAATACTACTCCTAAAATAATACATATAGCTCATAACATACTTGTGGTATATCTGATGCCAAAACTGATCATAACTGATGACATATCTTATGTCATATTTATATTTGTTCAAAAAGCATATAGACATCTGATGTTATGTGCTTTCAGTTCATAAATCTTAAAACATAGCATAGCCATAATTCAAAATATACTTTTTCTTCTAAATTCATGACTTGAAAAATTAGGCATGCAATTTCATGAATACATAAGATCATGTTATCTAAACATGTCAAATTTCTACTTGAAAACATGCATTCAATGGAATCATGCTAGAAATCAACATTAATGCATGGGCTTTTGAAATCGATTAAGGGACTTCAAATAAATTATAGATTAGTAATTAGAAACCATAAATTTATGCTCAAAAACTGATTTTATAAGTTATCCCCAAATTTGAATCAAAACCTTAATTTCACAAGTTCATAAATCAAAATAAGAATTTGGGGTTTTGGGCACAAGGGAAAAAAAACCATTGTTGAATACTCACATATCTTAATTGAAGCTAACCCAACTAAAATTAAAAAAAAAGGCTTGAACATGGAGCTTGAAGGAGTTATTTTCCCAATTTGGTAGATGAATGAGGGATAATGAGAGCCTTAGGCTAAATGGGGTAGAAACTCTACTAAAAGTGGTCAAAATAACCTCACTTAGGAGTTAAAAGGGTGGGTAATTACAAAAATTCCCCTGGACTTAAAATTTAAATCTGTAGAAAATGCTGCCTCACGGGCTACCCAACGGTCATTGCACCCATGACGGCTCATTGGGCCGAGAAGTGGAGCAAGGCTACTTGGGGTCAAGGACTTTGGAAGATTCTGACGATGCCTTCCCATGGCCCATCACAGACGCGATGCCCGTGGCGTTGCCCGTCGGAGGAAAGGGAAAGCTGAGAGGGAAACCCTCAATAACATTACGATGGCTTTCTCCCATAGGTCATCACAGTCACGACGCCCGTGGCGTAGCCCGTCGAGCTAGAGAGGACTTAGTTCTAGACACTAGCTGTCTCCCATGGTGCACTTCATGGCCTGTCGGAGCTACGACGCCACTGGTGCTGCCCATGGGGGGTCAATAGTGCAACAAAAATTCTAGATCCTGAGTTGGTTAGCTTATTTGGATTTCGGGGTGTTACAAATTTAGATGACATCTGGGGAAGAGATGCACCTCCCGTAATAGGCACTTCCTCCTTCTGTACTTGAACCTCCTCATTCATAACCTTACAATGATGATCCTTGGGTGAGAGAGGTGTCTCAGATCTATGTCGGGCTGGAATAGCTACAGCACGGGCACCACCTCTGGTGGGTGTTCCCCTACCTCTTCCTCTTCCCTTACCCCGTCATCTTCCTTTGGCAGCGGGTTCTTCAATGGAAACTACTAGTGCAAGAGATGTTGTTCTATCTCCATTAGCTCTTTGATTCACCATCCTTGAAATAATAGAGTGCAGAGGTCAGATACCAATTTGAATCACCAGATATCAATTGGAATCAAGTTATAGCATGAAAGAAGAAAGAAAGTGATAATTTTCTAAAGTCCTATAGCCTCTCAAAGAAAAGTATAGACGTCTCCATACTGTTCTGCAAGACTCTACTGGACTCGTTTTGGTACAACAAAATCAATGAACCTAGAGCTCTGTATTAACTTTTTCACAACTCAAACTTGCCATGAGTTGCACCCGCACTAACCCTTTGATAGGAGAACCAACTAACTCCAAATACCCAACACTAATACTTAACAGTTTTTAAATACGAAATGTACAATTCCATTATCGACCAATAATTAGAATAATTCTAATAGTTAGTATAATGCGAAATAAATGAAATATCTAAAATGCCCTAAGAAACTGAAAGTCATTGTACCAAAATATCTAAACATGATAATTTGTCGGTACAACCCAAAAAACTAGAATAACTAAAGGGTCTGTGTCCAAAACAAATGGACATGAACATAGCGTGTGAAGACTCATGGTTTCTCGAAAGATAAAGCTCACCCTTGAGTCAGAAATGGTCACTGGCTATAACTGAGGTCTTGTTGGAGCCGCTGGAATATGCTCTGCACTCAACAAAAAGAAGAGTACAGGTAGTATCAGTACAAAATCACTATGTACTGGTAGGGTCATCGGCCAACTCAACTTAATAAATATGAACACATAACCAAAGAATTTGTAAATAAACACAACCATGTAACACTTAGTGTTTATACCTTCGCTTAGTCTTTTCTCAATAATAACCAAGCAAATCATACAAGCATAAAACAAGTACAAACAATCCACCAAGTAAATACCATGACTAATAACAGTTAACTCAACCTTGCCACAATTTCCTTTTATTGTACTTCAACAAATAATTACACAATTCAAGTACGTTAATAGCCCGGACCACTCATGGATCTAAATTAACATCAATAATATAACCCAGTTCACATATAGAACTGTCAAACTCATCAATATCGTATACACCCATACTATGAGTCTTATAAATGTCCACTAGCCATAACATGCAGGGGACGAGCTCAGTCCATGTACCAAATAACCCTAACAACTAGTGTTTGCCACTCTTATCCCAAATCAATGTTATACCACCCTTATTCCAATGTCCTCACCCTTATACTCCCTGAGTTCCACCAATTTTGTGATGATGACCTTTACTAGTTCATGTTACAATATGAACTCATATCATAACATGTACAATCACAATATGAGATAACACAGTCACACTTGCATTTTAAAATGACTCTTTTTACACAATCTCATTTTAGGTGATTAAACACTTGTAATTTTATCCAACAAGTTAATATTTAAGAATGAATCGCAACAAATAGACAAAGACGCAGTTAATATGCACACATAAACTAAATTGTGTCTCAACTATAATTTAACAATCACCTACCTTAATCAAAGCCTTGCACTACTCTAACGAACTAGAGCCTTGCCCTTTCTTGGTATCCTACAGGTGACTCTTTTGATCTTATTGGCTATGCTGATGCTGACTATGCTGGCTACTTCGTGCATAGAAAGTGCACCTCCAGAATGGCATACTTTTTGGGACCATATCTTGTATCTTAGGCTACAAAGAAGCAGAACTTTGTTGTTCTATCAACCGTTGAAGCTGAATATGTAGTTGTTGCTTCTTGTTGTTCCCAATTGCTCTGGATCAGGCAACAACTTAGTGATTATGACATCAATCTAGGGTGCATCCCTATCTTTTGTGATAACACTAGTGTTGTGAACATGACAAAGAATCCTGTTCAGCACAAGAGAACTAAGCACATTGCTGCTGTGAGACATCACTTTCTTAGAGATTGTGTAGAAAAGGAGTTGATTAAAATGGTTCCGTATGGAACTGATGAACAATTTGCAGACATCTTCATTAAACACTTGGGAAGAGAAGATTTGGAGAAGAATAGGTTGGCCCTTGGGCTTATCAACCAGCTTTAGCAGTTAAAAGAAAGAAATGTCTCCCTAAATGATTGACTAGAAGACAAATTGGTAAGAAAATGGTTGTTGAATAGTGCATACTGGTAATTAACTCAGACTTGTTCCTTACAGGATCACAACCACATTGAGAGAGGAAACTTCAAAGATCTGAGGTTGAAATCTCATGCTTTCTAAGAAGTAATTCCACGAAAGGGCTTGGATAGCACTCAAGGATCTGATTCTCAAGGTATGCACATCCTTTACAAAACTATCAAAATTAATTGCATAAATAGATATTATCTTCTACATAAGAAACTAATCCTCAGAATCCCTCCACTTACTAAAATAATACAAACTCCTAAGCGGGAAAATCAAATAACTGAAGCCTTTAATCATATATATCCCTTTTCAAAACCTTCAAACTGTCATTTCAAACACTCCATCCTTAAGAAATTGTTCACCTTCATGAAACCCTCTCTCCCACTCTCCTCAATCTCATCTTCTCCAACCTCTCTTACATCCCCAAAACCTTAAGAACTTCATCCATGGCTTCCTCATCAGGTAAACCTACTCCCTCTCCCATCCACTCTCTACTAGATAATTTAGATGATGAGGACTTTTCCTTACCACAGGGTTCACCTACCCAGGGGGAACAAGAATCAAGATCTCCCTCCCCCACTCTTTCCTTTACTCATCCACGATCACCATCTCCTATAAAAAAAACCCATCCCCACTACCCTAAAAATCTCATTTTCTGAACTTTTCATGGAATTCATACGGGAAAAACACCACTACTTCTCCTCCCGCAGTTTCTAAACCCTCCTCCTCTGAAAGAGAGGAGATTCGTAGTGATGGGGATACTGTTATTTCGAAAAAATATACAAGGGCTGAATCTGCTTCCATACCAGAGTACAAGAAGAGGGGTGCTATAAAAATCCCTTGAAAACCACTGTCAAAACCCTACATTGATCCGCTACCCTCATCTTCTCTCCCCCTAAGAAAACCCCGTACAAGAAAAAAGGTTGGTGATGCCTAAAGGAAGGCTGAGAAGAAGAGAGCCAATGTGTCTCAAGGGAAGAATAAGAAAGGAGATGATGATGAGCCTATAGTTATCGAGGAAAAAGAGATTGAAGGAGATGAAGTTGTTTCCCCTACTAAGACTATCAAAAAAATTACTATGAGAAGTTCTTGAAGTTGGGAACAATTGGCTACTACTCCACCCAACATCTCCAGAAAGGGAGAGTTCTTGATTCTGAGGTACTTCAAAATCCCTTTATTCTACAGCTGCTAGATAGGCTTAGTTTTCAGAGGTGGGATCACCTATTTAGAACTGATAAGCTAGTACTTCACAATGAGGGGGTGATAGAGTTTTATGCTAACCTGAAGTTGTTAGATGGGTGGGTTATGAGTTTGAGTGTGAAGGGGGTGGAGATTGTGTTTGACCCTTTTAAATTAGGAGAAATCCTAGTCATACCTTCTGAGGGTCTAGAGGAGTATGTGTGGAAGATAGATGAGGATTGTCTTTTAACTAGGAAATTCTCCTAGGAGAAGGAGAAGAGGGTGTCTAGGAAAGTGCTTAAAGGAGAAATGTCTCCTGATCACAAGCTCTTGTTTGAGATTGTGAAAAGAGAGATATTGCCTAGAGGAGGAAGGAGGTATGAGGCTAGCTTCAAGGATATGGGGATTATGAATTCCCAGAGTATGGATGAGAGAGTGAACCTCTCTCCACTGATGATCAAACATATGGGAAGGGTAACCTCTCCAAACACTAGGCCTCATGGATTGGCTTATGGATTCTTGCTTACTGAGGTCTTTAGGAGCTTTGAGGTGCCTCTTGGAAAGGGAGTTGCAACTACTAAGAGTGATAGGATCACTCTTTACACCTTAGAAGAGTGTGATTACTTGACCGCACCAGCTCCCAAGAAGAAGAGCTCCAGTCCCATGACTCAATCCCTGCAGGACCTAGAGGCTGCTCACAAGGAGATGTCCTAGATGAAAAAGGAAAATGCTGGACTGAAAGAAAGATTGGCCCTTAGGCTGATCAACCAGCTTTAGCAATTGAAAGAAAGAAATATCTCCCTCAATGATTGACTAGAAGACAAATTGGTAAGAAAATGGTTGTTGAATAGTGCATACTGGTAATTAACTAAGACTTGTTCCTTACAGGATAACAACCACATTGAGAGAGGACACTTCAAGGATCTGAGGTTAAAATCTCACGCTTGTTAAGAAGTAATTCCATGAAAGGTCTTGGATAGCACTCAAGGATCGGATTCTCAAGGTATGCACATCCTTTACAAAACTATCAAAATTAATTGCATAAATAGATATTATCTTCATCATGAGAAACTAATCCTTAGAAACCCTCTACTTAATAAAATAAGACAAACTCTTAAGCGGTAAAATCAAATAACTGAAGCCTTTAATCATATATCTCCCTTTTAAAAACCTGCAAACTGTCACTTCAAACACTCCATCCTTAAGAAACCGTTCACCTTCACTAAACTCTCTCTCCTACTCTCCTATATCTCATCTTCTCCAAACTCTCTTACATCCCCAAAACCTTAAGAACTTCATCCATGGATTCCTCATCTGGTAAACCTACTCCCTCTCCCCTCCACTCTCTTATGGATTATTCAGATGATAAGGACTTTTCTTCACCACAGGGTTTACCTTCCCGTGGGGAACAAGAATCAAGATCTCCCTCCCCCACTCTTCCCATTGCTCCTCCATGATCACGATCTCCTACAAAACCCCCATCCCCACTACCCTAAAAATCTGATTCTCTAAACTTTTCATGGAATTCAGATGGGACAAACACTACTGCTCCTCCTTATGCTATTTCTAAACCCTCCTCCTCTAAAGGAGACGAGATTGATAGTGAGGGGGATACTGTTATTTCCCTAAAAATACAAGGGTTAAATCTACTGCCATGCTAGAGCACAAGAAGAGGGGAGCTATAAAACCCCTTAGAAACCACTGTCAAAACCCTATATTAATCTACTACCCTCATCTTATCTCCCCCCAAGAAAACCCCGTTGATGTCCAAAGAGAGGCTAAGCAGAAGATAGCAAAGGTGGCTCGAGAGAAGTAGAATATAGGAGATGATGATGAGCCCATAGTTGTGGCGAAATAAGAGATTGAAGGAGAAGAAGATGTTGCCCCTCCTAAGACAGTCAAAAATAAGAACTATGAGAATTTCTTGAAGTTGGAACCCATTGGCTACTACTCCATCCAACATCTCCTAAAAGGGAGAGTTCTTGATTCTGAGGTACTTCAAAATCCCTTTATTCTACAGCTGCTAGATAGGATTAGTTTTCAGGGGTGGGATCACTTGTTTAGAACTGATAAGCCATTACTTCATAAGGAGGAGGTGATAGAGTTTTATGCTAACCTAAAGTTGTTAGATGGGTGGGTTGTGAGTTCGACTGTGAAGGGGGTGGAGATTGTGTTTGACCCTGTTAAATTAGGAGAAATCCCGGTCATACCTTCTGAGTGTCTAGAATAGTATGTGTGGAAGATAGATGAGGATTATCTTCTAACTAGGAAGTTCTCTCAGGAGAAGGAGAAAAGGGTGGCTAGGAAAGTACTTAAAGGGGAAATGTCTCTTGATCACAAGCTCCTGTTTGAGATTGTGAACAAGAAGGTATTGCCTAGAGGAGGAAGGAGGCATGATGCCTGCTTCAAGGACATGGGGATTATGAAATCCCCTGAGCATGGATGAGAGAGTGAACCTCCATGCACTGATTATAAAGCATATGGGAAGGGTAACCTCTCCAAAGACTGGGCCTCATGGATTGGCCTATGGATTCCTACTTAGTGAGGTCTTTAGGAGCTTTGAGGTGCCTCTTGGAAAGGGAATTGCAGCAACTAAGAGTTATAGGATCACTATTTAAACCTTAGAAGAGTGTGGTTACTTGACTGCACAAGCTCCCAAGAAGAAGAGCTCAAGTCCCATAACTTAATCCCTGCAAGACCTAGAGGCTTCTCATGAGGAGATTGCCTAGCTAAAAAAGGAAAATGCTAGACTGAAGGAGTGCATGACAGCTTCCCAAGCTCAAGTGGACACCCTGAGGACTGAGATGGTGCTACAGCAGACCAAACATCTTGACAACACCCAGTCCCTCATGAACCTCATCCCCAAGCGCAAGCCTGCCTCCTGATCCTTCCCAGCGGTCCTTGCTCTAACCTCCTCCCCTTTGTTTGTACTACTTTTTGCTTCCTCTTGACAGACAATTTTTTTTTTTTTTTGTGATTAATATTGATATGTTTTGTTTTGGTCCAATGGATGGCTTAATATGTGCTTCCTTTGCTATAACTGCTCCTAATTCCCTACTTGTGTTACTATCTTATGCTTGAGTAGAGGTTAAACCCTGGATTTTGGTAGTACCTATACTGACTATGGATTTTTTACCCCAGTGGCCATGAGTTCTTTACCTGCATTATTCACTAACTCACTCTTATTATCTCACTATATTTTTAATGATGTCAAAAGGGGAAAGAATATTTTTCCTTGTTTGTTTGCTTGTTTATACTGTGAAGGTGATTCTTACACTGTTACACTGTGAGACATCAGGTGAGATATTAGGCATGAAAGGCATGAAAACACCACTGTTGAAATGATGTTGCAAATAATGAAGTTTTTACAAAAATAGGATAGTGTTTGTCATCATCAAAAAGGAGAAAATTGAAGGAACCTTGTTGAACAAGTTTTGATAATGAGGCAAAACCTATTTATGGTAAAAATGTATTTATGGAAATAATTTATAAAATATAGTGTCCATGTCAAACAAGGAAAGAATTTGACTCCAAAAGCGTGTCACAGTCCTACAAGGAAAAGTTTGTACCTTTCCTATCAAGGAGAGGAGACCCTAGGACTTCAATAAAAGCAACAAAGCATTGAAGATTTCGATTAACCCTATTGCATACACAGAGAAAGAAGAATTCTAAAGCAGTGGGAGTTCACAAGCAAGGAGGCTCAAGGAGGTTCAGAAGAGATTAATCATAACATAGTTTGTGTGTTCATATGTGTTGAAAACATAGAAGAGTTTAGCTATAGTTTGTGAGTGTGTGAGGCTCGTAACAAGAAGCAAGTTTGGCTTCTTGAAAGAGGTGTTGAGGAGAAACATTAATAGTTTATTGTTTGAGGCTAGGTGTTATAGGTAGTTACTTTGATTATAGAGTTATAATCATAAAACTTAAAGTTATTAGTGAAATTGAGTTTGTGGTTTTTACTCCTTGAGTAAGGAGGTTTTTCACGTAAATTATGTGTCAATTTACTTACTGCTTTAAGTGAAACTATGCTAAGGACTTGGTCCCTGAGATAAATAGTGGACACCAACGTTTTTCATTTTTGGTTAAAAGAGGGAACTACCCCATCGCTTTGTAAAAACGTTGAATGTATTGTGACTCTAAAACTTTTAATGAATTTCAAATGTGTTTATGATCAGTCTTCAAAATGATGGGGCTAATGAGTTAACATGTTGTATAAAAATATTTTGGCATGATATGTTTGGATTGCAAGTCTTGGTATGAAGATACAAAATAATGATTGCCCTATGGAAGACATAATTTATGACTAATGATTAAATATTCGTGAAAATATAATAATATGGGATTAAAGAGAATTAGGTAGTTCATCAAGAAGGTGTAGGTCCTCGTGACCCAATGCCCAAAACATGTGTTTTACCAACATAGCGATGGTTCGCTCCTTAATTGGACAACCTTATGGTTTCTTTCTATGAGGATGATATGATGGCCTAAAAATATGTTTATCATGGTTCATGCGACAAACATGGACCAGGGCTTTGTCGGTTGGATGGAAGATAGGACCCACATAGTCTGTGGTGCAAATGATTGATGATACTACCTAGTTAGAATTAAAACACAGAATGCTTATGTCTTGATTTTGAGTCACCATTTACGTTCCATTTTCATGTTACATATTTCAGCTTTATGTTTCCTTTATAAAAATGTATTGTCCCTTCCCTTGGGTTGCATACCAGTGCTCGTCGTACTGACGTCCCTGGACACTACATCATTTCATGATGTAGTTTGGAGACACATTCTTGTGGCTATGTGCAGTTTTAGGATCATTTAGGATAGCTTCAGCAAGTGGTGAGCCCTCCATATTTGGGAAGGCAATTAAATCCTTATTTTAGACTTTGATTTTCAGTTTTATGGTATTGTCGGGGTTATTTCCCGACATAAGTTTTTATTCTCATGATAGAAGCTTCATAGACTTACGTAGATATTGTCTAAATGTTTTGTTCCCATTACTTGGTTGATTCATACTATGTTTTAAATAGATTTCTCGAATGGTTTCTTTTCCTCCACAAATGTTATTTTTTTAAAATGCTTAGGATGTTATGCTAAGTGGTTCTCTCGGGCCGTTATTGGTTTTGAGTGGCTATTACGCCCAAGGCCTAGTCTCAAATTGTGACACAGACCCATTGTAGATACTTGCATAGCTGACTGTATAGGAAGAGCTGGATAGTCCTGATGATAGCCAGAGTAAGATCCGGTAAAATTACCAGCATTTTGGGCCTTCTTTGCTACCATCTTCGCCTGATCAACCTGCTTGAATCCTTCTACTTTTTTTACGAAGTCAAAAATATCATTAAAAGTCTTTCCAGCTGAAGTCATCAGCAGAGACATAACCTATAAGTCAGTATTCAAATCTTTAATAAAGAGGTGGATCTTCTCCTCTTCAGTACAAAGCAACTGAGTAACATATATGGACAAGGCATAAAGTTTAGCCTCGTAGGCTGCAACCGACATATTTCCTTGCCTAAGATCAAAAAGTTCATCCTTCTTCTTGTCACGCAGAGTGTGTGGCACATACTTATCTAAGAAAAGAGTATAGAACTGAGTCCATGTCAATGGAGGTAAAGCTGGAGATCGACATTTCACATAAGCCCTCCACCACTGCTTAGCATCACCATGTAGTTGAAAGGTCACAAATTCCACACCATGCTGCTCTACAATGCCCATCTTATACAACCTATCATAACAATCAACAATAAATTCGAAAGCATCCATTGCCTCACAACCTACAAAGGTGGAGGTTTCATCTTCAGAAACATAGTCAACATATCATGTTTAGTCCCGGCATAATAAATCTAAAACTGACGAGGGAAAGCCTCCATCCATGAAAACTCATCTATCCTATGAGCTAATACTGCGGCAGGCTGCTTGCCGGGATACTGGTAAGTAGGCACTATAGGCGTGGCTCTAGTACCTACAAGCTCACTCAGAAAACCAAGTACCTACTGAATCAATTCAGATGACATCTAGGGAGGAGCTGCACCTCCCGTAACAGGCACTTCCTCCTCCTGTACCATAACCTCCTCATTCATAACCTCACCATGATGATCCTCGGGTGAGGGAGGTGTCTAAGATCTATGCCTGGATGGATTAGCTGCAACACGGGCTCCACCTCTGGTGGGTGTTCCCCTATATATTCTTCTACCCCTACCCCATCATTTTCCTCTGGCAGCGGGTTCTTCAACTGAAACTACTAGTGCAAGAGTTGCTGCTCTATCTCTGTTAGCTCTTGTATTCACCATCCTTGAAACAATAGAGTAAAGAGGACAGATACCAATTTGAATCACCAGATACCAATTGGAATCAAGTTATAGCATGAAATAAGAAAGAAAGTGATAATTTTTTAAAGTCCTATAGTCTCTCACAGAAAAGTATAGACGTCTCCGTACCTTTCTGCAAGACTCTACTGTACTCATTTTGGTACAAAAAAATCAAAGAACCTAGAGCTCTGTATCAACATTGTCACAACTCAAACTTGTAACGAGTTGCACCCGCACTAACCCTTTGATGGGAGAACCAACTAACTCCAAACACCCAATACTAATACTTAATAGTTTTTAAAAATGAAATGTGCAATTCCATTATTGACCAATAATTCAAGTAATTCTAATAGTTAAAATAATGCAAAATATATCAAATGTCTGAAACGCCCCCAGAAACTGAAAGTCATTACCAAAATATCTAAACATGATAATTTGTGGGTACAACCCAAAAAATTAGAATAACTAAATTGTATGTGTTCGAATTAAATAGATAAGAACATAGCATGCAAAGACTCATGGCTGCTCGAAAGATGAAGATCACCCTTGAGTTAAAAACGGTCACTGACTACAACTGAGGTCTCATTTGAGCCGCTGGAATATGCTCTGCACTCAACAAAAAGAAGAGTACAAGTAGTATCAGTACAAAATCACTATGACTGGTAGGGTCATCGGCCAACTCAACTTAATAAATATGAACACATAACTAACAATTTCTAAAAAAAGTACAACCATGTAACATTTAGCGTTTATACCTTCACTTAGTCTCTTCTCAACAATAACCAAGCAAATCAGACAAGCATAACACAAATACAAAAAATTCACCAAGTCAGTACCATGACTAATAATAATTAGTCACCCAAAACACAATACTAAGTAGAGGCGAATATATGTATAAAAAATGGGTTATGTGAACCCGTGGTCATCCGTCTAAACTCAATATTATGTGTATAATTCTTAAAATATATCTAATATTATATAAATGCACCCATGTTAAAAAGGCTAAGGGGTGCACTAGTGAAGATCTAATTTTAAGTTCTTTAGGTCATCTCATCAAATCCAAGTTACAACTTTTTTTTAACATATTTTTCCTAAAGAATCTTTAGCTTCCTGTTTTGTCATGCCCGACCCTACACCTTAGATGCAACACGGTGCTTAGAGTCACAAGTGACCCCAAGCTAACCCATGGCCTAGCATACCTCTAAGATAAAGACTGAAAGTAAATGCGGAAGCTGAAATGTGCTGAACTCTTTTGAAAATAAAATAACAAAAAGAAACTATTATAAACTCATATACAATAGTATTTGGAAAACTAATACATCTGAGTGACTGACTGTCTGACTATCAATGAAGCCTCTACTAACACTGAACTATAGTTAGTTGGGACATGACCCCCAACTAACTTTGATCAATATATAAACGATTGAAATAACTTTATAGCTACTAACTGGCTGGAGTTCCCAATAAAAGAGAACTCAATCTCTGCTGACTGGAAGCTGTGACCTGTCTGATCATGATCCTAGAAGCTAGCACAGAAACCTACATCATAAAATAATGCAGCACAAGAAAGGTATGCGGTCAGTACATTGAATGTACTGAGTAGGTGAGATAATCCACTAACTGTAAATCATGAGAAAATACATGTATACTGAAAGCATGGCTAAAAGCTGAACTATGTATAATATGTAAAGTGCATAATCAAGCTGTACAACATAAACCTTTTTTACTGAAGAGAATGTAAATCATATTGTTGGACTGTAACTGAGAGATCATGATGTTTAAAGATAAGTAAACGTTTTACTTAGGATTTCATGGACTAAAAGATAAAGTATGTCTGTAAATCATGGACTAGTGCAACTGAGCTGAAAGTCATAAGTCATGCTAAAAGTCATGTTAGAAGTAAATCCTTAAAGGAGTTTCTTCTACTGGGCATGCTGTAAGTACTGATATAGTATATTGAATGCAAGTTGTAAGGTATAAGCTGATACAATGACCAAGTATATAAACATGAAATTGCATAATACTGAACAGATTTAGATAACTGAATACAAGGTCATGCAATAATGAATATGGACTGTGAGAGCTACTATTAACCGACATACCCCAAGTTAAGCTAACTGTGGGGCCAACCTGTAACCCTAACTGAGAGGGTGTTCATACCTTGCCAAGGGTACAAACAAATCTGATATGGATCCACTAAACTAATGCCCACAAGGGACAAGGATGTACAACTTAATCTGACAACTGACTCCTTTAATACTTACGGTGGCGCCATAGTTCTGGAATTTAGGGACTTCTACTAAAGGTCTCAGCCTAATCTGATAGCTGAGACTTCATCCCTTCATCCACCCGGTGTTAAGCCTACTCCCAACTGAATATAAAGCTATCAATGCAACTGAAATACTGGATAGCTCAAAATACTGATATAATCTGAGAATGCAAAATATAACTGAAGCTGAAGCATTCTTATCATGTAGTTTTGGCTGACTGAGTGCTTGACTAATAATGCATGAGAATGGTCTGTATCATGTGATATATCTAAATGTCAAGGTTGTTCATATTTAAAACATGTTTTGTAGCTCATGCTGAAGGTAGGCCGAAGCCTGCTAAAACATGCATAGTTCTCTTATATTTAAAACAACTGGACTGGAGTAATTAGGAATCATGAATGCTTGTCTTGAAGCAAAACCCATTGTTAAAATCATTATGAGAAAACTTAAACTTATTTAGACTGAATGCTGACTAGCTTAACTAGATTCTGAAAAGAGCTCTAAATTTCGAGAAATTTAAAGAGAGCCTGTAGACTGAAAACTGGATATTGTCATGCTAAAAACTGAATGCTATAAATCTAGGTTAAATTCTGAAGAAAACCACTTCTCATGAAAATACTATAGTTTCAGGCTAAATTCTTGATTTTTTAATGGTCATGTAAAAGATTATGCAAGTCATTGAAAACATGGAGCAAACCTTCTATAATAGGCTATAATTCATGTAGAAATCATAAGGACTGAATTCTGAAAAAAAATATAGCATGATTGGGTAAGAACCCTAGTTTCTAACATCATGAATATTTGAAGAAAGACTGTAATTTTGGGCATAAGGGCGAACTAAACCCTTACCGAATACTCATATACTTGGTAGTAAAAGATTCTTGAGCTGGAACTGAGGTTTGAACCTTTGGATAAGAACCCTATGCATGAAATCTGGAGAAGAACGTTCTTTTCTTTTCTTAAAACTGACTTGAGAGGAAAGTGATATGTTTTGAGTTTTAGACATAATAAAAATAAGCATAGTGCTATTTATAGTCTGGGCTAAAAGAAGAAGGAAAGGTCTGAAATACCCCTGAAATACTAAATTAAAAACTGCTGAAAAAGCTTGTCATCAGGTTCCACAGACCTGAACCACGACCCCTAGAATGGATCACGGTTCGTGGATTGGGGTTGTGGTTCTCAGATCACTTTTCTGGACTCTGGACTGATTTCCACGAGTTGGTTTCACGACCCGTGGAACCTCCTCGTGGTTTTCAGGCCACTTTTAAGCCTCTGGACTGTTTCCACGAGTTGTTTTCATAATCGTGGAAACTTTCATGACTCATGGAACCTGCTCGTGGTTTTCAGGTGAAAAAACAGATTTTCACGAATTGGTTTCACGACCCGTGGAACCTTCTCGTGGTTGTTGTCTGTCATTTTGACAAACAGATACACTTTAGTAAAACACTAATAACTTTTTTCTTCAGACTTAGATTAATGTGCGGTTTGTGGCATTAGAAAGAAGGCTCAAATACCTTTCATTTGGTAGGTACTAGGCCACCTAACACTTCATATTCTAGGATATATGATCATTTTAAGTTGACCCTAGTTTAGTCTTACATGAAAACTTCTTTGGTTGGGGTGCTTTAAACTTAACTTGCTTCTAGGAGTTTCTTATGAACATGATTCACATCCAAAGCACTCACCACACTAGGTAAATGATCATTACATTCATGGAAATAGTTTGGGTCTTAGCTTAGAATTTTTGGGGTATTACAATATCTCCCCCTTGGGATCACTCATCCTCGAATGAAGACTAATTAAGCTGAGTTTGGAGGGAAAGAGCTGTAATCTCTACCAACAGAGTACTAGAAATTTATATCTAACTAAGCTAAGTTCTATGGATGTGGAGACATGCTGAAATGCGCGGATAGCTGAGGGAACATAGTACTGAGACTGAAATACACCTGAATAAACTGAGAAGTTTGAGAGAAACTATTACCTCATGCTGAACCAGGTGTTTCTTGAACAAAGACTAACTAGGCTGAGGTGGTTGGGAAAGAGCTGCAATCCCACCAACTGAGTTCTAAAAGCTGGAGTACTGACATGGCATGGTAACTGATTTCTGACTAAAATATGAACTGAGTTGGGTTCATGAGGCATGTATGCATACTGAGAGCATAAGAACAATGAACTGATAGGACATGAAACTGAATGTTCAACATGATAACTAGTCTGGAGTGAGAGTAGGGACTTAGCTGAAGCCCATAAAGAATGAACGCATTCTTAGAAAATCACAATTTAACTGGAAGGAGCATCAAACTTAGAGGAATATCTATACGAGAAAACTATTCTCTTCTAAACTTAACTGACCAGCATGGATTGAACTGAGCATAGGGCCTTCTGGCCTTAGGAATGATTACTGGCAGGTCTGAACTGGTGTTCTATGAAGAGTCTACTATCGTTCTATCTGAATATACTAGAGATAAGGCCTGAGCACCCTAGGTAGGGAGTAAGAAAAAGACTATTCTCGCCTAAAACAATACGGTTGACAACTCTTCAACTTAGGCACACCTCTTAACTACACTAACTTTATATGAATGCCACACTTGCTATCTGCAACTGAAATTCTCATCAACACACAAATAGATTCTAAAGTCTGAGCCTAATTTGTTTCTTTCAACATGTTCAAGCCTATCTCGACTAAATCTTTTTCATCTAGAGTCATCTCCCAAGAATGGTATTCCTTCTTATCACAAAAATCAACTAACCTTGAGTTCTAATCAATGGGTTACTAGTCGCACAAAGCAAAGTCCCGCATTTATTTCACCATGACATTCAAGCCTAGTACTATGATCATCTTATGGCTTGTTTATAGCTGGCACTATCTAAGGCTTCTATCATCTTCCCTAGCATATGTAGAAATTGTAACTGCAAGAACTTCTCCAAAAGGACACCAAAAAGAGGAATATCTAGTACTTCCCCCACTTACACACTTAGTGTGATCTAGACACTCAAGGTGAGGTCTGAGAAGTCAAGTACAGGGGCCTGAGTCTCACATACTAGACATCTGAAGCATAGTTGGAGTAAGGAATCATAAGCATGAACTATTCCGGAAATCTGGTCTGACCATATATATGAAGTAGCATGATTTCATTAGCCATCAAGGCATATCCTGAGGAATGAACTGAGTACATAGAACTGAGCATACTCTGAGACACGAGTTTACTTGAATACCGAGTCTCATGGCATAAAGTTGGGATTCATAGAATCATGGAGTAAGACTAGAATCGCTGTCTGGAGCAATTTCTGCTTGTTCTAGGAGCTGAGTATGGAGATGAATCTGAAGGAAGTGCATGAACTTATACACGAGTATGACATAAATACGACTAGTATAGTGTCATCTTGACTGAAGTGCTAGGAAATCTGCTGGAATAAGAATGAATCGATATCCCATCATCGCCCTTTCTAGAATTCTATATTGGTTGAGTCGCAAGACTCGACTTGGCTCTTCAGTCTATCATCTCCCCCTTTTCTTGAAAGTCACCTCTATAAGTCTGTGGATCTCTCTCCCGAACTAGGCTATAATAAACTAAACTCTTGTAAGATTGGGGTATCACTATATTCCTGGACACCAAACTCTCCCTGATAGGATATAACTTAAGATGCTAAACCCTTGCTAGGTTTTCTCATGAGGCATCTCTTAGCTTTCTCTTTACCCTTAAAGCTTAACAAGAGGATTCATACTCTTACTGTTGTGGATAACCACTTTTTCTAATATTTAAAAATCTGAGCTTTGCGTATTCGTCTACTAACATAATATCTCTAAGTTCACATCCACCAAAATCAACTAAATTAAACCACGCTAAGGGACTCAATATCGTCTCTCTATAATCTTCTGATCGTCATACCATAACAACTATTCTGGGTGCATATCTATCTTTCTGATGCTTAAGGCTCTCTCCTTCATCTCATGACTTAGTCACAATTTACCAATTCACCTAGGCGTCACATATACATCTTATAGCTACTATAATTCTGAATCCATACACCTAGTTTTGGGGTCATTCTGTCACTTATGGCCCATAACATCTATATTCATACTAACTGTTAAGTGACTGTACTACCCAAGCGCTTAGAAACGATCAAAATTTTGGCTAAGGTGCCAATCGAGGTAGATTTTTTGGAAGAGGGTATGAGAGAACATTGTACTGTAGGCTCAATTGCATGAGTGGGAAAGGATACATACTTTTGAATTTGTAGACCTACGCACTAGTGGGCTTCTCAAAAGCCCTTGTGTAGTCTATTGAATTTTTGATGGCCCTATCTGAGAGCATCTCACTGACAGGAATCTGAACTATATTGTTTCCACTACCTCGAAGAGGAGGCATAACTGGAGGAATAAGATCAATGAATGAATCTGCATAAGTTTCTGAAAGAAGAATTTTACTGCACGATCTGGAGTATGAACAAAGGGAAACATTTCCAAAATGCTTGGTAGCCCCTTAAAGAAAAGTACAGGCGTGTCCATACCATTCCGTAAGACTCTACTAAACACGGCTTCATAGACACCTTAGGAGAGTTGAACTCTGTGCTTTGATACCAAGTTTGTCATGCCCCGAGCCTACACCCTGGATGCGACATGGTGCTTAGAGTCACAAGTGACCCCAAGCTAATCCATGGCCTAACATACCTCTAAAATAAAGACTGAAAGTAAATACAGAAGCTGAAATGTGCTGAACTCTTTTAAAAATAAAATAACAAAAAGGAACTATTATAAACTGATATACAATAGTATTTGAAAAAGTGATACATCTGAGTGACTGACTGACTGACTATCTATGAAGCCTCTACTAACACTGAACTATATTTAGTCCGGAAATGACCCCCAACTGACTTTGATCAATGTATAAACAACTGAAATAACTTTATAGCTAGTAACTGACTAGAGTTCCAAAAAAAGGAGAACTCGATCTCTACTTACTAGAAGTTGTGACATGTCTGACCATGATCCTGGAAGCTAGCACTGAAACCTACATCATAAAATGATGCAGCATAAAAAAGGTATGCGGTCAGTACTTTGAATGTACTGAGCAGGTGAGATAATGCACTAACTGTAAATCATGAGAAAATACATGTATACTGAACGCATGGCTAAAAGCTGGACTATGTATAATATCTAAAGTGCATAATCAAGCTATATAACATAAACCCTTTTTACTGAAGAGAATGTAAATCATATTGTTGGACTGTAACTGAGAGATCATAATGTTTAAAGATAAGTAAAGATGTTACTTAGGATTTCATGGACTAAAAGATAAAGTATGTCTGTAAATCATGGACTAGTGCAACTGAGCTGAAAGTCATGAGTCATGCTAGAAGTCATGTTTAAAGTAAATCCTTAAAGGAGTTTCTTCTACTGGGCATGCTGTAAGTACTGATATAGTATACTGAATAAAAGTTGTAAGGTATAAGATGATACAATGACAAAGTATATAAACATGAAACTGCATAATACTGAACTGATCTGGATAACTGAATACAAGGTCATGCAATAATGAATATGGACTTTGGGAGCTACTATTAACCGGCATACCCCTAGTTGAGCTAACTATGGGGCCAACCTGTAACCCTGACTAGGAGGGTGTTCATACCTTTCCAAGGGTACAAACAAATCTGACATGGATTCACTAAACTGATGTCCACAAGGGACAAGGATTTACAACCTAATCTGACAGCTGAATCCTTTAATACTTATGGTGGAGTCGTAGTTCTGGGACTTACGTACTTCTACTAAAGGTCTCAGCCTAATCTCACAGCTGAGCCTTCATCCATTCATTCACTTGGTGCAAAGCCTACTCCCAACTGAATATAAAGCTATGAATGTAACTGAAATATTGGATAGCTCAAAATACTGATATAATCTGAGAATGCAAAATATAACTGAAGCTGAAGCATTCTAATCATGTAGTTCTGGCTGACTGAGTGCCTGACTAATAATGCATGAGAATGGTTTGTATCATGTGACATATCTGAATGTCAAGGATGTTTATATTTAAAACATGTTTTGTAGCTCATGCTGAAGGTAGGCCGAAGTCTGCTAAAACATGCATAGTTCTCTTGTATTTAAAACAACTGGACTGAAGTAATTGGAAATCATGAATGCTTGTCTGGAAGTAAAACCCATTGTTAAAATCATTATGAGGAAACTTAAACTTGTTTTGACTAAATGTTGACTAGCTGAACTAGATTCTGAAAAGAGTGCTGAATTTGGAGAAATTTAAAGAGAGCATGTAGACTGAAAATTGGCTAATGTCATGCTTAAAAATGAATGCTAGAAATCTAGGATAAATTCTGAAGAAAACCACTTCTCATGAAAATACTACAGTTTCAGGCTAAATTCTTGATTTCTTAATGTTCCTGTAAAATATCATGCAAGTCATTGAAAACATGGAGCAAATCTTCTAAAATAGGCTATAATTCATGTAGAAATCAAAAGGACTGAATTTTGAAAAATATAGCATGATTATTTAAGAACCCTAGTTTCTAACATCATGAATATTTGAAGAAAGACTGTAATTTTGGGCATAAAGGCGAACTAAAATCTTACTGAATACCCATGTACCTGGTTGTAGAAGTTTCTTGAACTGGAACTGAGGTTGAATTTTTGGAGTGTTACAATATCTCCCCCTTGAGATCATTCGTCCTCGAATTAAGACTAATTAAACTGAGTTTGGAGGGAAAGAGCTGTAATCTCTACCAACAGAGTACTAGAAATTTATATCTAACTAAGCTAAGTTCTATGGATGTGGAGACATGCTGAAATAGGGGAATAGCTGAGAGAACATGGTACTGAGACTGAAATACACCTGAATAAACTGAGAAGTTCGAGAGGAACTATTACCTCATGCTGAACCAGGTGTTTCTTGAACAAAGACTAACTAGGCTGAGGTGGTTGGGAAAGAGCTGCAATCCCACCAACTGAGTTCTAAAAGCTGGAGTACTGATATGGAATGGTAACTGATTTCTGACTAAAATATGAACTGAGTTGTGTTCATGAGGCATGTACGCATACTGAGAGCATAAGAACAATGAACTGATAGGACATGAAACTGAATATTTAACATGATAACTGGTCTGGAGTGAGAGTAGGGACTTAGCTGAAGCCCATAAAGAATGAACGCATTCTTAGAAAATCACAATTTAACTAGAAGGAGCATCAAACTTAGAGGAATATCTATACGAGAAAACTATTCTCTTCTAAACTTAACTGACCAGCATGGATTGAACTGAGCATAGGGCCTTCTGGCCTTAGGAATGATTACTGGCAGGTCTGAACTGGTGTTCTATGAAGAGTCTACTATCGTTCTATCTGAATATACTAGAGATAAGGCCTGAGCACCCTAGGTAGGGAGTAAGAAAAAGACTATTCTCGCCTAAAACAATACGGTTGACAACTCTTCAACTTAGGCACACCTCTTAACTACACTAACTTTATATGAATGCCACACTTGCTATCTGCAACTGAAATTCTCATCAACACACAAATAGATTCTAAAGTCTGAGCCTAATTTGTTTCTTTCAACATGTTCAAGCCTATCTCGACTAAATCTTTTTCATCTAGAGTCATCTCCCAAGAATGGTATTCCTTCTTATCACAAAAATCAACTAACCTTGAGTTCTAATCAATGGGTTACTAGTCGCACAAAGCAAAGTCCCGCATTTATTTCACCATGACATTCAAGCCTAGTACTATGATCATCTTATGGCTTGTTTATAGCTGGCACTATCTAAGGCTTCTATCATCTTCCCTAGCATATGTAGAAATTGTAACTGCAAGAACTTCTCCAAAAGGACACCAAAAAGAGGAATATCTAGTACTTCCCCCACTTACACACTTAGTGTGATCTAGACACTCAAGGTGAGGTCTGAGAAGTCAAGTACAGGGGCCTGAGTCTCACATACAAGACATCTGAAGCATAGTTGGAGTAAGGAATCATAAGCATGAACTATTCGGGAAATCTGGTCTGAGCATATACATGAAGTAGCATGATTTCATTATCCATCAAGGCATATCCTGAGCATACTCTGAGACATGATTTACTTGAATACCGAGTCTCATGGCCTAAAGCTGGGATTCATAGAATCTTAGAGTAAGACTAGAATCGCCGTCTGGAGCAATTTATGCTTGTTCTAGGAGCTGAGTATGAACATGAATCTGAAGGGAGTCCATGAACTTATATATGAGTATGACATAAATACGTCTGAGTATAGTATCATCTTGACTAAAGTGCTAGGGAATATGCTGGAATAAGAATGGATCGATATCCCATCATCGCCCTTTCTAGAATTCTATATTGTTTGAGTCGCAAGACTCAACCTGGATCTTCATTCTATCATCTCCCCCTTATCTTGAAAGTCACCTCTCTAAGTCTGTGGATCTCTCTCCCGAACTAGGTTATAATAAACTAACTCTTGTAAGATTGGGGTATCACTATATTCCTAGACACCAAACTCTCCATAATAGGCTATAACTGAAGATGCTAAACCCTTGCTAGGTTTTCTCCTGAGGCATCTCTTAGCTTTCTCTTTACCCTTAAAGCTATCACTAGAGGATTCATACTCTTACTGGTGTGGATAACTATTTTTTCTAATATTTAGAAATCTGACCTTTGCGTATTTGTCTACTAACATAATATCTCAAAGTTCACATCCACCAAAATCAACTAAATTAAACCACGCTAAGGGACTCAACATCGTTTATCTATAATCTTCTAATCATCATACCATAACAACTATTCTGGGTGCATATCTATCTTTCTGATGCTTAAGGCTCTCTCCTTCATCTTATGACTTAGTCATAATTTACCAATTCACCTAGGCATCATATATACATCTTATAGCTACTATAATTCTGAATCCATACATCTAGTTCTGGGGTCATTCTGTCACTTATGGCCTATAAAATCTATATTCATACTAACTGTTAAGTGACTGTACTACCCAAGCACTTAGAAAAGATCAGAATTTCAGCAAAGGTGCCAATCGAGGTAGAGTTTCTGGAAGAGGGTCTGAGAGCACATTCTACTGTAGGCTCAACTGCATGAGTGGGAAAGGATACATGCTTTTGAATTTGTAAACCTACGCACTAGTGGGCTTCTCTCAAGCCCTTGTGTAGTCTATTGAATTTTTGATGGATCTATCTGATAGCATCTCACTGATAGGAATCTGAAATATATTGTTTCCACTACCTAGAAGATAAGGCATGACTGTAGGAATAGGATCAATGCATGAATCTGCATAAGTTTCTGAAAGAACGACTTTACTGCACGATCTGGAGTATGAACAAAGGGAAATATTTCCTAAATGCCTGGTAGCCCCTTGAAGAAAAGTACAGGCGTCTCCATACCATTCCGCAAGACTCTACTAGACACGGCTTCATAGACACCCTAGGACACTTGAACTCTGTGCTCTGATACCAAGTTTATCATGCCTCGAACCTACACCCTGGATGCAATATGGTGCTTAGAGTCACAAGTGACCCCAAGCTAATCCATGGCCTGGAATACCTTTGAGATAAAGACTGAAAGTAAATATGGAAGGTGAAATGTGCTGAACTCTTTTGAAAATAAAATAACAAAAAGGAACTATTATAAATTGATATACAATAGTATTTGGAAAACTGATACATCTGAGTGACTGACTGTCTAACTATCTATGAAGCCTCTACTAGCACTGAACTATAGTTAGTCGGGATATGACCCCCAACTGACTTTGATCAATGTATAAACAACAGAAATAACTTTATAGCTACTAACTGACTGGAGTTCCCAAAAAAGGAGAACTCGATCTCTGCTGACTGGAAGTTGCGACCTGTCTGACCATGATCCTGGAAGCTAGCACTAAAACCTACATCATAAAAAGATGTAGCACAAGGAAAGTATGCGATAAGTACTATGAATGTACTGAGCAGGTGATATAATGCACTAACTGTAAATCATGAGAAAATACATGTATACTGAAAGCATGGCTGAAAGCTGGACTATGTATAATATCTAAAGTGCATAATCAAGCTGTATAACATAGACCCTTTTTACTGAAGAGAATGTAAATCATGTTGCTGGACTGTAGCTGAGAGATCATGATGTTTAAAGATAAGTAAACCTGTTACGTAGTATTTCATGGACTAAAAGATAAAGTATGTCTATAAATCATGGACTAGTGCAACTGAGATGAAAGTCATGAGTCATGCTAGAAGTCATGTTTAAAGTAAATCCTTAAAGGAGTTTCTTCTACTGGGCATGCTGTAAGTACTGATATAGTATACTGAATGCAAGTTGTAAGGTATAAGCTGATACAATGACCAAGTATATAAACATGAAATTGCAAATATTGAACAGATTTGGATAATTGAATACAAGGTCATGTAATAATGAATATGGACTGTGGGAGCTACTATTAACCAATGTACCCCAACCTGAGCTAACTGTAGGGCCAACCTGTAACCCTGAATGAAAGGGTATTCATACCTTGCCAAATGTACAAACAAATCTAACATGGATCCACTAAACTAATGTCCACAAGGGACAAGGATGTACAACGTAATCTGATAGTTGACTCCTTTTATACCTATGGTAGCGCCATAGTTCTGGTACTTAGGGACTTCTACTAAAGGTCTAAGCCTAATCTGACAGCTGAGCCTTCATCCCTTCATCCACTCGGTGCTAAGCCTACTACCAACTGAATATAAATCTATGAATGCAACTGAAATACTGGATAGCTCAAAATACTGATATAATCTGAGAATGCAAAATATAACTGAAGCTGAAGCATTCTAATCATGAAGTTCTGGATGACTGAGTGCCTGACTAATAATGCATGAGAATGGTCTGTATCATGCGACATATCTGAATGTCATTGTTGTTCATATTTAAAACATGTTTTGTAGCTCATGCTGAAGGTAGGCCAAAGCCTGCTAAAATATGCATAGTTCTCTTGTATTTAAAACAACTAGACTGAAGTAATTGGGAATCATAAATGCTTGTCTGGAAGCAAAACCCATTGTTAAAATCATCATGAGGAACTTAAACTTGTTTAGACTGAATGCTGACTAGATGAACTAGATTCTGAAAAGAGCGCTGAATTTGGAGAAATTTAAAGAGAGTCTGTAGACTGAAAATTGGCTAATGTCATGCTTCAAACTGAATTCTAGAAATCTAGGTTAAATTCTGAAGAAAACCACTTCTCATAAAAATACTACAGTTTCAGGCTAAATTCTTGATTTCTTAATGTTCCTATAAAATATCATGCAAGTCATTGAAAACATGGAGTAAATCTTCTAAAATAGGCTATAATTCATGTAGAAATCATAAGGATTGAATTCTGAAAAATATAGCATGATTGGGTAAGAATCCTAGTTTTTAACATCATGAATATTTGAAGAAAGACTGTAATTTTGGGCATAAAGGCGAACTAAATCCTTACTGAATATCCACATACCTGGTTGTAGAAGATTCTTGAACTGGAAGTGAGGTTTGAAGCTTTGGAGAAGAACCCTAGGCTTGAAATCTGGAGAAGAACGTTCTTTTCTTTTCTTAAAACTGACTTGAGAGGAAACTGATATGTTTTGAGGTTTAGATTTAATAAAAATAATCCTAGAGCTATTTATAGTCGGGGCTAAAAGAAGAATGAAAGGTCTGAAATACCCCTGAAATACTAAATTAAAAACTGCTGAAAAAGCTCATCGTCAGGTTCCACGGACATGAACCACGACCCGTAGAATGGATCATGGTTTGTAGATTGGGGTCATGGTTCTCAGACCACTTTTCTAGACTCTGAACTGATTTCCACGAGTTGGTTTCAAGGACCGTGGAACATTCCACGACCCGTGGAACTTCCTCGTGGTTTTCAGGCCACTTTTAAGCCTCTGGACTGTTTCCACGAGTTGGTTTCATGACCCGTGGAAACTTCCATGAATCGTGGAACCTACTCGTGATTTTCAGGTGAAAAAACTAATTTCCACGAGTTGGTTTCACGACCCGTGGAACCTTCTCGTGGTTGGTGTCTGTCATTTTGACAGACAGACACAGTTTAGTAAAATACTGATAACTTTTTTCTTCGGATATGGATTAATGCACTGTTAGTGGCGTTGGAAAGAAGACTTAAATGTGAAAGGGTACTAGGCCATCTAAATTTTCATATTCTAGGAGATATGATTGTTTGAATTTGACCCTAGTTTAGTCTTACATGAAAACTTCTTTTGTTGGGGTGCTTTGAATCATATTTGGGTCTTAGTTTAGAATTTTTGAGGTGTTACATGTCTGCCCCACTTCGATTTTCCTTTTTTTCTTTTTAAGAAAAAGTTCAACATAAAAACAACACTATGCTTAAAAAAATAAGCTTCAAAGTTTTGCCCGACCAAATTTTTATCACTATAAAATTTATATCTTTATCTTAAAAATCAATGGTGTACAAGTGGTCTTGAAATTCTGGATTCGCCTCTGACGAAAGCTACATCATTCTTTAGAGTGATACAATGCTTATATACGTTATTTGGTTTTTCTACTAAGCGACAAAATTTCCTTAAAAAATCATACTCAATCTAACTCTTAAATCATTGTCACGGACTCGTTGAGATTGAAAGTATTAAAGCATAATTAAGATTTCAAGCACCACAAATAAGAGATGTTTTATTGAAACTAGAAGAAGTTAGTGAGGATCCAAAAACTAAAAGTGAAGCTACTTGTTTAGCAACGTATGAGCTTGAAAATTTTATATATTTATTGGGTATGACATTTTGTTTGGGTCTAATTCAATTAGTAAAAGTTTATAATCTAAGGATATGCATATTGATGTTGCCATACATTAGTTAAGAGGTCTAATTATTTATTTATTTTGAAAAGGAAAAAATTTAAATATGCCATCGAACTATTAGAAACGACTCATCTATGACATCCGTTACTTTTTTATAGCCATGTTTTATCAAGATAAAGAATTAATAAAGATAATTAAAAGAAAATAAATAGGTCAAAGAAAAATATACGGGAAAAAGATCAAGAAAAGAAAAAAATTAAAAGGAAAATAAATATATACGAAAAATTCAATGAATGTTATGTGAATTTTTGTGTTGCCAGTTATTTTCCTCTCAAGTGAATTCCATCTCAGCAGTCCAAGACTTTACAATAAAAGGTTTCCTATCAAAATGGTATATCCCTCCTTGCAAAACTTCCTCCTTCCCTTCCTCCGAATCAAATCTCACAATTACAATCCCATTCTTCAACATGGCAATTTTGTTTATGCCAACTTTCCCCAAAATCCTTTGGATAAACCCATTGAGCACATTGAAAGAGGGGTGAGCTCCGAGGACATAACACACAATAGCACTTCTCCAATACTCCACCTCCGAGCTAATATCCTCTTCCTCTATTTCCACCACTAGCTGATCCCCCACTGTTTCCGGGCTCACATACTCCAATTTGAATCTAGCATTAGACAATTTCCCTATGTCAAAACTATCCCATATAGAAGCACCGATTACATTGGATTTGACTCCACTCTGCTCATCAAGCTCAACTTCATCAGCCCATGATTTTCTCCCAGTAGTAGGAGACTGTACAACCTGATCCCATTCCTATAGCCGTTCCTTCATCGAGACACGTCAAAGAAAAATATACGGGAAAAAGATCAATAAAAGAAAAAAATTAAAAGGAAAATAAATATATAAGAAAAATTCAATGAATAAACTATGTAAATTTTTGTGTTGCCAGTTATTTTATTTTCTTTTTTTTGGTTTTTTAACTAGAATCCAATTAGATGTAGGAAAAGGTATTAGAATCCAATTAGATGTAGGAAAAAGTATCTCATTGTGAGTTGAATCCAATTAGATGTAGGAAAAAGTATCCCATTGTGAGTTGGAAAAGGTTAAACTTACGTAGATATTGTATAAATGTTTTGTTCTCATTACTTGGTTGATTTATACTATGTTTTAAATAGATTTCTCGAATGATTTCTTTTCCTCCGCAAATGTTATATTTTTAAAATGCCAGGATATTATGCTAAGTGGTTCTCTCGGGCCTTTACTGTCTTTGAGTGCTTGTTACGCCCAGGGCCTAATCTTAAATCATGACACGGACCCATTGTAGATACTGGCATAGCTGACTGTATAGAAAGAGCTGGATAGGCTTGATGATAGCGAGAGTAAGATCCAGTAAAGTTACCAGCATTTAAGCCTTCTTCGCTACCATCTTCTCCTGATCAACCTGCTTGACTCCTTCCACTTGTTTTACAAAGTCAAAAATATCATTAAAAAATTTTCCAGCAGAAGTCATCTGCAAAACCATAACCTGCAAGTCAGTATTCAAATCTTTAATAAAGAGGCGGATCTTCTCCTCTTCAGTACAAAACAACTAAGTAGCATTTATGGACAAGGCATAAAATTTAGCCTCGTAGGCTACAACTGACATACTTCCCTGCTCAAGATCCAGAAGTTCATCCTTCATCTTGTCACGCAGAGTGCGTGGCACATACTTCTCTAAGAACAGAGTATAGAACTGAGTCCATGTCAATGGAGGTAAAGCTGGAGATTGACATTTCACATAAGCCCTCCATCACTGCTTAGCATCACCCTGTAGTTGAAAGGTCACAAATTTCACACCATGCTGCTCTGCAATGCCTATCTTATGCAACCTATCATAACAATCAACAATAAATTCGAAAGCATCCATTGTCTCACAACCTACAAAGGTGGAGGTTTCATCTTCAAAAACATAGTCAACATATCATGTTTAGTCCCGGCATAATGAACCTAGAATTGATGAGGGAAATCCTCTATCCCTTAAAACTCATCCATCCTATGAGCTAATACTGCGGCAGGCTGCACCCTCGAATACTGGTAAGCAGGCACTCTAGGCGTGGCTCTAGTACCTACCGCTCACTCAAAAAACCAAGTACCTACTGAATCAATTCAGATGACATCTGGGGAGGAGATGCACCTCCCGTAACCGGCACTTCCTTCTCTTGTACCAGAACCTCCTCATTCATAACCTCACCATCATGATCCTCGAGTGAGGGAGGTGTCTAAGATCTATGTCAGGCTGGATTAGCTGCAGCACGGGCTCCACCTCTAGCGGGTGTTCCCCTACCTTTTCCTCTTCCCCTACCCCATCATCTTCCTCTGGCAGCGGGTTCTTAAACTGAAACTACTAGTGCAAGAGTTGCTGCTCTATCTCTGTTAGCTCTTGTATTCACCATCCTTGAAACAATAGAGTGAAGAGGTCAGATACCAATTTCAATCACTAGATACCAATTGGAATCAAGTTATAGCATGAAAGAAGAAAGAAAGTGATAATTGTTTAAAAACCTATAGTCTCTCAAAGAAAAGTATAGACGTCTCCATACCTTTTTGCAAGACTCTACTGTACTCTTTTTGGTACAAATAAATCGATGAACCTAGAGTTCTGTATCAACTTTGTCACAACTCAAACTTGTCACGAGTTGCACCCGCACTAACCCTTTGATGGGCGAACCAACTAACTTCAAATACCCAACACTAATACTTAACAGTTTTTAAATATGAAATGTGCAATTCCATTATCGACCATTAATTCCAATAATTCTAATAGTTAAAATAATGCAAAATATATCAAATGTCTAAAACGCCTCCAGAAATTGAAAGTCATTACCAAAACATCTAAACATGATAATTTGTGGGTACAACCCAAAAAATTAGAATAACTAAATTGTCTGTGTTTGAAATAAATAGATAAGAACATAGCATGCGAAGACTCATGGCTGCTCGAAAGATGAAGATCACCTTTGAGTCGAAAACGGTCACTGACTACAACTGAGGTCTCGTCGGAGCCGCTGGAATATGCTCTGCACTCAACAAAAAGAAGAGTACAAGTAGTATCAGTACAAAATCACTATGTACTGGTAGGGTCATCGGCCAACTCAACTTAATAAATATGAACACATAATCAACAATTTCTAAAAAAGTACAACCATATAACACTTAGCGTTTATACCTTCACTTAGTCTATTCTCAACAATAACCAAGCAAATCAGACAAGCATAACACAAGTACAAAAAATTCACCAAGTCAATACCATGACTAATAATAATTAGTCACCCAAAACACAGTACTAAGTAGAGGCAAATATATGAATAAAAAATGGGTTATGTGAACCCGTGGTCATCCGTCTAAACTTGATATTATGTGTATAATTTTTAAAATATATCTAATATTATCTGAAGGTATCCATGATTAAAAAAGGCTAAGTGATACACTAGTTAGATCTAATTTTAAGTTCTCTAGGTCATCTGATCAAATCCAATTTACTACTCTTTTTAAACATTTTTTTCCTAAAGAAGCTTTAGCTGCCTGTCTGCCCCACTTCAATTTTTCTTTTTAAGAAAAAGTTCAACACAAAAATAACACTATGCTTAAAAAAATAAGCTTAAAAGTTTTGCCCGACTAAATTTTTATCACTATAAAATTTATATCTTTATCTTAAAAAGCAGTAGTGTACACGTAGTCTTGAAATTCTGGATTCGCCTCTGACGAAAACTACATCATTCTTTAGAGTGATACAATGCTTATATACGCTATTTGGTTTTTCTACTAAGCGATGAAATTTCCTTAAAAAAATCATACCCAATCTAACTCTTAAATTATTGTCATGGACTCGTTGATATTGAAAGTATTAAAACATAATTAAGATTTCAAGCACCACAAATAAGAGATGCTTTATTGAAACTAGAAGAAGTTAATGCGGATCCAAAAACTAAAAGTGAAGCTACTTGTTTAGCAACGTATGAGCTTGAAATTTTTATATATTTATTGGGTATGACATTTTGTTTGGGGCTAATTCAATTAGTAAGAGTTTACCATCTAAGGATATGCATATAATTGATGTTGCCATAGATTAGTTAAGAGGTCTAATTACTTTTTTCTTAAAAAGGAAAAAAATTCAAATAAGCCATTGAACTATTAGAAAAGACTCATCTATGACATCCGTTACTCTTTTTATAGCCATGTTTTATCAAGATAAAGAATTAATAAAGATAATTAAAAGAAAATAAAGAGGTCAAAGAAAAACATACCGGAAAAAGATCAATAAAAGAAAAAAATTAATAGGAAAATAAATATATAAGAAAAATTCAATGAATGTTATGTAATTTTTTGTGTTGCCAGTTATTTTATTTTCTTTTTTTAGTTTTTGAACTAGAATCCAATTAGATGTAGGAAAAAGTATCTCATTGTGAGTTGAATCCACTTAGATGTAGGAAAAAGTATCCCATTGTGAGTTGGAAAAGGTTAAACCTCTTCTTATTATATATATACGTACGTACATACAGCTTCTTCCATATATCATTCATTCAAAATTCAAAATTCTAAATTGAGAAAGAAGTAAGATTACAACATGCATTGGATAAAACAGTACGTTCTTGGGGTTGGATCTAACGGCCCCGTACATTTGGCTACGCCTTCTTCCGCCAAGAATTATTTAAAAACGGCAGCAGTCAAATCCGCACCATTTGAGTCTTTTGCACTACTACGATGCGAAGGAAGAACCTTGAACAAATTAAGAGGTTCGCCTTACATTGTTCGATGTTTCGGGGAAGATGTGAGTGTCGAATACGGAAACAAGACCTACAATCTCTTACTCGAGTGCGCCCCTAGTGGCACTTTACTAGATTACATACTTTTTAATGGAAAAATTCCGGAACAAGAGGCAGCGCGTTATGCGTATCAGCTCTTAATGGGTATTAATCACGTTCATACCAAATGGGTTTCTCATTGCGATATAAAATTGAGTAACATACTTGTTTTTCCTACTAACAAGTTAATAAAGATTGCTGATTTTGGATCAGCCGTAGAAGTAACAACTTGCGAGGATTATCGTTATTTAGACATGCTCTATGTAGGGTGTGTTGTTGTAAAGATGCTCACTGGGGATCCGACTTGGTGTGTGGTGGAAGACATTAATAAATATCGACGTGAGATTTGTGGTCGTGATCCTAATGAAGAGTTTATGGGAACTACTATTGTTTCTAACATGGCTAAAGATTTTGTGACCAACTGTTTGGATTGTGATTTTTCTAGTAGATTATTGATCGATATTGTGGATGAACTAATTAATCATCCTTTTATTCAGAATGCAATTACTTGTGACAATGAAGTCATCTCTAGTACTGTTAATGATAATCCTTTTGGTGATGATTGGGTTTCAGAGCATGGTTTGTTTAATACAAGTTGTGATCATTGATTGGAAAGGCAGAATTTGGAGATGAATGATCAAAGGCAGAAGTTGGAGATGAATGATCAAAGGCAGATCAAAGGTACATTGTACGACATCAGCTTATCCATAACATAACCCTAGATAGGAATATAAGGAGGTCAAGGATTAGGGTAGAAGGTTAGTAGGTAGTAGAACAATGTCTAATTACGAGTTGTTAATATTACTCATATATACTATCTTGTCTTCCAACTCTATTATTACCTGTTGTTTTTCTGGTTATAAATATGGAATTTGGTTTATTCAATTACTGTTCGGAATACATAGAATAACAAAATGTACACTAAAGAATCTTACGAGACACAAAAAAACGTAAGCTTGAAAGTCTGAGAGCTTTGAGTGACGAAACTTTAGAATAATACAAATGAGAGATAGGGATATATATTTAAAGCAAAACAATATGAAACGTCTTTCGTGAATTCAACTCCCATGATGATTCATATATATTTGCACAACGTTTTCGTTAAGAGCAAAATTATGTGACTGCTGAAGAGTATTCTGGGTCCTTCACGAACGGCTATACTTTTAGGCTTATTCTGATCGGCCATTGAGATTTTCCCGACCTCGTATCCCCCGGACTAGACGAACTAATCATCACAAGTCGGAATCTTTTGGAAATGGAAATAACTTCACCAGATGAGCTCGTGTGCTAAGATCGGTATTACTTTTGAAGAGTTATATCTCATCTATCTTCAATCTCCATGTATCATACGCCCAACTGTCAAATCTAGATTTTGATCCATATGAAATTTAAATTAGTTCGATAACAATAAGAGTATCGAACACTAGATGAAAAAAATCTAAAAAGAAAAGCAAAAAAGGGATATCTTTGGCACATTTCTAACCCAAAAGTACTGGGAGACTGAACCTTTTAAAAAGAAGTTAATAGCTTTCTACGGTAATCTAAAATTACTTTACAATGATCATTGAGTACCCAATCAAATATTTATAAATATTTAATAATTTTGTTAATACATATAATGAAAAACATGCAAAAGCTATTTGTTTTGGGGAACTCGTAGCTAATGCTTTGGATCTGCCACCGATTCAGCGCAATCCCTATTATAGACATTCCATTCTTAAGGATCAATAACTTAAGATTCTTGATTAAGGATGAAGGAACATTTACTATTTCAAGCACTATTTGATGTTGTGTGTGTGCTATGAAAAGTTGCATATCTTATAGTATCAAATTTTTAGTCTTTCTTGACCAATCCTATATTTTATCCATCTATTACAATGACAAAAAACTAGTAGTATATGTTATCAGACAACATTGAATTTGATTGTGTTTCACTTGGTTATCTGGATATAAGGAAGTACATATGGATTACATGCTTCATTACCTATCATGCTCAATTTTTTTTTTAATTAATCCATCCACTTCTTTGAGTGGACGTCTTTTCATATATTACCAAAATATTTACAAAACAGAGGAGATTAACTCCCTGCACCTACTGAGATTGGAACAACTTCCAAACTGTCAAGAAGTAGGATTTCAATTAAGCACACAAAAAATGGTTGGATAGCAAAGACTACGGGTGTACATGGATTGGGTTGGTTCGAATTTCTTAAATACCAAATTAAATTATTAGTGTCGGATTTTTAAATTTATAAAATAAATCAAATCAATAAAAGTCAGGTTTTCTAACCTCGGATTTTTTTGGTTTCCTCGAATTTTTCGATTGTTTTTCCGGTAAAGTGTTCATAAAAATATATAATTAGCTTGTGCTTCAAATATTTCTTTAGTCCGAGCAAAATATAACTATCTAAGGTATTTTTTAAAAAAATAACACAAAATATATTCACTTTATTTGGAATTTATGAAGTGAGTGATGACAATAAAATATTCAACCAAAAAAATAATGAAATCGCATAGAATAAATATTGCATATTAATAAGTCATAATAAAAATAATCATAATTTAAAAGTATTAAGTCATGCTAAAATAAGTCTAATAAGTATTAACTATATGACTACATATTAAACAGAAAAATAAATTAGTTTATGCATTTATGTAAAATTAAAGACTAAATATCTAACATGATTGTCATTCCACGCATTGGATTGAATAGTTTTTTGTTAACATTCGTATTGATTTGGGCTTTATTTGAGTTACTAATATCTATGGATTGTAAAAAGTCTTATTGAACTATTTAAAATTTTAAGTTTAAACTTAAAATAATATGTTGAAAGATAAAAACTATAAAAAGTTGAAGAAATATTTATAGATTACATCACAATAAATATTTTTATGCATAAGATATTTTTAAAAATAGTATATATGTAATATCGGGTTGGATGGTTCGGTCCGGTTTGACTTTTTTTAGTTAAAACCAAACCAAACCAATTATAATCGAGTATTTTTTTTAGCAAACCAATTCACCAAATCACTAATCGGATTTTTTTGCGATTTGGTTCAATTTACAGTTTGATTTAATTTGCGGTTCAGTTTTGTACCCCAACAAAAGACTACCCTCAGACCTTCTAAATCTTATCAGGGTACGTCAAAAGAGTAGGGTCTATACATGTTCCTTTTCAAAGAAAAGACATTCTTAACATTTATAATCCTAAAAGAAGGGAGGTCCATTCTATCCAAATTGAGCTCTCCTCTCACTTCTTTTGACTTGGAAAAAATCCAAGAAACTTCCCTACAATTCAAGCCCCAATTAGCTAAGCAATCCGCTACTTTGTTACCTTCCCATAAATAGTGAGAGATTTTCCATTCATCCAAATAATCAAGCAGTCTTCTAGAATTGTTGATAGAGTTCCAAATATTCCAATATGATTTAGCATTGAGCATAATCCAATCTACTAACAGCTTGGAATCCACCTCCATCTCAAGCTTCCTGATACCATTCTCCATATATCATTTAATACCAATTTCTAAAGTCAAAGATTCTGCAAATTATTGGTAATATTACCAAAAGACTTTCCATATGCTGCAACTAACCAATATTACTATCATGCTCAATTCGTTTGCGATAGTTATATTTTGTAAAACGTGAACTTAAGCAAACGGAATTTCTGTGAACAATAAAATAGGAGAACAAAAAAAAGAGATCATGTTTAATTCAGTCTGGCGGGATATCTCTAGTACAACATATTACGTTGAGATTAAGAGAAATGAGTATTATTATATTAATTGTGTTCATAAAGGATTATGAGAAATATGAATGTGATAAATGATCTAGGGTACTGCATACTGCAATCTACTCTAAGTTTTATTGATCGAGATGTTATATATTCGTAACCGATGTATAGCGATGAAGCTCTCAAAGTATGCACTGATCACACAGTCTATTCGTTGTGTATGAAAGTTACAGAATGGAAATGATAGAGTTGACCCACTATGTGTGAGTGGGGATAAAGAAAATTGAATCGGATCACTCATGAAACTCAATCTTGATCCATATTAAAAGATAAATAATGTATATATTTATTTATATGTTTAAATTAGTAAATAAAAGAGAGAGAAAAAACATGTTTATTGGGAAACTATCTGAAAAGTTGTGTCTCTTTATAAAAGTAAGAGAAGTCCTAACTTTAGGAACTTCTCATTTTTAAATATTTATATGTTCTTTTGAGACAAAAAGAAAAACCGTTCTCTTCCTCTTTCTGTCAAACTCTCTTCTTCTTCTGCAAAGAACTTCAATGAAAGATTTCTGTGAAGAAGAAAGTTATCTTCACCAAAACATTTAGTGTTCTTCTATAACGGGCATGTTTAAGACTATGAAGTTATACGGTGTAGTTTGCCTTTGTATATGATTACACTATCTGACTAGTGAAACAAATTCAATGATCATGCAAATTATGTGTTTGGCTTAATTCTTCAGCTATTAAAGTAGTTTAATGATCGAAATTACAATCAGTGAAGAGAAATTTGGTCGCTAAAAAGGAATATACAATCGGAATTTATGCCGTAGCCAAATTAAGAGTTGTTGGATCGTTAACTTTTAGTGTCAGGTGAACAGGTGTAATTTTGAGAGTCAAACAGTTTAATGTTTATCGTGAATCTGGCATGAAATCTTTAAATTTTTTGAAATATAATTTACATATTTTAAAACCACGTAAAAAGTACTATAAGTCACAATAATTGACAATTCAAAATATTTAAAAGTTAGAGAAAAAAAATTACGGTGAAAAAAAGACTTGTTTGAATCTCAAAATCCGAAAGATACCAAATAAATTGAGATGAAGGGAGTATCTAACTTTATTTATCAATGCAAGGAGAAAATTAGATTCAAATGAAGGATGCCAATTGTAAAATACTCCCTCTATTTTTTTATTTTATTTTTTGGGTAAAATCATCCAGCTCCTTCACGGCTGGTTGGCTCTTTTATTAAGCACCAACAAGAAGACTAGGGAGAGGGACCAAACCTTACCTCCATATACACCTTGAGATTGTAGCAATCTATACATGGATGGAGGGATGGGCTTCTCTTAGAAGATATACAAAAACTGATTACATATAGAAGAGAAAGCCTATATGCCCCTAATTAGTTAAGGAACATCAAGAATAATAAAATGTACACTAAAGAATCTTACGAGACACAAAAAAACGTAAGCTTGAAAGTTTGAGAGCTTTGAGTGAAGAAACTTTAGAATAATACAAATGAGTGATAGGGATATATATTTAAAGCAAAACAATACAAAACGTCTTTCGTGAATTCAACTCCCATGATGATTCATATATATTTGCACAACGTTTTCGTTAAGTGCAAAACTATGTGACTGCTGAAGAGTATTTTGGGTCCTTCAGGAACGACTATACTTTTAGGCTTATTCTGATCGGCCATTGAGATTTTCCCGACCTCGTAGACGATCTAATCATCACAAGTTAGAATCTTTGGGAAATGGAAATAACTTCACCAGATGAGCTCGTGTGCTAAGATGGTATCACTTTTGAAGAGTCATATCTCATCTATCTTCAATCTCCATGTATCATACGTTCAATTGTCAAATTTAAATTTTGATCCATATAAAATTTAAATTAGTTCGATAACATATAAGAGTATCGAACACTAGATGAAAAAAAAACTAAAAAAGAGAAAAGCAAACAAGGGATATCTTTGGCACATTTCTAATTACGAGTTGTTAATATTACTCATATATATCTTGTCTTCCAACTCTATTATTACCTGTTGTTTTTCTGATTATAAATATGGAATTTGGTTTACTAAATTACTGTTCGGAATACATAGAATAACAAAATGTACACTAAAGAATCTTACGAGACACAAAAAAATGTAAGCTTGAAAGTTTGAGAGCTTTGAGTGACGAAACTTTAGAATAATACAAATGAGAGATAGGGATATATATTTAAAGCAAAACAATATGAAACGTCTTTCGTGAATTCAACTCCCATGATGATTCATATATATTTGCACATTGTTTTCGTTACGGGCAAAACTATGTGACTGATGAAGAGTATTTTGGGTCCTTCACGAACGGCTATACTTTTAGGCTTATTCTGATCGGCCATTGAGATTTTCCCGACCTCGAATCCCCCGGACTAGACGAGCTAATCATCACAAGTCAGAATCTTTGGGAAATGGAAATAACTTCACCAGATGAGCTCTTGTGCTAAGATCGGTATCACTTTTGAAGAGTCATATCTCATCTATCTTCAATCTCCATGTATCATACGTCCAACTGTCAAATCTAGTTTTTGATCCATATGAAATTTAAATTAATTCCATAACATATAAGAGTATCGAACATTAGATGAAAAAAAACTAAAAAAGAGAAAAGCAAAAAAGGGATATCTTTGGCACATTTCTAACCCAAAAGTAGTGGGAGACTGAACCTTTTTACTTTCCTAATAAACGTAGCAAATTATTTTGTTCACGGATACATAGCCAGTGTCTACAATCAATCGAACGTCGGTGAAGAATGCCGGAGAAAAACAAAAGTCACGACCCAAACCCATCACGAGTGGCTCCCATACTAACCCTCCGGTGGGAGAACCATCTAACCCCAAATACCCAACATCAATACTTAACAGTTTTTAAATACGAAATATGAAATTCCATTATCGAAGAATAATTCGAATAATTCTAATAGTTAAAATAATGCAAAATAAATGAAATATCTAAAATGCCCCTAAAAACTGAAAGTCATTGTACCAAAATATCTAAACATGATAATCTGTGGGTACAACCCGGAAAACTAGAATAACTAAAGGGTCTGTGTCCAAAATAAATGGACAAGAACATAGTGTGTTAAGACTCATGGTTGCTCGAAAGAAGAAGCTCACCTTTGAGTCTGAAATGGTCACTGGCTACAACTAAGGTCTCGTCACAGTCGCTGAAATATGCTCTGCACTAAACAAAAAGAAGAGTACATGTAGTATCAGTATAAAATTACTACTGGTAGGGTTATCGGCCAACTCAACTTAATAAATATGAACATATAACCAAAAAATTTGTAAGTAAGTACAATCATGTAACACTTAGCGCTTATACCCTCACTTAGTCTCTTCTGAATAATAACCAAGCAAATTAAACAAGCATAAGACAAGTACAAATAATTCACCAAGTCAATACCATGATTAATAACAGTTAACTCAACCTTTCCACAATTACTTTTTTATTGGACTTTGACAAATAATTACACAATTCAAGAACATTAATAGCCCGGACCACTCATGGATCTAAAATAATATCAATAATATAACTTGGTTCACTCATAGAGAACCGTCAAACTCACAAATATCATGTACACACATGCTATGAGTCTTATAACTTTCCACTAGCCATGACCTGTAGGGGACGAGCTCAGTCCATATACCAAATAACCCTGACAACTAATGTATGTCATCGTTATAATTAACCAATGTTATACCACCCTTATTCCTATATTTTCGCCCTTATACTCCGTGAGTTCCACCAATTTTGTGATGATGACCTTTATTAGTTCATCTTACAATATCAACTCATATCACAATACGTACAGTCACAATATGATATAATACAACCACATGACTTGCACATTAAAATGAATCTTTTTACACAATCTCATTTCAGATGATTAAACACTTGTAATATTATCCAACAAGTTAATATTTAAGCATGCATTGCAACAAGTAGACAAAGAGGAATTTAACATGCACATATAAACTAAATTGAGTCTCAACTACAATTCAATCATCACCTACCTTAATCAAAGCCTTGCACTGCTCTAACGAACTTGAGCCTTGCCCTTTCTTGCAATTTCAGCTTGATTGTGGTCTAAAAATAATAATATAATTACCATTCAACAATGACCTAACAAATACAAAGATTATAACATAATCTCATAACCCCAAGGCCAAAATTATGATCATTCCCTTATTCTAGGGTTTTTCTACATTCATTCCACCTTAATTCTACAAAATTCATGTTTATAAGAATGATTTCTAAGCATGCAACCATAAATTATACCCCTTTGACCAAAATCCAAGGATTACACCTTGTTTTCACTAAGTTACGCCAGAAAATCAACCTAGGTCAAGTCAAATCCTCCCCCACAATCAAAACCTAGTGATTCTATGGATGAATCATCGAAAAACTAGTTAAACGGGGGAATTAACTTACCTCGATGAAGGATTTTGGATGAAAACTGGTGATTTTTGCCCTAAATTGCCTTTCTCAACTCTAGAACAGAAGTGGAATGAAAAATAATATTTTTAAGTCTAAAACTATATTTATCAGCGTGTATCTTACTATAGTGGTCCGATTCTCGCTATAGCGGCATTGCTATGCGAGATCTGCCCGCTATGACGGGATAGATCAAAGCTGACTTCCGCTATAGCGGGCTCATGGTAGCATCATGTCTCCCGCTATAGCAGCCTAGGCAAGACTGAAAGTCGAACAATCTCAATTTTTTGTCAATTTTGTAACACACTTCTAAATATTGATATCACGAACTAACTCATTTACATCAAATGCGATATTCGGAGTTCTACTAACTCAAATTCACTTCCGAAAGCTCTCCTCCTCCTCCTCCTCCTCCTCCTCCTCCTTCTATGGTTTGCTCCTCCTCCTCCTCGGTTTGGTGGTGAATTTTATTATTGTCGATATTTATTTTCTAATGAAAATAATGAAAATATAATAAAGAGTGAAAAGAAAAAGTGGAAATGGAGATGGTCTCTGTCAATCACTATTTTTGTCGGCAAGCAAACATTTTTCGACGAATCAAAAATGGTAAAATTTTATCGATTGCTGAATTCGAATGGTGGAAGAAATCATTCTTAAAAGTGAATTAAAAATTTAGTGAAATTTCAGTAAAGAAGATCTATATACAATTATAAAAATCACTCCTATTCCATTTGAAATTACTGAATAACAAATAATTAACCAATAAATTTTAAAAATGACTCTAATTTTATTTTTTTAAGATTAATATAATTATAATAGCATAAACTAGTAGAATGATTTTTTTTAAAAGGTTGAAATTATGTATTGGAGAGTCTTTGTTGGGGGTAGGGGGGAGGGGGGAGGGAATTGGCTGAAGGAGAAGTACTTTGGGAGGGAGGGAGAGAAAAGAAAGTCAAAAGGTAAAAGAGAAAAAAATAAGAAAATATATTTTAAATTAAATTAACACGTGTCAAGCAATGATTGTTGAGTGATTAACACTTGCCTTTTAAAATTTGGGACTGGTCTAAAAAGGACATAATAATATCAGTTCAAAATTATTCAAGGGGGCAATAGGACCCCCGCAAACTTTAAGTGTCTACTTCTAAATCACGTCCAACTTTAGAGAGGACTTTATGCATTTTCTCTTTACTAATATCTTAATTTTATCTATGGAGATATTTTCCAATCTCTGATGCCATAAGATAGAGGAATCTTCATTTATAACACATTGTTTAGTGATAACTTGGACATGCATAACATTATGAGTGGAATCATTTTATAAATTAAGAGAGAAAAGATCATCAGACAATGTAACAAATCCAACAAGTTTAGATTTATAAAATAGATTGGAATAACCTTCTAAAAAGAAGAAATACCCCCAAGGTAAAAGTCTTGATACTGATATTAAATTCCTCGAATATTTAGGAACATAAAAGGTTTTTTCTAACTCTAAAATAAAACTACTACTAAGAACTAAAGTGCATGTTCCAATATCTTCCACATGCGACTGCATCTTATTTTTGTTGAAATTGTTCTTGTATTTAGGAATCATTTATTTCACATTTTGTTGGTGTTTTATTTTGTTGAATTGTCCAGCTCCTAGTTATTAGGAAGTGCATGTGTTTTTAGTTGAGATAGCAAAGTCAGTTAGGAGTCTTAGTAGTCGTGGGTTTGTGAGTTTAATGTGACGCAGAAAAGTTTCTGTAAAAGACAATTTAAAGACATCCTTTTGCTATTGAAAATCAGAGAGTTGCACAGTATTTTTCTTTCTCTTCTGCTTATTTTTTTAACTACTCTATTCATTATTATGTTTGTCATATTCTATCAGTTTTCAGAATAGATGCTTCGCGCAGCTACCACTAAATTTTACAGATTTCTTAAATCCTGCAAGGAATTCGTAATATAGATTGTAGAAGCAGAATCAATCCACCACATGTTATGATTAACATTAATCATATTAACTTCATAACAAATAAGTGGGATTGAAGTACATTTATTTTCAAGCCATTGTTGATACTTGACACAATTCTTATTTAGGTGACGCTACCTTTAGGTGACTCTTCTTTCTACAGAAGCGACACTTGAATTCTTTCTTGATGTCAGTTTCAAGTGGAGCCTTTCCTTTTCCTTTTCACTTCTTATTAGCTTGATAGGTCTTCTTTCCTTGAGTAGTCA
Organism: Jaltomata sinuosa; assembly: GCA_003996215.1. NCBI lineage: Eukaryota > Viridiplantae > Streptophyta > Magnoliopsida > Solanales > Solanaceae > Jaltomata > Jaltomata sinuosa. Next base: position 88,216 of record QJPP01003336.1, read on the forward strand.
TAAATGCACTTTCTCATGTTTTCATCAGCAATCGATCCTCTTCTTGAACATGCATGGCCATAAGTTCATTAATAGACCATGTATCCTTACGTGTGTTAGAAGAGATCTTAAAAAGGTCGTACTGTGCAGATAGAGTGTTTAAAATATAGTGCACAAGAAAAGTTTCAGACATTTTAACCTCAAGAGTCTTTAGTTGAGCCGCTGAGTCTCACATTTTCATGATGTGCTCATGCACACCTCAAACATTGGTGAGCCTCATTGATGAGAATTTCATACTTAAGGTGATGGAAAGTGCCTTATTTGAAGTCTCAAACTATTCATCAACAATCTTCAACAATGCCTTGACATTGTTATAATGTTCAACAAAACCACGAATACCAGCAGAGATTTTGGTCTTAATGAACATAAAACTCAAACGATTAGAGCGCTTCCATTTTTCATGAAGAGCAATCTCAGCTTGAATGCTAATTTTATTAATAGGTGATTCGTCTTTCCTGATAGCATAATCAATCTCCATGCACTCTAAGTGACGGAGAATTCTCTCCTTCAAGATTTTATAGTTCTTACCATTCAGTTCAGGGATATCACAAATATCAAAGAAATTTGCAGGTTGCATAACTATAAAAATATACATACATACATACATAATAAATTTGAGGTAAATCATATAAGATTAAATCTACTGACATAAAAATTGTCTGTGGGCTAAAGTTTTAATTCAATTAGATTCATACTTTAAGATAGAATTATTAATTTACTAGCATGATATTCTATCATTATGATAAAACTATTAAATTATCATTCATAATCCCTGTGGGTAATTATGAAAAGTATTTAATGTTTTATCCTAATTAATTGTGCAACCCAATAGTAAAGGTTCTTGAGTTATTATATCGTGCATAATTAATCACAATTCTAATGTCTAAAATTTCTTTATGTGATCCTTAACTTTAAAATTTTATTTAATTAAAGATATTATGGCTAATCTTTGATTAAATAAAACTATAGATCACTAAAATATTAGTTCTTATTTAATGTCTATAATTTTCTTATATGATTCTAAACATAATATATAATTTTATTTAATCAAGATTGTTGTGACTAAATATTAATTAAATAAAATTATATAAATCACTAGACATCAATCAAAATTTTATTGCTAAAATATTATGTAATAAAATTAAACTTCATGTGCTTAAATATTTGATTTCGTATATGTACGTAAATATAATAATAAACATACAACAAATATGATAATTTATTCAAGCACTTTGACAGCAAAGTACTCTGTAATATAAACATTTAAAATACAGTTAGCTAAATGCCTTTGATCATAGACTTTAAATAGTCACATAAAAATTAAATATTACTCTAATAAAATGTGACAAATGGTATTAAGTTTTTGACATTCTCGGAAGAGTAATATTGGACAATATATATGTAGCACTAAACTAGTAAAGAGACGTGTGTACAGTGTACAAGATGACACAGGTACATGTGACAAGGCAGAAGACTCAATTTGTTTTCATATTTCAAACATCACAAAAAAAATGTTAGAAATCTATTTTCTTATGATTTCTAACACTAGTTTGCATCTAAAGTTCATAAAATTATAGATTCGAAAATCGAAACACCATTTTTGAACAATTTGCAAACTCCAAAAATTCACAAAGCAGAGGTATAGAGATTGCTTTGATACCAAATATAAGACATTCAAGAGCAATAACGCAGCGAAAATAGAAGATCAACATACCTACAGACATTGTCACGGAATTATCGAAGTCGTCACGTGGATGGCACTTTCTTCCGGTAACTCTTCTAAGCACTCAGAATATCTCACTATTAGATGGTGTAAAAGCTTCAGAGAAGATTTTTTGTGCTTAGGAACCAATCAATGTCTTCCTCTTATATTGCTCGACCATCGAGAGCAGTTACCAATTGGTTACAAAAAATGGGCCCTCGAGCCACGACAAAAAGGCACAATACAAGGTAATTTCTTACCGTTTTCTTTCATTTTCGTCACTTTTTTTACAGCTCAGAATGTCTGTGGTAGAAAATTCATATCTTGTCACAGAAATGTTGAAATCATGAATGATTTAATATTGCAGAAATTAGACTTCGAGATATACAACATATCCAAAATTCAGAATTAAAATCCTTCACTATCGTTCTAGACAATTTTTTTTGAAGTTAGCCTTAAATTCTATCATGCTTAAAATTTTAAATTTGCACGACTTTACTAAAACTTTCATATTTTGATATAGGAATGATGAAGTCACAAGCCGCTTGATTTTGTCGAAACTAGATAAAGGTTTCTAGTATATCTTAAATACAAAACTTAATATCTTCGAGATCGTTTCAGATGTCAGCTTTACATTTTGACGCACCGACAATTCAGATTTGCACAACGCCATAATTGTTTTTTGGAAAATTGGATCAAAATGGTGTTGAATAAAGGATAAATTCAACAAATGGGTTTCTCAGATTCTTCATAACTAAAATGGTGAAAATACATGGTGATGGAGCACCTTCAGTGTGCAACTTTCACTGTTAAAAATGAACAGTTCGTTAAATATATTTACATTGAAAGTGTTATACTATTCATGAGCCTTCAGTGAATACTTCACATTTTAAAGAAAAAATCTACACTTTAAAGTACCTTCAATGTTAATTTAACAATCAGAGAATTTGAAAAAACTGTCATTTTCTGCATTGATGTGATAATAGGGAATACTTTTTCAGACCCTAAGCGATCATGTATCCTAAGGCGCCTTAAGGCAAATTACTAAGATGCCCTTAAGTTAAGATTCTTCTCCACAAATGATTCATTATTTTCATTTCCTCTCCACGTCAATTTTATTTGCGGTCCCCCTTCTTCACCCTTGAAGTTCTCCAAAAATAAACCCTACAACTTTCTTTGATACTCTATTATGAACCAGCCTCGGCCCAATATCGATGCCTACACAGAGGTAAAATAACTAGGTATTGGGCCAATAAGAAGCAACAAAACTTGAAGGCCTTCATAAAGATTGATTTGGAACCCAAACCCACTTAACAAGTAGCTAAAAAGACGACAAATGAAAAAGAACGGTTTATGCAATTATTATGAAAGAAATCGTCTGTTCCTCTCATCTTCTCTCTAATATCTGAAACTTCTCATCCCCTTCTAGTTATCCTTTGTTTATTCCTCTAATTCCTAGTTAATTGTTGTTTTAGTATTTGTATTCTAGTGCAATTTCATTTAGTGATTATAATATAAATCAGTGTTTGTGTATTGATAATTAGTTTGTTACATTGGTGCTTTTATTGAGAGTGGAAATCGCGACTCAGAGTGGTAGCCTGTGAACCAAGAGTAGTGGCTTGCACCCAAAAGGAGTGTCAGCCGTGACCAATTGGGCTGAGTCGTAACCAACAAGGACACAGAGTGGTGGCCTATGCGCCAAGAGTGGTGGCCTTAACCCAAGAGGGGTGCCAGTCGTGACCAATGAGGTCATTGGTTATCAAGTTGGAGCAATGTAACAATCAGGTTTGTCATTATGGGTAAACCTTTTGTGCCAAGTTTAGAGTTAGAAAACTTTCAGGTTTAGGAGTTGAAAATTCTGGGCTAGGCTAGTTTCGGCTGATTTTGGAGCGAGGTATGGTCTAGGGCAATCCGAGTGAGGATTGGGTAATGTGCCTTGTATTGAGCTAGTTTTCCTTGTAGATGAGACATAAAGGAGTCCGGGGGACTTTTCGAAAGTGAATTCGAGTAAGTGAAACTCCCGGTATTGAGGTTGACGTGAAAGGATTATTCTGGGATGTCGGAGATTCAAGGTGTGTTGTAAAATGGGGACTTTTGGGAAATTTTATGACTTTGTGTCTCGTGTCAAGAAGTTGAGACATCGCTATCGCGACCTCCACTATTGTGGAGAAATTACCGCTATACCAAAAGTCAACATCGATCAGCACCGCTATAGCAAATGGTTCTGCTAAGGCGGTACCTCTATAGAGGAGCGTGCACCGCCATAGCGGATGAGTCAGGATTTAATGCAGAAAACTTTCCCAAAATGTTCAGCTTTCATCAAGAACGTTTTGAGAGAAGGGCAAGGCGATTTTGGGCGAACCTACTCCATTTTCCACTTTTTTTTGTCCTAAAGGTAAGGATTCTACTCCCCTAACTTAGTACTATCTTTCCTACGGAGTAGAATTGCTAGTATTTGACTTGGGGAAAGGTTCTAGTTAACCTAGGAATGGAAGAGTCTGGGAAAAAGGGGATTCTAGGGGGTAGTAGTTCTTGGGTCTTGATATTATTATTGGAGTATGATCACTTAGCCATGATTCTCTAAAAATATCCGTAAAAATGATGAACTTAGGTGAATTTATAGTGGGAAAGCCCAGGAAAGGGGTGGAATGATCATAGTTTGGCCTGGGGATTGGATTTTTGCATAATCCAGGTATTTTAGGCCAGCCAATTTGATTGTAGCTATTGTGCTTTTGTTTCTACACCAAGAACAAGAAAGGGATTCAGAAAATGGGAAGGCTCCGGTTTAATAGAACTTTGAGCAATTCGAGGTAGGTGATGGTTGTTGTTTTCCTAATATGCATTATGTGTTCATGTACTACTGCTTAGTATTGTATGAGTCGCATTCTTAGGGAATGGTTTATGAATGTCTAATTGTCCGGTTAACAGTCCTGTGAAATGAACTAGTTGTTATTGCTTGTTGTCTTTGCAAGTGTATTGTTGTTCATTGTTGTTGACTGTTGGATTTCTGTGTGACATTTGGTTAGCTTGGGTACCACGCCTGGTACAGGTTACTTATTGGTTGGCTCGGGTACCACACTTGGTATGGGATACTATTTGGTTAGCTTGGGTACCACGCCTGGTACGGGAATTACAAATGGATTGCTCGGGTACCATGCCTGGTACGGGTTAGATTTCCTTACATTGGTTGTATTCTTTAGATGGTTCTATGAGTGGACTGGGTTGTATTCTTGAAATGTGATTTTGCAATTGGTCCATGATAGGCCGGGTGATTTTAATTAATTGTGAGGTTGATCTTAGTGTAGGCCGGGATTGCATGTCAATACTTAGGTTGTGTTAGGGGAATCCCGGGGTGGGTCCGAACTATGTGGAAAGATTATATAGGTTGTTGTCAATGGTTTTCATTTGGTTACATGTGGTTTCTAAGCTAAGGAAGAGAATTGTAGTCTAGTTATATTGTTGGCTTGTTTACATGTTTATTGTACCTTACTCAGCTTTAGGTTATGGTGCATATATTATTTATTTGGAGTTGGCCGATGATCCTACCAGTACACGGTGGTTGTGTACTAATTTTTCACTTGTGTTTATTTTTGTGAGTACATGCAATCTTTCAGCTGCTCACGCGCGACCTCACATGTAGTCCCAGCATTTCCATATATCAAGGGTGAGTTGATTCGGTCGAGCTACCTTGGTTTCTTCTTTTAGTTGTAGCCCTCTTGCTTCGGGCTTAAACTCTCTTTTGTTTTGGGGTTGCATTTCCATATTTTAGACTTGGTAGATGTTTTGGTACGATGACCTTCAGGTTCTAGGGAAGATTTTTTCCGCAGATTATTATTGTGATAGTATTTGAGATTGTGAACGTTAGTTTATTTATGCAACTAGTTTTAAGCTGCTAGAGGTATTGGTTTAATATTGGTTAGCTCATCCGGGGGTTGGATGGGTGCCACTTATGATGATCTGGGTCGTGACAAAGATGGTATCAGAGCCCTACGTTCATTAATCTCATCGTACCAAAATGGGTCTGGTAGAGTCTTGCATAATAGTATGGAGATGTCTATACTTTTCTTCGAGAGACTATAGGACATAGGAAAACTATCCCTTCTTTCTTACTTTGTGCTATAACTTGATTCCAATTGGTATCTAACTCTTTCACTCTTCTGTCCGCAGATAGTTAATACGAGGAACAACAGAGCAAGACCAGTGGTCCCAGCAGCAGGCTCAGTGGTCAGAAGAAGAGGAAGGGGTAGGGGCAGGGGCCGAGGTAGAGTAGCACCCGCTAGGGGGGAGCTCAGGCACCTTCAGGAGCACGTGAGGTGACCCCACCCCACTCCAGGATCAGGTTAAGGAGGAAGTTGAGGTCATTGTTGAGGAGGGCGCAAAACAGGCGGAGGCGGCACCAGCTGGAGGTGTAGGCCTTCCTCCTATCATGCCCTAAGCATTTCAACAGGTGTGAAATTTTCTGAGTGGACTGGTTGGTGCAGGAGCCACCCCTGCGGGTATTGCAGATCAGGCTCTGGGCACCTAACCGGCGATTACTATATCTCCTAGGATGGATACAACGTCAGGCACAAACGACTTCTTCAGGCCAATGCTAGGTCTGATTATGATAGGGAATGAGCACGAGATGTTGACCAAGTTCCTTAAGCTGAAACCTCCTACATTTTAGGGTACTGAGAAGAAAGATGCTTATGCGTTCATATTGGATTGTTATGAGAGGCTGCACAAGCTGGGCATTGTGCAATAGCATGGGGTTGAGTTCATCACTTTTCAGCTGCAGGGTGATGCTAAGCAATGATGGAGGTCTCATGTGGAATAACGACCATCGACCCTGCCTCCACTGACTTAGGAGGCATTTCATGCTCTCTTCTTAGAGAAGTATGTGCCCCGTACTTTAAGGAATCGCAAGAAAGATGAGTTCCTGGCTCTGGAACATGGGGCATGTCAGTCTCTGCTTATGAGGCTAAGTTTCATGCCTTGTCTCATTTTGCTACTCAGTTGTTGGGTTCTGAGGAGGAGAGGATTCAACTGTTCATGAAGGACTTGAATACTGAATTGCAGGTGTTGTCCATGCACATGACTTCAGCAGGAAAGAGCTTCAATGAGGTCATAGACTATGTCAAGAAGTTAGAAGGGGTCAAGCAGGTTAGGCAGGCTAAAGTGTTAGCTAAGAAGTCCCGAAATAATGGAAACATTAGTGGTTCGTACTCCAAGGGACACAATCAGCAGGTATAATATACCTGTCCTATTCAGTCAGCTCTGTCAGCTACTATAGGTGGTCGTCTGGGAGATAATCAATGGTTTTTAGCTCCTTGAGGCCAGTGAGCTTCTTACACATCTACGAGCAGGCCTACACTTGATCGCGGTTGTTTCCATTGTGGTGATCTAAGCCATTTTAAGTGGGAGTGCCCTCACAGATAGACTGGTACTCAGGCTCAGCAGCAGTCTAAGGTTGTGGATCCAACAAGTAGGGGTGGCTATGCTAGAGGTTGGAAGAACGAACCATTTTCAAGCTTATGCCTCCAAAAATGGTTGGAAGAACGGACCTTTGTCTCATAAAATGGTCCATTTTCCTTTCCATTTTAACTCCCAACATTCAACGGTCTTCTAGACAAACAGATGTCTTCTTGGTAAACTGATCATAACTTTTTACTCCGGACTTGAATTAATGCGCGGTTGGCAGCGTTGGAAAGAAGACTCAAAGAAATTTAATTTGGTGGGTAATAGACCACCTAACTCTTTATAATCTAGGAGTAATGATCGTTTGAATATGACCTAAGTTAGAAAGTTATTCAAAAACTTAGTCGGTAGAGAAGATTTTAACTTAACTTATGCTAGAGATTCCTTAAGCCCTTAATTCACATCCAACACTCTCCATACACATAGTGCTTGACCATAACACCTAGTTACAAGGAAATCATTCTGGGTTCTGATCTAATTATATGCAAAAAATGATTGGAATCCTAGCTCAAAAGTTTGGGGTGTTACAAGTATGTTGAACCTGTTCGTATTGTGTTGGATATTTTGAAGCACCAGAAACTATATGCAAAATTTTCTAAGTGTGAATTTTGGTTGACCTAAGTCATATTCTTAGGGCATGTGGTATCAAAAAAGGGGTGATGGTAGATTCCCAGAAGATTGAGGCAGTCAAGAGTTGGGTCCGACCGAGCTTTGTGACTGAGGTGAGGAGTTTTGTGGGGCTTGCAAGTTACTACCTTAGATTTGTCAAGGATTTTGAATCCATTGCTACTCACTTGACAAGGTTGACTCAGAAAGAGGTACCGTTTGTGTTTTCCGACAAATGTGAGGAGAGCTTCCAAAAGCTCAAGACACATCTTACCACGATTCTCATCCTTTCATTGCCAGTTGAAGGTAAGGATTTTATTGTATATTGTGATGTTTCACATTCGGGTTTGGGTGTTGTGTTGATGCAGGACAGGGATGTGATAGCATATACTTCTAGGCAGTTGAAGATTCATGAGAAAAACTATCCAATCCATGACTTGGAGTTGGAAGTGGTGGTGTTTGCACTCAAAATTTGGAGGCACTACCTTTATGGTATCAAGTGTGAGGTGTTCACCGATCATCATAGTCTGCAGTATGTATTTATTCAGAAGGACTTGAATCTGAGACAGGGGAGGTGGATGGAGTTATTAAAGGATTATGATGTGACCATCCATATCATCTGGATAAGGCTAATATGGTGGCAGACATATTAAGCCGGAGGACAGTCAACATAGGTAGTTTGGCTTATTTGGAGGTGTCCAAATGACCACTGGCAAGGGAGCTTCAGGCTTTGGAAGCTAAGTTCATGCACTTGGGTGTCTCAGAAAATTGTGGGGTGTTGGCCAGTATGGAGGTCAAATCCACATTCATAGAAGAGATAAAGACTAAGCAATTTTAGGATTCGTAGTTGAGCAAGCTTCGAAATAAGGTAATTTTTGAAGAATCTCGGGATGCCACGTTGGACTCTAGCGGGGTGATAAATTTTAGAGGAAGGATTTGTGTTCCTCTGGTTGATGATATAATTCAAAAGGTATTGACAGAGGCTCTTGGTTCATGGTATTCGATCCATCCGGGCATAACCAAGATGTACAGGGACTTGAGGCAACTTTATTGGTGGCCTGGGATGAAAAGGGACACAGCTAATTTTGTGTTCAAGTTTCATAACTGCCAGCAGGTCAAGTATGAGCATCAAAGGCCTGCAAGACTACTTTACAGGATGCCCATTCCCGAGTGAAAGTGGGAGAGGATAGCCATGGATTTCGTGGTGGGTCTTCCCAAGACTTTGGGAAAGTATGATTCTATTTGGGTCATTCTGGATAGGCTGATCAAGTCAGCTCATTTCATTTCGGTCAGGGTGGACTATAATTCACAGCAGTTGACTAAGATCTATGTTAAGAAGATCGTGAGACTGCATGGGGTACAACTGTCCATCATTTCAGACAAGGGCATGCAGTTGACTTCTAAGTTCGGGGGTAAGTTACATGAAGAGTTGGGCACTCAACTCACTTTCAGCATAACTTTCCATCCTCAGACTAACGGTCAGTCGGAGAGGACAATTTAGGTATTGGAAGACATATTGAGGGCATGTGTGATCGACTTTGGGGGTCATTGGGACCAGTTCTTGCCATTGTGTGAGTTCTCCAACAACAACAACTACCACTCCAGTATTGACATAGCACCATTTGAGGCACTATATGGGAAGGGTTGTAGATCACCTTTAGGGTTACTTGAGTCAGGTGACGTGAAGCCTCTAGGCATAGACTTGGTAAGGGAAGCATAGGAAAAAGTAAGGGTCATTCAAACCAAGTTGCTAGCGGCCCAAAGCAGGCAGAAGGAATACGCAGATCGCAAGGTAAGAGACATGGATTTTCAAGTTGGTGAGCAAGTACTATTGAAAGTGTAACCAATGAAGAGGGTTATGCATTTCGGTAAGAAGGGCAAGCTCAGACCTCGATTTATCGGTCCATTTAAAGTTCTCAAAATGGTAGGGCCAGTGGCTTACAAGTTAGCACCGCCACCCAGTTTATCCGGTGCCCATCTAGTATTCCATGTATCCATGTTGAAGAAGTACCACGGGGATAGACATTACATTATCAAATGGGGTAAAGTATTACTAGACAAGGACCTTCGCTATGAAGAGGAACAGGTTGCGATTCTTGATCGGGATGTCCGAAAGTTGAGGAAGAAAGAGATCAAATTGGTGAAAGTTCAATGGAAGCATCATCCGGTTGAGAAAGCCACTTGGGAAACAGAGAAGGACATGCGGGACAGGTATCCTCATTGTTTTGGGGATTTAGGTACTACATTTTCCCTCTTTTATTTTGTGTATTTTTCGGGTTTGATCATTTGGGGATGAATGATGGGTAAATTGGTATCTATTATAATGACTGAGTTTGCCGTTACGGTTAAACCTTTCATTCTATGTTTAGAGTTAGAAAACTTAGGAGTTTGAGAGTTGAAAATTTTGGGCTAGGCTAGTCTCGATTGATTTTGGAGTGAGGTATGGTCTAGGGAAATTCGGGTGAGGATTGGGTAACATGTCTTGTATTGAGCTAGTTTTCCTTATAGCTGAGACAAAGAGGAGTCCGGAGGACTTTTCAGAAGTGAATTCGGGTAAGTAAAACTCCCGGTATCGAGGTTGACGTGAAGGAATTATTCCAGGACATCGGGGATTCAAGGTGTGTTGTAAAATGGGCACTTTTGGGGAACTTTACAACATTTTGTCCCGTGATAACTGTCATAGAGGTTGTTACATTTCTATCGCGATCTTCGCTATAGCGATGAAATTACCGCTATAACAGAAGTCAACGTCAGTCAGCACCGCTCTATAGCGGACGGTTTCTCTACGGCGGTACTGCTGTAGCAGAGCGTAGACCGCCATAGCAGATGAGTCAGGATTTAATGCAGAAAACTTTTCCAAAATATTCAGTTTTTATCATGAACATTTTGGGAGAAGGGCAAGGTGATTTTGGGAGAACCTACTCCATTTTCCATCATTTTTTGTCCTAAAGGTAAGTATTATACTCCCCTAACTTAGTACTATCTTTCCTACAGAGTAGAATTGCTAGTCTTGGACTTGGAAAAATGTTGTGGTTAACCTAGGAATGGAAGAGTCCAGGGAAAAAGGGGATTTTAGGGCGTAGTAGTTCTTGGGTCTTGATATTATTGTTGGGGTATGATCACTTAGCCATGATTCTCTAAAAATATCCGTAAAAATGATGAACTTAGGTGAATTTATGGTGGAAAAGCTCGGGAAAGGGGTGGAATGATCATAGTTTGTCCTGGGGATGGGATTTTTGCATAATCCGAGTATTTTAGTCCACCTAATTTAATTGTAGTTATTGTGCTTTTGTTTCTAGACCAAGAACAAGCAAGGGATTCGAAAAACGGGGAGACTCCGGTTCAATAGATCTTTGAGCAATTCGAGGTAGGTGATGGTTGTTGTTTTCCCAATATGCATTATGTGTTCATGTACTACTGCTTAGTATTGTATGAGTTGCATGCTTAGGGAATGGTTTATGAATGTCTAATTGTCCGGTTAACAGTCCTGTGAAATGAACTAGTTGTTATTGTTTGTTGGCTTTGCAAGTGTATTATTGTTCATTGTTGTTGACTGTTGGATTTTTGTGTGACATTCAGTTGGCTCGAGTACCACGGCTGGTACAGGTTACTTATTGGTTGGCTCGGGTACCATGCCTGGTACGAGATACTATTTGGTTGGCTCGGGTACCACGCCTGGTACGAGTTTGCTTTCCTTGCATTGGTTGTATTCTTTCGGTGGTTCCATGAGTTGACCGGGTTGTATTCTTGAAATGTGATTTTGCAATTGGTCCATGAGAGGTCAGGTGATTATAATTAATTGTGAGGTTTGTCTTAGTGTAGGCCGGGATTGCATGTCAACACTTAGGTGGTGTTAGGGTGATCCTGATGTGGGTCCGGACTATGTGGAAAGGTTATATAGGTTGTTGTCAATGGTTGTCATTTGGTTACATATGGTTGCTAAGCTAAGGAAGAGACTTGTAGTTTGATTATATTGTTGGATTTTTTACATTTTTACTGTACCTTACTCCGCTGTAATTTATGGTGCATATATTGTTTATTTGGAGCTGACCGATGATCTTACCAGTATATGGTGGTTGTGTACACATTCTGCACTTGCTTTTCTTTTTGTGAGTACAGGCAATCTTCTGGCGGCTGACGCGCAACCTCACATGTAGTCCCAGCGTTTCCAGATACCAAGGGTGAGCTGATTCGGTCGAGCTACCTTGGTTTCTTCTTTTAGATGTAGCCCACTTGCTTCGGACTTAAACTCTCTTTTGTTTTGGGGTTGCATCCCCGTATTTTGGACTTGGTAGATGTTTTTGGTACGATGACCTTCAGGTTCTAGGGAAGATTATTTTCGCAAATTATTATTGTGATAGTATTTGAGATTGTGAACATTTAGTTTATTTATGCAACTGGTTTTAAGCTGCTAGATTATACTAAGTGTTGGTTTAATATTGGTTCTCTCATTCGGGGGTTTGATGGGCGTCACTCACGATGGTATGGGTCATGACAAACAATTGTTATGAACAAATTGTCCCTCATCGAATAAAAAGAGAAATGCTAATGGGTTTATAAGCTAAATGGGTTCTCCCATCTATCCGGCTAGTCTTTTGGGTTGGGCTCTCCTGTTTGGTTTGTAATATAAATTGAAGTATCGCTCGGCCCTATAAATCCAGTCCTCTCGACTACCGATGCCGCTGAATCGATCTAATACAACCACTGCCATTAGAGTACGTCAATGGAAGCACCAGGCCCTGAACACAGCGAAGTCCAGCTGTTTGATGAAAATTCCCACAACATTTAATTCGGTGAGATAAGGTCAATAGTACCTCGAGTATCACTCCTTGTTCCTTTTGATGTAGATGTTAACTCTCTTGATAGTGGCTCTCCTAAATGGAAAACTGATTTGGAGACCTTTGAAGACTTTTATCTTGCTGAATTTTTCATGGAACCTGTGGGTAATGAAGATCTATATCTCGATATCTCCTGTGGGTAATGAAGATCTATATCTCGATATCTCGACAAGTTTAATGCATTCCGTTAAACTACTTCCTGACACTGAAAATGGAAATCCACTAGGGAATTTAATGGTCAACATATTCTGAGTCAATTTCCATTGGTTCCTGCTGCTAATTTCCTTAGTGTAACCATTCCCATGATTGCAATGGATATTTGTGTATGGGATCCAGGAATATGTTTCGAGTTCATGGCTCTATATAGAGAGCGTAGAGGAATTACTGTTGTTGGGCTGTACTGGCAAGTTTTTCTTAAATGCGGATTCAAACTCTATGAGTAGGGTGTGGGATCCTGGACAACCATGGTGTGTGCATTGCTACTTGTCCAATGGGTTCTCTGTTATCTATAACTACATTGCATTCACCTGTCCTTCAGTCGCATATAAACTAGTTGTCGATGAATATTATGATGTAAACCGTGATGTTTTGGTGGCCAACTTTAAGCAAACATCAGTTTTGCGGCACGATATCACTTACCAGCACTAATCTTGGCTGCAAATCTGAGATTTACTACACGGTGCTTGTTAGAAAGAATCATATTGCACGGCTTAGTTCTTCTATAGGGCTTCAGAACTATGATGCTTGTTTTTATGTGCTCAAAATTGGCATCATTGGCCCTGTGAAAATAATTGGAAGAAATAGTGCTGAGAAATTAGTAATATCCATAACTGGTCCGTCAAGATTTATTTACATGGACTTATGCATAATTTGTTTTCTGGAAGAAATCGTTGGTCTGCTTATGTTGTTATTAAAGGTGATACTGGGATACTACATGATTTTGCTTATGTGGAGGCGGAAGGTATTGGAGCAATAGTTTTTTCATTGCTTACTGTTTATACATTACAGACTCTTTATCAAGACAAGGCTTCTTTCACGTATAACCGTGTCTTTGGGCCGGGAAGGAGTGCTAAAAGATATACCTTTTCTATCAAGTCTGAACTTCACATTGTTTGTGATTAAGAGATTTACAGAGGAATTTCCACGAGAGGAGAGATACTTCTGGACCGTGGTTAATCAGGCAAAATTTTGCAAGCTATTGGGTGACATGAAACAAGTCGAGTCTGACCTTAAATCTGTTCATTTTAAGGATACCTGGGAGCATCTTCACTATATTTGTTTTCCCTCATTGGTTTACTTTGTGGGAAGTTCAACTAAAATTGTCCATTTAGACAAATGGTTTTCTGGGCAGAGACTTAAGGATAATATACAAATGCCTAGGCATAACAATGTGTCATGGAAGGGAAATTTTGGGTTGCAAGATGAACTTGATTTTGCTCACAAGGAACGTGCAGGTGCTTGTCATCAAGTGTACTTCGCCCATCTTCAAGTCAATGTAACTACACCTAGATTACCAACGCTTTCGTTGGCGAGACTTTTTGACTTGAACCTTGAGGACAAAGTTCTTATTGAGGACGGGAGTATTGTTATGAACCAACCTCGGTCCAATGTCGATACCTACACGGATGTCAAACTAGTTATTGGGCCGAGAAGAAGTAACAAAACTGGAAGGCCTCCACGAAGATTGATTTGGGACCCAAGCCCACTTAACAACTAGCTAAAAGGACGGCAAATGAGAAAGAACGGTTTATGCAATTGTTATGAAAGAAACTGTATGTTCCTCTCATCTTCTCTTGTTGTTTTTTTTAAAAGATGGGGCACTAAAAAAGGGTTAAAATGACTCTCTTTGGATTGAAATAGCTTTCAATAATTATATTAAGCATAGGAAAGCTTTAAATAGCCAACTTACATGAAAAATTTGCATAGTTTTCAAAAAAGGCCTAAAATAACTCAACAACTAAACAACCTAATCTAAAATTCAAAATTCAAATTAATCCTAAACTAAACAACTTATTTTGCTAAAAACTACTACAGTAACTAAATGCAAAACTCAACACTCCTCCTTTGCTTTAGTTACTGCAATTTAAAAAAGTTGCTCCTCCTCAATTTTTGCTTCTGCTGCTGCTTGTGCTTGAAGATTGTCTTTAAGCTTGCACACTTTTGTAACATGGCCTGCTTGTTTGCAATTTCCACATACTGCATCAGGTCTCCACCAATAAAAAATTTCCAAATGAGTTTTTCTTTTGCAGTGTTTGCAAAGTGGATAATTACCATTTTATTTTCTGTTTTGTGCATAAAAAGCATCATCAACAACCTTGTCTTGTTTGAAAGCTTTTTTGAAAGTTCTTTCATCTTCACAACGATAGGATTTGCAGGGAGTGTTTGTAAGAATCGTTCTTCCCTTACAACACTCCATAGATCATAGGTTTCAAAATATTTTATTTTTAGTGACCAAATTTGATAGTTTTCGCCTGTAAAATTTTTTGGGGCAATTAAAGAGAGACTACTGCTTGACATCTTCTCTAAAAAAAATGGGTTAAAAATGATATGGTAGTTTTGGAAGAATTCACAGATCCCGTAAGATCAATGAGGCTCTTGATACCACTGTTTTTTTTTTTAAAAAAGATGGGACACCAAAAAGGGGTTAAAATTAGTCTCTTAGGATTGAAATAGTTTTCAATGCTTTTAATAATTTTATTAAGCATAGGATGGTTTTAAATAGCCAACATACATAAAAAAAAATGCATAGTTTGAATTTCAAAATAAACCTAAAATAACTCAACAAATAGACAACCTAATCTAAAATTCAAAATTCAAATTAATCCTAAACTAAATAACTTATTTTGCTAAAAACAACTGCAGTAACTAAATGCAAAATTCAACATCTCTCTAATGTCTGAAACTTCTCATCCCCCTTCTAGTTATCCTTTGCTTGTTTCTCTAATTCCCAGTTAATTGTTGTTTTAGTATTTGTATTCTAGTGCAATTTCGTTCAGTGATTATAATATAAATTAGTGGTTGTGTGTTGAAAATTGATTTGTTGTATACAGTAAAAAACAAAAATTACCAACATTATTTGAAAGGTGAAGATTTAGTGCATTAATCAAATATATTTTCAAAAGGTAACTTTTTGCTTTTATTTTTATTTTTTATAGTTACTTTTAAAATTAGCGTATTATTTTTTTAAATTGTGTTTTGGTATTAGTATTATTGCCTTTTATCTTATAAACTATGAATATAATAAAAGAATATCTTATCTAATCATGTATCTTTTATAATATTAATTTGAGATAAGACATAAGTACCACCTTAAATTATGACCGAAATTTCAGAGACACATCTAAACTTTATATAGGTCCTATTACTCCCTTAACTTTTTTGAAATATAATTATTTATACCTTAAAACTAGATAACCAAATTTCTTGCACAGGGTATTGTGCACGCGCGTGTCACCTAAAAATTATTTTTTTTCTTTTTGTTTTCTTCCTTCCCACTTAATCTCTTCTTTTCTTTTACATTTTTTTTACTTAGGGTGTATTTGGTATGAAGGAAAATAATTTTCATGAATATATTTTTATGAAAAGAAAGTTGATTTCTTACTTATTTTCTCGTGTTTGGTTGGTTAGTGAAAAATATTTTTCGAAAAATATTTTTTAGTGTTTGATTGATGAGTGAAAAAATGTGTTAAAAATATTTTTAGAGAGTAAAAAATATTTTTAGGGGGTAAATTAGGAGGAGGGTTGGGTGGGTGGGTATGGGTAGGGTAGTGGGTGGAGGGGTGGGTTGTGGGTTAGGTGGGTGGGGTACAAAAATATTATTTTTATTTTTATTTTTTTAAATTCAATTTTGGGTAGGTGGGGGAGGGGGGAGGTAAGATGGGGGTGGGGTGTTAAAAAAATTGGGGTGGGTGGGGGTAAGGTAGGGTGGGAGTACAAAAAAAAATTTAAAATTTTTATCTAAAAAAAACTAAATTTTTATCTAAAAAAATAGGGGGTGGGGTGGGAACAAAATAAAAATATTTTTTAAAAAAAATTAAAAAAAATTGGTGGTAGGTGGTGTGGAGGTTGGTGGTAGGAGGTTGTGGGAGTTGGGAGAGAGGTGATGATAAGGAGAGAGAAAGAAAAAAGAGAAAAAGAAAAGCAAAAAAAAAAGTAACTTTTTTGGCTTCTCAGATATATTCTCTCTGTCACGTTAGCACAAAAGAAGCACTAAAATACACAAAAAATGAGTTCAGGGGGATAATAGGACCTATGTAAAATTTAGGTGTGTCTCTGAAATTTTGGTCATATTTTAGAGTGGTACTTATGCCTTATCTCTATTGTTTTATTCAAAGTTATCTTACTAAATCTATTTGCTTGCTCCTCTTAACCATATTTGTAGTATTGCTTTTTTCATAAGTGGCATGCAAATTATTTTGTGATATGTTTATTGGATAAATTACCTAAAGAACTAAACATCCCTATCATATTTACTATTTCTCTCATTAGTTTATTTTAATTACTTAATATACCATATCTTATCAGAAATTCCCTTTCTTATATCTGATACATCACCAAAGCAGATCCCTTTTTTCAATGGCGTAAATCACCCTCCTAATTTATCCAAACCACCCAATTCAAGCCTTTCTCTCCTGAAATATCTGATTTCTCTCAACTCTCGCCACCGGCCACCTCTTCATCTTCCCCATCAATTCTCCTTCCTTCTTTTCATCCACAAATGAGCAATTCCACCATCGCCTGCTCCGCCGTGAGACGCCGTCACCACCGTCACCACGATGATGATCATCGGTCCTTGATCCCTGGACTTCCTGATGAAATTGCTCAAATTTGCTTAAATCTAGTACATCTTTTTACACTTTTCTCCATTTGTCATTCATGGAGGAAGCTTATCTACTCACCTTTTTTCTCTCTATTTTTATGTATATACTCATTATTATTAGCTACAGATGAAACAAAAAAGCTCAGCAAAATTTGTAGAATTTTCTTGTTTCGATCCAATTCCATCGAAATGGCAGCTTTTTCCTCTGCCACTATTGGACCCGCCTCTTTGCCTTCTCGTTAAACGCCCTTCATTTATCTCCAGAAACATTTTGATTCAAACAATGATTGTTTCTGGCACTTTGATTCTCCTCGCTGCAACGGCTGATTAGTTCCTTCCGGCGATTTCTCGCCCATTGATTTTCAATCTCTCCTCTTCTCTTCTTCAGGTGGAAATGGACACATGGGAAATAGAGTTTTCCGGCCAGATCTGTATTTCTTCTTATTCTTCATCATCTTCTTCTTTTTATATATCTATGCACAGATACATGTATTAAAAGTTTTGATGGGGCAACTTGATACTAGATACATATATTTGGATTTTGTATGAAATTTATATTGGATATATTAAATTAATACTGGATTCACTGTATTTTAGATATAATGTATGAAATTAGTAAGATACATTCACCAAATTGGCTCTAGATACATCACCAAATTAATGAATTTATTATTTTTAAAAAGTAATAAAATAAAATTAATTAAACACATATACATTCCTTGATTTTCACCTTACATTAAGGGATTTGATTAATTAAAATTTACATAATTAGTTATCTATATATCTGAGATACGTACAATCATCATGAAATGGAGATGTATCAGAAGCTATACAAGTGGTAAAAAAATATAACTAGATAAACTAATGTTTAAAGAAGTAATTAGGCTTTAAAGATGTGAGTTTTATGTGATTTATCCTTGTTTATTTGAAAGTGATGATGATTAAAAATGATATGATTATAGGTATATGCTAACTCTATTATCCAAAATGAGGAAAAATTAGTTGACAAACAATAAATTGTATAGCTAATTAATACTCCCTCCGTTCCATTTTATGTGATATTATTTGACTTGGCACGATATTTGAGAAAAAGGGAAGATTTTTGAAATTTGTAGTCTAAATTAATCCTTAGATATTTGTGTGGTTATAAATCATTTCATTAAGGATAAACAAATAATTTTAAAGTTAAATTATTTCTAATTATAGTAATGTGACATTTTTTGTGGGACAAACTAATCCAAATGGGATTTGGCTCCTCTCTATTTTCTCCAAGTTCTTGCTTATTAGATGGAGGACACATGTCATAATTTAAAATTAATAGTTGAGATTCAATTAATTAAAACATAATTAATTAATTAGTTTCATATATTTGTTCCTAAAATACTTGTACAATCCCACAATTCTAGATCTATATTAAAATATCTTAGTCTTATATCTCTCCTAAATATATTAAATAAATTTCTTACTTACTAGGAATAAATCTTTGACGTGCATAAAATATTTTTACCCTATTTTTTTAATAATATATGTTAAAAGTTTTATTTCTCCGTATTTTATTTCAATATTCAAAAAAACTCGTGTCTATACAATAATAGGTTCACCTTTAATGCAGTAAACGTGAATTCAAAGTTAGAACGCTTAATTTATTTTTCTCCTAAAATTAAAATACATCAGACCACACTTTTAATTAAAACTAATGGTTTAGATTCAATTAATTAAAGAAAAATTCTAACCATGGTTAAAATAATTAAATAATTACTTTCATATATTTATTCTTAATTTTTTTTACAATCCCATAATTCTAGATCTATATTAATATATCTTAGCCTTATATCTCTCCTAAATATATTAAATAAATTTTTTACTTGCTAGGAGTAAATATTTGACGTGCATAAAATATTTTTACCTCATTTTTTTTAATACTATAGGTTAAAAGTTTTATTACTCCGTATTTTATCTCAATATTCAAAAGAACTCGTGTCTATACGATAATAGGTTCACCTTTAATGCAGTAAACGAGAATTCAAAGTTAAAGTGCTTAATTTATTTTTCTCCTAAAATTAAAATACCTCATGCCACACTTTTTAAATTTTATTTGACAAGTATCAGTTTTGTAAATTTCTTTAATTTTTATTATCATTGGAGTTTACTTATTATTTTTTATCTTTGAATAATAATGTGAGCACATAATTGAGGGATGTCAAAAAGTAGCAAAAAATAAAATAAAAAATCGATGCATGACAAGCAAGAAAAAAAGTTCTTAATATATTTAGGGAAAAAGGACACTCCATGGCCATTCGGTCATATTATTTTCACTAAAATGACCATTTTCAAAGTTATGACATGGGATAGCCACTCGGCCAAACTATTTCCAATTTGTAGCCATTGAGTATAGATGTGTATAGAAATTGTATAATTATTGTATAGAATATGTATATGTATAATATTTCTATAGAAACTGTACATGATGTTTATTAAAATTGTGTAATTATTGTATAAATGTATCGATATAAGATTTCTATAAAAACTGTATAATTATTATATATAATATGTATTTTGTATATGATATATGTAGAAATTGTATCATTATTGTATAAAATATATATATAAATTGTATCATTGTTGTATAGAATATCTATATGTATGAGATGTGTATTAAAATTATATTATTGTTGTAAAAATTATGTATATGTATCATTGTTGTATAAATATGTATAAAAAATTTGTAATTATTGTATATAAATTATATCATTGTTGTATAAATACATAAAATGTGTATAAAAACTGTATTATTGTCATTAAAAATACATATATGTATCATTGTTTGTATAAAGTATATTTTTCATAACAAATAAAAATACACTTTTTTTGTATTTAATTGATAAAAAAGAGAATAATAATTACTGTATTGTAAATTTGTATTTGATAGTTAAAAAAATTTATAAATTTTATGTGATTATTTTTTTGGTAAAATTAAAAAAAAAAGGAGAGATATTTTTTTCAAAAAATAAAAAATAAAGCAGCGGAAAAAAGAGAGCAGCAACAGCCGCCGAAAAAATGTCAAATTGCTGCCCAAAAAATGTCAAAAAAAGAAAAGGATTCAGCCGCCAAAAGTTAATCAATTTCGGTCAACAATGACGGCTCCAACTAAAAAATGGCTAGAAAGTGAAATTTTAATTCCTTGGCTATTTTGGTGGAATTGTTTTGATCGACAGGTCATTTTTGTCCATTATCCTTTAAATTATGACATGTGTTTCCTATCCAAATAAGAACTTGGGGAAAATTGAGAGAAGAAAATTGAAGAGAAGCCAAATCCCTAAAAATAAAAGGGTGCGACATAAAATTGAACGGAGGAAGTAATAAAATTCATTGCTAATTATGCTTTGTGGCATGAAAGAAATATTAGGATATTCTTCCAAAATTCATAGTAGTGACTGTATAGGTTAGTAGAGGTAGTCTTGGTGAACGAAACAAATGGATTTGTCTACTGCTAGTTTAGCAAGTTTTAATTTGACTCTCTTTTTTTTTTTCTAGTTTGACTTTTGTTATTTTCATAAAGAAAAAGTACAAAAGTAAAGATTTGTCTCTGTGCGTTGTGCATGTTGTATAGAGAAAACAAAAGAAAAGTTCAGAATAATATTCGGTGACAATAAAAAATAGTTATTTTTTTTCATATACTAAATAATGGTTTAATTAAATACACTTTTTTTAAGTATATGACATCACCTACGGTATCGGTTAGCTGGCGAGATAACCGTCAGCTGCTTACCAAGCCTTTTGTATACAGTAGTAATCTCATACTGCTTCCTGTATCTTTTAACCTTAATATGATAATATAATTTTATTAATAAAAAAGGTATTATATTTTCGTTGTCAGATTATTTATTGTTGTCATTATTATTTTTTGAATGCTATGTAATACTTTTCTTATTTGATATGTCTAATTTACTACTACGTTTTTATTAAGCTCATTTAAAAGATTTTATTTGAATCAAATGTCTATTAAAAATAATCTCTTTTCTCATATCTTACTCATAAAATTATACTGAATATGTTATTATTATTGTTGTTGAACAAAAAAATTATGTACAAATTTCAGCTAGATACATTTAAAAAAAAAAAAAAAGATAGAAGGATTGAGCGGGCTGAACTTCTCCCCAAATTGATAATTCTTTTTATTATATTTAAAAGATCCTTAGTTTTAGCATTCTTTAATATACCTTACTGACATTCCCACAAGAATTGGCATAACATGTTGGATAACACAAAAGACGAAGAAGATTTTGATATATTGTATGGACAAGTTATTTGCCAAGAGTCTTTTTTTTATTTTCAATCAAACGCTATTATATTAAAATAATAAAAAAAAATAGTTCAATATAATCTTGTTACAATTTAAATAGTAAAAAATAATTCTACGAAGATCCATCATATCTTTTATTTTTAGGTCTCTAAATTATAAAAATAATAATCTCTTGAAATTTAACAAAAAACTAAAGTAATTAAACTACCATGGGATGTCAGCAAAAGGTACTGACGGTGAAAAACATAAGTGTCAATATTCATGTACTATCATGCTACTATCACTGCTTTGGTAGAAAGATGGTGACTAGAGACACACACATTTCATCTCAGGTCCGAGGAGGCCACAAATTTGCAAGACATGGTTGTATTACATGGACTTTCAGTCGATGAATTACCTATAATAGGAACAGATCTTACCCGGGTTCCCATAGAGTGGTAGAGGCATATGGTAGATCTTCTTGCTTGGGCACCGGTGGAGGTTGATCAAGAATTTCAGGGCGGCCGATTACTGATGACATCTTTGATTGGACATAGTACAAATCTTCCTTTGACTATTGACGCGACTCGTGAGGTTGACATTCAATGACGAGTGCATTTGTATATGTTGTGGATCATTGGAGGCATGCTTGTTGTTGATACATCGGGTAACAAAATTAAGTTGATGTATCTACATTTGCTTGTGGATTTGTCTAAAATTGGTCAATATGCTTGGGGTGCAGTAACACTTGTAATACTTTATAGATATCTTGTCGTGCGTCCCAAGAGGGGATTAGATTCATTGGTGGTTTTTTTACCTTTACTTCAGCTTAGGTAATTTAATTTATTTGCTTAAATTAATGTATCCTTTAATATTTATTGATTGTATTTTATATTATATAATGAAGGTATGAGTATACGAGAGAATTTTGCCTCTCAAGCCACAGAAAGATCCTGATCTTCTAGTTGACGAGTGGTTCATTCCTATCCGGTCAGGACCATCGCGTGCTCGTATATGGTCTAATAGGATACGCAATGATACGAAAGCACCTCACCAATTTTACTTAACTCATGATCAACTGGATTTACTTCTGGAGCATCAGGTATTTTTCACTTTTGAATAATAATTTACTTGTCTTGTTATAATTTTATAAGTCGTAAAAACCAACAAAATTTATTTGGTTATACAGTTTATGTGGCAGCCCTACCCTCTCGATTTTTTTGCTACATAACAAGATTATTGTGTGAGTGATTATGGATGGTGTTTGGTGTGCTGTTGTACCAGTAATAGCTTGGGATGCGGTTGAGTGACACCATCCAGATAAGGTATTACCAGATTATCATGTGACTGTATGTTTCATTCAACCTCAACAGTAGTCTGGACATCTTTAACCTTGAATTGAGGGTGGTTATTTCTGAGGTAAGGTAACAACAAAAAAGCAATCAATTTAGAATCCAAGTTAAAATGATCAGCTTGGATTACACCTATTTGACAAGTATGCCTGCCATAATATTTTTTGATAACCCATAAATTTGTTTGTCCTTTTCAACCTCTAAACATACAATCACATCCAGATTCCCACCTCCTACACTTAACAGTCCAATAGTTTTTTTTTTGATTCCCATATAGTGAACTCTCTGTTATCTCACAAACTTCATATTTTTATAGCAGTCTTTAATCTTTAATTACGAGGAAATAACTGTCCAGACTCAAAATCTAATTCTTTATCATCTAATCAAATTTTGCATCCAACACCCTCTGATTCAAGGGTAGAAGCATACACCTCTTGACGATCTTGAAGATCGTATAGAAATAAGATGTTCTTCCTGTGAAATGGTATGTTTGGTGGACATCAACGACTGGTTGTTGATCATCATCATTATCATCACTAGTGTCACCTATCTCATCTGACTCATATGCATCATTTAGGGCATCATTGTCGGAACTTTCACTGGCATGAGTATCAACATAAGCATCAACTTCTACCCTAGCATGTATTTCATAAACTCTTGGAATCTCTGGAACTTGAGGGGACCTGTTAGTTCCAACACTATCTCTAAAATCATAAGGATGTCAATTATCGACATCAAACTTTGTACCAAAATCAGTACATCCCATATCTACTATATGGAATATCAATTTATGGTGTTGTCTTTTTGACAAGAAGTTCGTAAAACTTTGAAATTTTGAAAAACTACTCATCATATTTGCGGATGGTTCATAAAAATCAAGAGGGGGTCGTTACTATTCAAAGAGGGTGCAACAAAATTCAGAGAGGGAGAATTTAAATTATGTGCAGACTCAACAACATCCAACACTTTTGTTTTAATATACATGTCCAAGAAATCAAGATTCATCATATAACGCACCGTACAGGTGCCACCATAAAATCTTGCAAAGACTCATTATCAAGTATAGGAATTTCAGAATAACGAGCATTACGCTAAAAAATTGAAAATGACCATCTACCCAAAATAACAAACCTTAACTCATTCGAATATTTATTCATTCTGATATGCAAGTTTCTAACTAGCCAATCGTACTCAACATTTAATGACAGTTTAACAATTACGCGAGCATCACACCTATATCTAACTGTATCACATTCATATATTACATCGCTCGCCCCAATACAATTCAACTCTAACATGACATTCATTCAACAATTTTAGACCTGCAAAAAAAATCTTAGTTATCAATATAAATTATATACTAAATAGGGAGAGCAATGCGCTAGAAAAAAATCACTAACCTTTTTCTCCAATTAAGATTGAAGGATGCATCAACTGCAATTTATATTTTTTTTGTGAATTTACTGATATATATGGCAATGTATAATGTTGAAGGCACATAAGAACCATTTGTGAAGAAGACTCTGTATTTAAGAGCATCTTCATAATTTGCCTGAAGGTGGACTCTGAAGGTAACCAACTTCCAGGTTTCTACAGGAAAAAGTACGATTCATTCTTTTGAAGAACGGGTCTGTCCTGTCAATCATAGAAAAGGATCCGAGGGATGTCAAAATCCCCAAGTAGAAGAATGGACTATAGGACGGTCCGTAATCTTGTTTTACGGTCCATAGTTGTCAGTCGTAGTTTTGAATCTGAGGACAACCACCAAAATTTGTCGTGTTGTACATTAGAAAGATACAAATTTGTTGTGTTGTACATGCATTTAGAAAACAATTTCGTAATGTCATAAAATGGCCTAAAAATGTAGCTACAATCTCAACCTTTTCCATTCATATTCAAAAAGGTCATGTCTAAAATCATGATCAATCAAGTCATAATGAATATACATCTATTGATACAGAAGAGCACTTCCAATCATTTGATAGGTGGAATTCCATGAAGTAGGCATATATTGGCGTATCTTCTTAGAACAAGGTTACTAAGTCACTCCACAAATTTCATTTTTGTTGTTTATGAATTCTTGATATACTTAGCACCTTTTCTAATTTTTGCAATATCTGTATCAGCCTTCTCTAAACCTGCCTTAACAATTAAGTTAAGAATGTGATTTCCATAATGGACATGAAAAAACTTTTCCTCACAAACAAGTGAACGCATCAAAGATAAATGATTCTTCAAATTATCCACCACACCGTTATTTCTAGTAGCATTATCTAAAGTAAGGGTAATAATTTTTTTTTTGATTCCCCATTCTGTAAGAAAATCAATCAATAAAGGACCTAAAATTGCACCCGAATGTGGAGGAGGAACAGGGTGAAAAATCAAAACCTTCTTCTGAAGAACCCAATTTAAGTTCACATAATGAGTTGTTACACACATATAGGCATTAGATACTAATGAATTACACATATCTGATGTCAGACACAATCTACTAAATATCCTTGCAAGCTCAACTTTTAGAAGTTCTTTTTCCCTTGCATACAAATTCAATATATCCGACTTGGCTATGTTTCTTGATATGTGCATCACTATTGGATTTAAAGACGAATGAATGGCCCGAATGCCGGTATGTTCTACAAAACTGAAAGCATAATTATGCCTACATATGGCCAATGACATTTTCTCTCGATAAGTTTTTTGATCTATTGGTTCACTTTGAGCCTCTTTTCCCTTATTCAAAGAATGCTTTGACGCTAAATGAAGCTTCAGATTTGATGTTCCAGTTTTAATCACTAGAAATATCAAGCTTAAATTTAACAAAAGAATCCCAAACAGTAGAATTTTTCCTTTTGCCTCATTTAAATGAAGTTGAAGTACTTTATTCGCAAGAATCTGCATTACCTTCCATTGATATCTCTACCTAAACCAACAATTACATATTATGAATATTCTACAGTCTGAAATGGAAAAAGAAAGAGTAGCACATAAATAATAGTTCAGGAACAGAATCAAGAACAAACCAGGTAAAATCATAATTCATAAGCAAATAATCACACAAAATCAAAAAAGATTACAACTTGACAATGATTAACTTCTAAAATAAAAAGAATATGAAGGAAAGGGGATAATGATTGAGGAGAAAAATATTGGGGTTTAGTAATGAAAAGTGAATAGGAAATGAAGGGAAAATAAAATATTCCTTTTTCTTTTGTAAAGAGCAATTGTACCACAGTGGTGGTGGAAAAGAAATTTCAAGTGTTTATATTTAGAAATACTTCCTCATGGTATTAAAGGGGTTGAGAAGAAGACAAGCCTCACGCCGTCGTCGTTGTCAGCTCGGCTCAGCTTTGGATTTGGATTTGGATCGAGAGATTATCTTTTTGGACAAAGTTCATTTAAAGTTAATTGTTTAAGCCAAAACTCTAACCCATAATATATTTCCATGTGCGAGCCACACTTTGACATATGCAAAACGCACATAAATCGCACGTCACAAAGATGCATCCTTTTCGATTCACTATTTTGTGACATGCGATGAGGCATGCGACACGCACAATGCCTTCTGCGTTTATCACGTCAATCCCATATCACGACCAGTTCTGGCAGTGTCACTGGACGCTTGTGCGAAGGGACGTGCGACGCGCACTTCCTCTTGTGCGTTTTGCACATTGTCCCGTTGTATCTGAAACAATGCAACTTTTCTGAACCTTTGATTTCTTTCTAAAGCAGTGCTTTTGGCTATAAATATCTTCTTCAGATATGAAGCACGAAATAAAGTACTATTAGAGTACAATATTATTAAGTATACTTCCACATTTCTTCATAAATTCAAGTGTGATTTCCTACCGTTGAGTGGTTCGCTGAGCAATAGAGTTTGAGGTACCGCTATTCTATTGTTGTTAATCATTCTATCCTAGAAGGATATATTTCATCAACCTCGGGTGCTGGATGGAAATAATTTCCTTAAGGACACACTGTGTATTTAGTGGGATCGATTTCTTCTTCATCTCTTTTCTTGTTTTTACTTCTTATTTTAAATACAGATTTTATTTATCACCAAAAAATAACAATCTTAAGGAAATTATTATTTATCGAAATCCTTAAGATAACAATCTTAAGGAAATTACTGTTTATCGAAATTCTTAAGATAACAATCTTAAGGAAATTATAAATCTGTATTTGGTTTCTGGAGATTAAAACATTTTGGTTTTCTACTCTGTTTGAATCTTTATTCTAATTTGAAGAATATAAAAACTTCGTTAGAACTTAGAGTTCATTCGGTTGAACGATTTGAAGATATAAAAACTTCATTGTTAACTAGAAACAAGTTTAATTAAAGTTTGGTTCGAAGAAGATAAAAACTTCACCAATATATTAAACACGCTGTTTGAGCGATTATTCCAATGTAATGAATATAAAAACTTTATCGGAATTGAAAGTTAAGTGATTCAAAGAATATTAAAACTTCATCATTAACTTGAAAGAATGTTAAAGAGTAAGTTTTTATTATTAGTATTTTGTAATACTAATTATTTATCAAAATTTGTGACAGAAGAAAACTGACGAATGAAATTGAATAACAAATGAATTCGGTTGTTAATGGTGTTGTCCCAACAACAACCATTATTGCTTCATTAAGCCGTTCAAGTTCTGCAAATGCAGCGGCAGAGAAATCAGAAAATTTTTCTGATATGAACTTGAAAGGTTGGAAACATGTGATATCCATTTGGTTGACCACACTTGGTGTGCAAAAGCTCACAAGTAAAGGTCCTCATGTTCCTGAAGAAGGAATGCTTGAAAACCAACTATCTAGTTTGGATGATCTTGTGATTCATCTCAAGATGGAAAAGGACAAGAAGTTGCATGAAAAATCAGCAATGATGGATGCAAATCTTGTTAAGGATGTTACACCAAATAAAAAGAAAATGGGTCAAGCAACGGATGAAATTGAAAATGTGTGTGCTATGCTAACTACATGCAATCTAGTTGGAGATCCAAAGGAGTGACGGTTTGATTCGGCAGGCAGTCGACATGTTTGTATTGATAAAGAAGCTTTCGCTACTTATACTCCCGCTAAACCTGAAGAAAAACTCCTTATGGGAAATTTTGCAATAGCCAAGATTGAAGGAAGTGGGAAGATATTCCTAAAGATGACTTCCATCAAAGTGTTGACTCTCAACAACGTTCTCCATGTTTCTACTATTAGAAAGAACTTAGTTTCTACATCACTTCTCATTAAGATCGGGCTTAAGTGTATGTTTGTTTTAGAGAAAGTTGTATTAAGTAAGAACAATATGTATGTTGGAAAAGGTTACCTAGATGAGGGCCTTTTCAAACTTGATGTAATGGTTGTTGAAATGAATAAAGCTGAGGCTTCTTCTTACTTGATCGAGTCAAACGATTTATGGCATGTTCGTTTAGGACATGTCAACTATAAAACCTTGTGAAAACTAATTAGTTTAGAAGTATTGCCTAAATTCGAGTGCAATAAATTACAATGTCAAATCTGTATTTGTCACACCCTGAGCCTACACCCTAGATGCGATATGGTGCTTAGAGTCACAAGTGACCTCAAGCTAACCCATGACCTGGCATACCTCTGAGATAAAGACTGAAAGTAAATGCGGAAGTTGAAATGTGCTGAGCTCTTTTAAAAAATATTATAACAAAAAGAACTATCATAAACTGAGATACAATAGTATTTGGAAACTGATACACAATGAGTGACTGACTATCTGACTGTCTATGAAGTCTCTACTAACATTGACTATGGCCGGGACATGACCCCCAACTATCTCTAATCAATATGTAAGAATTGAAATAAACTACTATGACTACTACTAATGGGAGTTCCCGAATAAGGAGAACTCATCCCCTGCTGACTGAAAGTTGTGATCTGTCTGACCATGATCCTGGGAGCTAGCACTGAAATCTACATCATAAAACTATGCAGCACAAGGAAGGTATCGATCAGTACTTTGAATGTACTAAGCATGTGAGAATAATGCACAAACTGTAAATCATAAGTAAATACATGTATACTGAAAGCATGGCTGAAAGCTGGAACATGTATAATAACTGAAGTGCATAACCAAGCTGTATAACATAAACCCTTTTTACTGAAGAGAATGTAAATCATATTGTTGGACTGTAACTGAGAGATCATGCTGTTTAAATATGAGTAAAATGTTCCTTGGGTTTTATGGACCCAAAGGATAAGGTATGTCTGTAAGTACTAATATAGTACACTGGATGCAAGCTGAAAGGTATGAGCTGATGCAATGACCAAGCATATAAACATGAGACTGTATAATACTGAACTAAATTGAATAACTGAATACAAGGTCATGCAATAATGAATGTGGACTGTGGGAGCTACTATTAACCGACATACCCCAAGCTGAGCTAACTGTGGGGTCAACCTGTAACTCTGACTGGGAGGGTATTCAACCTTGCCATGGGTACAAACAATTCTGACGTGGATCCACTACTGATGTCCACAAGGGACAAGGAGGTGCAACCTAGTCTTACATCTGACTCCCTTAAACCTACGGTGGCACCGTAGTTCTGGGACTCATGGACTTCTACTAAAGGTCTCAGCCTAATCTGACAGCTGAGCCTTCATCCCTTCATCCACTCAGTGCTAAGCCTACTCCCAACTGAATATAAAGTTATGCATGAAAATGAAATACTGGATAGCTCAAAGTACTGATATAATCTTAGAATGTAACTATTTCTGAGACCGAGGCATTCAAATCATGTAATTTTGACTAACTGAGTACCTGACTGATAATGCATGAGGATGATTTATATCATGTGACATATCTGAATGTCATACTAATCATGAAGCTTATTGAGTTTATAGTCATTGATGGCATATCTGTATACCATGCTAATCATAAGCCCTACTAAGTCCATCATCATTGATGGCATATGTTGAAAGTCCATAATGAAAATATATTCTTGTAAAAAATATTAAGGGTAAGCTGAAGCCTGTTAAATCATGAGAAGTTTTAAAGAAATCATGTAGACTGAACACTGGCTAATTTCATGCTTTAAACTGAATGCTAGTACTCTAGGCTAAATTCTGAAGAAAACCAATTCTCATGAAAATACTACAACTTTAGGCTAAATTTTTGATTTCCTAAAGTTCTTGTAAAAGCTTATGCAAGTCATTGAAAACATGGTATAAACCTTCTACAATATGATATAAATCATGTAGGAATCATAAGGACTGAATTCTAAAAAATATAGCATGATTGGGTAAGAACCCTAGTTTCTGACATCATGAAATTTGAAATAGAAGATTGAGGTTTTGGGAATAAGGGTGAACTAATCCCTTAATGAATACCCACATACCTGTTGAATAATAATCCCTGAAGAGAATCTGAAGTTTGAAGCTTTGGAGAAGAGCCTTCTTTTCTGACTTGAAATCGAATTTAGAGAATTTGACTTTGTTTTGATAGATTAGACTTGATAAAATAAGCCTAAGACTATTTATAGTCAGAGCTAAAAGAAGAATGAAAGGTCTAAAATAACCCTGGATAACTAAATAAAAATCTGCTAAAAAATCCGCGACTCAGGTTCCATGAGTAGGAACCATGGTTCGTGGATGCTTCCACGACCCGTGAAACCCTGTCGTGGTTCCTGGGCAGAAGTTTGGGCTACTGAAAAGGATTCCACGACTTGGGTTCACGACCCGTGAAATAAACCACGGTTCATGGAACCCTGTCGTGGTTCCTGAGTAGATATTCTGAGCTACTGGAAAGGGTTCCACGACTTGGGTTCACGACCCGTGAAACAAACCACAGTTCATGGAACCCTTTCGTGGTTCCTGAGTAGAAATGCTGAGCTACTAGAATGACGGATGGGTTCCACGACTTGGGTTCACGACCCGTGAGACATTCCACGATTCGTGGAACCCTGTCGTGATTCCTGAAGGACTGCTGAGCCTAGGCCTGGGTTCTATGGGTGCATTCCACGGTTCGTAGATACTTTCACGGACCGTAGAAGTTGGTCGTGGTTTCTTGTGAACTTCTGGGCCTCAGGTCTGAGTCCCACGAGTGGAATCCATGACTCGTGGACTGTTCCACGGTCCGTGGTTCCAACTCGTGAACTTCGCCAAAATTTTTGGTCTTTGTCTGAGGTTCTACGGAGGCCTTCCACGACTCGTGGATTATTCCACGGTTCATGGAAACCATTCGTGGTTCCGGCTGAGACTTGAAATTTTTTATTCTGACTTTTCTGAGCTGGGTCTAGGCTTGGATGTTCTGGGGTGTTACAGTGTTGAATCTAAATTTGTTAAATTATCCGTATAAGTCTGTTGAAAGAAATTCCAATCCCTTAAACTTAATTCACACAGATAGTTGTGATATGAAGTCAATACCTTCTCGTGGAGGGAAAAAGTATTTTATAACCTTCATTAATGATTGTACTCGGTATTTTTATGTTTACTTGCTTAACAGTAAGGATGAAGCAATTGAAGCATTTAAGCAATACAAAACTGAAGTTGAAAATCAGTTGAATGAAAAGATCAAAATGATAAGGAGTGATAGGGGTGGAGAATATGAATCTCCTTTTGAAGCAATATGTTTGGAAAATAGAATCATCCATCAAACTACTACCCCTTACACACCTCAATCAAATGGAATTGCGGAAAGGAAAAATCAAACATTGAAGAAAATGACAAATGCCTTGTTAATAAGTTCTGGTCTACCGCAAAGCTTGTGGAGGGAAGCTATCCTTATAGCAAACAAAATACTCAATAGAGTACCCCACAACAAAACACAATCTATTTCATATGAGAAATAGAAAGGAAGAAAACCCAACTTGAAATATTTCAAACTGTGGGGGTGCTTAGCCAAAGTCCAAGTTCCTAAACCCAAGAAGGTCAAGATAGGACCTAAGACTGTGAATTGTATTTTTATTGGATATGCTACAAACAGTAAATCATGTCAATTTTTGGTTCACAAATTCGATCATCCCGATATTCATAACAATACGATAATAGAATCAGATAATGCTGAATTCTTTGAAAACATTTATCCGTATAAAATGAATAGTGAGTCATAAAGCGAAAAAACTAAATGACCTCGGGAAGAACCAAAGGGAAGTACTCCCGATGAAGAGAATCCAAGACGGAGTAAATGTCAAAGGACATCTACCTCCTTTGGATCAGATTTGGTGACTTTCCTTCTTGAAAATGAGCCTCAAACATTTAAAGAAGCTATGTCTTCCGGAGACTCAACTTTTTGGAAAGAAGCTGTCAATAATGAGATAGAATCAATCTTAAGTAACCATACTTGGAAATTGGTTGATCTTCCTCCTGGAAATAAACCTTTAGGTTCCAAATGGATCTTTAAAAGGAAAATAAAAGCTGATCAAACTATTGACAAATATAAGGCAAGACTTGTTGTCAAAGGTTATAGACAATAGGAAGGTCTTGATTATTTTGACACATATTCACCGGTAATAAGAATAACATCTATTCGGATGTTAGTTGCAATGACGGCTGTATATGGTCTTGAAATCCATCAAATGAATGTAAAAACAGCTTTCTTGAATGGAGAGTAGGAGGAATAAATTTACATGGAATAACCTGAGGGTTTTGTGGTTCCGGGTAAAGAAAGAAAGGTGTGCAAACTTGTCAAGTCACTTTATGGACTAAAACAAGCACCCAAATAATGGCATGCAAAGTTTGACCAAATAATATTGGCAAATGGATTTAAGATCAATGAGTGTGACAAATGTGTTTACATTAAAGACACTCCAAATCATAAAGTCATTGTTTGTTTGTATGTTAATGATATGTTGATCATCAGTAGATACATTTCTGACATAAATGCTACTAAGCGTATGCTGGCTAGCAAATTTGATATGAAAGACTTAGGAGTTGCCGACATGATCTTAAGGATTAGAATTCATAAAATTCCTCAAGGCCTAGAATTTTCACAGTCTCATTACATTGAAAAGGTACTTGATAAATCAAGTATTTAAATTTTAATGTTGCCAAGACACCAATGGATGTGAGTTTTGCACTTCAAAAGAATGAAGGTGAAAGTGACTCACAATTGGAATATGCACGAGGTTTGGAAAGTTTGATGTATATCATGAACTATATGCGACCAGATATAGCATGTTCTATTAGTAAACTAAGTCGGTACACAAGTAATCCCAATCAAACTCATTGAATGGAAATGAAATGAGTTTTGGGGTATTTGAAACATACTCAAAACTATGCTTTACATTATAACAAATATCCTGACGTACTCGAAGGATATAGTGATGCAAATTGGATTACTGGATCATCTGAAGTTAAATCCACAAGTGGATATGTATTTACTGTTGGTGGAGGAATAATTTTTAGGAAGTCATCCTAACAAACATGTATCGCTTGCTCTACAATGGAATCTGAGTTTATAGCTTTAGATAAAGCCAGTGAAGAAGCTGAGTGGCTCCAGAATTTCTTGGAAGACATTTCATTTTAGCCCAAACCGTTGGCACCTCTATGCATACACTGTGATAGCTAAGCGGTAATAGGTACGGCAGGGAGCACTATGTATAACATAAAATCTCGTCATATTCGACGGAGACATAACACCATTAGAAACTACTTTTTAGTGGAATTATCACACTTGACTATGTAAAGTCAAAAGATAATGTGTCGGATCCACTTACAAAAGGCCTAACTAGAGAGGTTTAAGGCTTAGGACAAGTCATCATGGCGGTAACTCTACCTTGTAGACTGGAGATCCCAAGAGCTTGGTTCAAGGAGAAAAACAAAGTTATGATCGACGGTTCAACATTGTCAAATAACTCAACTCATTCTCGTGATGAAGACAATGTTCGAAAATAAGGGTAAAGCTTTTAAGGCTTAAAGCTTTTTAATGGTTTCTATGTTTGGCAGGTATGACCAAATAGTTTATCTATAGGATTAAATATTTAGAAAATCACCTATGTAAGTGTGAAGTGTAAGTCGCTTTAAGGAGAATAATAGTAAAGGTCGATTCTCTAAGCACTTATGAAACCAGGCAGTGTTCATGGCTGAAACGAACAAAACCGTGAGAACTATAAACGGTTAAAGGTTTGTTGTGTGACTTGTATTGTCTAGGTGTACAACAAAGTTCAACGGTTCAATGATATCACTTCTACCGATTGACCGAGTGCATCCGATATAAGTTCACTACGGAAAGTTCAAAGGGAAACCTACTTATCCAGTTGAAATTAATCTTTGCTTGTAGATCACACACTTGTCTGTATATTCTTTCATCTTATAGTCATTCCCCATTCATGTGGGAGATTATTGGGGTTTAGTAATGAAAAGTGAATGGGAAATGGAGGGAAAATGAAATATTCCTTTTGCTTTTGTAAAGAGCATATGTACCACATTGGTGGTGGAAAGGAAATTTCAAGTGTTTATATTGAGAAATACTTCCTCATGGTATTAAAGGGGTTGAGAAGAAGACAAGCTTCGCGCCGACGTCGTCATCGGCTCGGCTCAGCTTTCGGCTTTGGTTTTGGCTTTGGATTTGTCAAAGATCGATCAAGAGATTATCTTTTTGGACAAAGTTAATTTAAACTTAATTGTTTAAGCCAAAATTCTAACCCAGAATATTTCTTCATGTGCGATCCATACTTCGGCATGTGCGAAACGCACATAAATCGCACGTCAAAAGGATGCGTTCTTTTCGATTCACTGTTTTGTGACATGCGATAAGGCATGCGACACGCACAATTCCTTGTGCGTTTCACACCTCCATCGCACATCACACTTAGTTCTGGCTATGTCACTGGATGCTTGTGCGACGGGACGTGCGACGCGCACTTTCTCTTGTGCGTTTCGCACATCGTCCCGTCGTATCTGAAACAATGCAACTTTTCTGAACCTTTCATTCTTTTCTGAAGCAGTGCTTTTGGTTATAAATATCTGATTCTTCCTTTGATATGAAGCACAAAATAAAGTTCTATTAGAGTACAATATTGTTAAGTATACTTCTACATTTCTTCATAAATTCAAGTGTGATTTACTACCATTGAGTGGTTTGCTGAGCAATAGAGTTTGAGGTACCGCTATTCTATTGTTGTTAATCACTCTATCCTGGGAGGATATATTCCATCAACCTCGGGTGCTGGAGGGGAATAATTTCCTTAAGGACACACTATGTATTCAGTGGGCTCAATTTATTCTTCATCTCTTTTCTTGTTTCTACTTCTTGTTTTAAATACAGATTTTATTTATCATCCAAAAATAATAAAAAATAAAACAAAGAAAAAGAAGGAGTGAGAAATAGAAAAAGAGATGGTGGCAAGAGATTCACCAGAGAAGTCGTCGGAGATTGGATGGTGTTGGACGGAGCCTAGGTGGTGTTGGAATGAGCCTTGGTTGGTGACCGGAGAAAGAGTCATGAGCTATGGTAGGAGTGAATTGCATTCCTGTTTTTGAAAAATGGATATGGATAATCGGTCTAGGGATATTTATCCAATTTATCCATTAATTAACCAACATTGTAAGTTGTTAATATGGGTTAACACATATTAAGCCCATTTTTAAAGTATCATATATCCAAGGGATAATTAGGCAAAATAGTCACTCAGCCATATTATTTACCAAAAAAATAGTCTTTCTTTACTTTACCAAAAAAATGGCCATTCTTCCTTCCTTTTGCTTCTGCTTCTGTGCCCCTTCTGCTTTTCCGTTCTCTTCTTCTTCCTCCCTTCTTCTTCTGCGTAGCCAAAGTATGTTGTATCTGTGTCTCTCTCTATAAACACCACCTCACCACCCAAGTGTATTTATTTGTAGGTGGGTTAAGGTGTTATTGTAGCTACTCTCTACTTCTTCTTCTTCTTCTTCTTGCTCCCTCCTTCTTCTTCTTCTGGCTCCCTACGTTCTTCTTCTTCTTCTTCTTCAACTTGCTTCGTTCTTCTTCTTCCTCTTGCTCTGTTAAAAAAATTAACATACCACAAATGTGAATCGTTTTGAGCGAATTATATGCCCAAAAACTCGAAACATTGAGAGGAGCTCATATCTAAAATTTGGGACTGTTTAGAGTAGATTTGAGTTGGACGAAATTGAAAAAAATGGCAAACCAAGTTCTTTAATGGCTGTTGCACTTTGTGCAAATTCCTAGAAACTAAATTGTTAGCATTTTTATTGCGAGTCACTACCAAGTACTGACCAGCTTCGCATAACTCCAATATCAACACAACAGTCAGCCACCTTCAAATTATTTGGTCCATTGCATCATCA
This sequence comes from Jaltomata sinuosa, assembly GCA_003996215.1. NCBI lineage: Eukaryota > Viridiplantae > Streptophyta > Magnoliopsida > Solanales > Solanaceae > Jaltomata > Jaltomata sinuosa. The sequence continues at coordinate 124,557 of QJPP01003336.1, forward strand.
CATCATTAGTTCCCTAATAAACTTGTGGCTGCAACACTTCACAATTTTAGTATGAATCTGGATGTTAACTTCCCCTAGAATACCACTGTAGAACATGGCTTTGCAACTGGTCTACTTATTTCAAAGTCTATTTTATCTTTCAAGTTTCATATCTATATGTACACATAATTATACATCATATATACACGACCAATATATTATATATATTTGCAATCATTTTTATTGTACATTTATATACATACTTATATATAAAATTTACACGTTTATACACCATTTATACAATATTGATACATTACTTATACATTATATAATTATTTATATACTATCGATACATTATGTATTCATTAAGTATACATTAAATATACACATAATATAATATCGGTACATTACATATACAATACATAACTATTTATACAATATCAACACATTGCATAACTATTTATACATCATACATACATGTTCATACATTATCTATACAATATCGATACATTACTTATACACTACATAATTATTTATACGATATTGATACATTACATATACATTGCATATATAACGTTCAAAAAGTTAGATATGAATTTCCCTTGATGATTAATAAAATTGTTAGTTATCAAAACACACAAAAAAAGGGACCGTGGCTTATTAGTTATCGAAACACAAAACAAAAGGTACCATTTAGCCACGGTTTTTATACCGTTTAGCCACGGTTTGACCGAGGCTAAAACACGCGTGTTGGCTATTTTTTTTGTAATTAAAACATAGCTATATTTGTTATAAACTAATTACTTTATTGTATATATTCGAAATTATCCCTATATCCAACTCATTTAAAATGGGTTTGGGTTGGATGGATAACCATATTTATTAACCATTTTGCCACTCCCAATATTAATAAGTAATGAAAAATAACTGTTACAAATATATGCATATTGGTTTGGAAGTAAGACTTAGAATTTTGTCATTGAGTGCATGAAACTAAAATCCACATTTACAATTTGTTTTATACTTGGACAATATTTGCTAGGTGTTTTCACTTATGTTCATGGTACTTAATATAGTTACTACCGCTATTTCATTTTATATGACGATAATTGGATACTGAATTTAGCAGATTCAAAAAGAAACAAATGACTGCAACTCAATTGAATTTGATTGAAGTTTATTGACTGCTTAAATCCAAAGTATCAGTTTTTGTCTTTTTATTTGTTTAGAACCTTACATATGGTGGTGGTTTAGACCACGATCATATCGGTGAGTTGATTTCTTATATGGTCACCAAACTTATTATTATTAAAAATAATATAAATATCGACGGAGAAAAAACCAACGAAAAGAATCGGTCCAAAAAATCGAGGGAATTAAAATCGACCTAGTCTGACGGTTTTTTTTTTAAAATTATCTTAAGAGAAAATTGATAGACATCGTCAGTTATTTTCACGCAATAATGTGTAAAAATCAATGCAGTCCCTCGGTTTTTAATTTATTTTTAAAAAAAAATCCGACGTATTCCCTCAATTTTTTATTTTTATTTTTTACAAAAATCGACAGACTCCGTCGGTTTTTAAAGTGCAAAATTATAGTTGAAGAGTTTAAATGAAAATGATGAAAATATTTCATCAAAGAACATGTGTGATCGAGTGGTAAAATTATCCAAAGTCATAGAAAATACCCGGTTCGATTTCAAGTAGCTACATTTTTCAATATATTTGATTTTTAAAAATACTGACCCTGTCCGTCTATTTTTGTCAATTTTAAATAACCGACAGATAGTGTTGATTGTCAGTCGATTTTAATTGACCCTGTCTGTCGGATTGCTAAAAGCAATAAACCCAAATTCGACGAATGTGAATGTGTCAGTTTTTCATCAATTTTTGACCAAAAAATCGACATAGTCCATCAATTTTGGCCCTTGTTTTTAGGCATTTTTTCATAGTGTATAATAGTTACTCTCTCCGTTTTAATTTGTTTGACCTATTTTTACTTGACACAGAGTTTAAGAAAGTAAAGAAGACTTGTGAATCTTGTGGTTACAAATTAAAGATATGTCAAATGTACCAAAATGTTCTTTGATCTTGTGGTCTTAATCATGCCATATGGAAAGTTGAAATTGAAGAGTTGCTAAAAAAAGAAAGAAACATTCTTTTTGAAACGTCAAAAAAAAATAGGCCAAACAAATTAAAACGGAGGGAGTACTAGTATTGAATACGTGTGTTGCACGTGTGTCTCAAAGTATTTTTTACAAAAAAATATTAAATTCATAAAAAATTATTAGACATGTTTTGAATAAATAAAAGAGATAATACATAGTTACCCCACTGAACTTGTACCTTATTTTCAAGAAGACACCTTTGTGAGGATCCTATTACCCCACTAAATAATTTTAAACTGGTATAAACATGATTTTTTCAGTCACTTATCATAGTGAGTGAATGTCACTCTCCCAGTGCTGACTTTAAGACCTTAGAAAAAGGTACTCGCCTTAGACCCAAAATTTGAGGGGCCCCATGTTTTTTTAATAATAATAGGTTAATAAGTTTTTTAAATAAAATATTGAGTGCTACTTGTAGAAAAAGTAAGTTTTCATATTTAAAGAAGTTTGACACATTTGAAGTACTATGTCTCAATAAAGATTAAATGAATTGATTTTATTAATTGAAAAATAATTAGAAGAAGAAATCAATTATGAAAAAAGTTAATAACAACTTTACGTCTCAAGAACTTAGAAAAACAGACTTCATAAAAAAAGTATATTAAATTTTTAAAAAGTTTAAGCCTCCATTCGATTTTTTGGCCTTAGGCCACCAATGTGGTTGAGATGCCCTTGAGCCCCGGTGGCACGTTAGCAGGGGAAATCATTTATTGCACGGGTATTTGGGAACCCATCAACTACTTTGTTTACATATCCAAGTTCATATATTCTAGCAGACAACAATAGTCCAAGGTTAAAAATTTAACTCGGCATGCACTCCTTTGCACATGTAACATCCTCCCCAAGGGACGAAAGCTCTTCTCTTATTTAAGTTTCTCCTAGATATATGGATTACATACGCGGATCAACATTCTTGGAAAATAATCGAATCAAGGGTTTGATAGGCTATAAGTGGAACATTTGCTATGCTATAAGGACTATGCGCCTACCCGGATTGGCTCCGCTATCGCTCCCGTGTATGGGTCGGTCTATCCCTAAAAAATGGTCCTCTTATGTGAAAGGGATTTCGAAGAGTGAGAGTCCCCTAGTTCGTATCTCTTCCATCTTATCTGCAAGGGCGTCTTCCTCCATTTGGTCCAATTCCAACTGGATTGCCCTAGCGTAGACAACTTGGATTTTGCCAAAAATGCGATCGAATATGAAGAGGAGGACACCGTTTAACTTACCCAACGTATAGAGGATATTAGGATCCTCTATGTTTCAAACGATGTGCATTACGCTAGAGATATAGAAATGAGAAGAAATGGCTTCTTCTATTTTATCATGCGGGACGTGTATCCCCAAAAGAACAGTTTCTTCTTTCGGAGAAACAATGAAAACCAAAGAAGCTTCCATGGTTTGTGGGATTAATTAATTGGATATACAAGAACCATAATCTTTCCTAGGAATATCTTTTATGATGATAGGCAACAAGTCATGATTAGTTCCACAAATCTCACTGCACTGACCATAGTAAACTCCTCCTCGTTGTACGAAAATAGAGGTCTCATTTAAACAACTAGGTACAATATCACATTTGACACCTAAAGAAGGTACAACCCAACTATTAGGTACATCAACATACATTACAATAAAATGTATATGGCTCTATGCTGGTAGTTACACTCTATTGTCAACTTCTAATAAATGTGATTGACCCAATTTTAGATCATCTTCTGGAATCGTATAACTTTCAAGAGTGAGTGACTATTCATCGAAACTATTATAGTGCAAATACTCATAAGGTAGGGTCGATTCTCGCCTCCCCAAACTTTCTTGCAAGCTTCCCCGCAAAAATCTCTCTGTGCCTACTCTTAGAAAGAACACTATTTTTCTTTAGTTAGGTAGTTCTCCTGATCGTAAGACCCTTTATGAGTAAAGTTAATCAAAGGACGGGGAAAGTTTATTAGGAAGAGAGAACCATTTCTCACCCAGACCTACCTACCCTATGTATTTCAGGGAGAGATTGGAACCGAAAAAGACTAGTTTCATACATATGAGACAGGCAGAAGGTATGGGATGAGCAGTTTCATGAAAAGAGAATTCGATGCTATAGTCGTCTTCTTTGTTTGAAAGATATTGGAAAGGGATGCTAGTCGGCTCGACAAAATGGTATCTCAAAAAAAAGATCAAGAGTGATTCCTCACCTATCCTATTAGGGGCCCAGTGGAATGCTCGAGTATAGATACCTTATTCTCATGTATACAGTAGGGGCCGACCATCTCGTAGATCTAAAAGGATCCAACCATAGGCCTGATTGGATATCATTTGTCCACAAACAAAACAAAAACAAAGTTGGTTTTTAGTGGTAGTTCATGAGACCTCGAATTTCCATATTCTAGCGTGCATTATGCCAACAAGTCCCACCGCCAACTCTAGCTGGGAAGTTGAGTCACCTTTTTTTTTCAAAAATAGAATAAATAAAGAATGAGATAGTCTATATCTTGTATCTATCGTAGGATCACTATATGAATAGGTCAATTCTCTGTGACCTCCCACTGTTTATGATATCCCTTGCTTCTCGCAAGAACGGCTCCTCAATGGAGGATTAGAAGTGCTTGTCCCCTTCGATCAACTTGCTTGTGCTTGTTGTTACCTACCATAGGACCTCTGTCCCCAAAGAGAAGAAAGAGGAGTAGGAATAAGAGGTTGTTCTTACATTCAAGTTTCCACTCCTCTTCCGGCCCAGTAGTTCCGCAACTACTACTGTAGTTGTTGCAAATGGGGATCCACCATTCCAAAAAGTTACTAGGTCGTTAGGTCAAAAGTTGTATACCACTGCTATAATGCCGATAGATTCACTACTTTAGCGTTGTTATCAGACATTATAGGCTGATTTTATTTCTCGTAAATCATTCCACACTGAGAAGAGGGATGTGTACCTCCAACAACAAGAAGAATGGAACCATAGGCTCCTATGCTGGGAGCATTTCAAGGTATAGGTCTAACCACCTAAACTCCCTGTTTCTGACATACTATAGTTAGTAAAGTCTCTCGACAACGGGAATGGAATTACCAGTAAGCCAAATGCTTCGTGATAAGGTATTTTGTTGCACTTTAATCACCCTCCTGAAGAGGCATACTACAATACCATTGATGTCCAATAGCTTTATAGTAATGGCTGGATATACTACTACCTCGTCCATTGATTATAATAGAGCAAATTATGGTATAACAATAAACATAGGGATGATACTAGGAAACATGGTCCAAAGAATCTCGATAATAGTTCCTTGAGCAATCCTTTGTGGGATTGGATTTTTTATAGTTAAAATGCCATAAAGCACGACCCAAGATCCATGATACGAAAACCAATATCAAAATAACAAAGAAAAAGACATCGTGTTGTATGTCTGTTATTCCTTGCATTATAGGTATCTTCTGCATCTTGAGATCCTAATTTCCTAGGTTCCATTGCATCACAAGGAGAAATTGTGAGGAATAGTCATTCTAGAACAATCATTTGGTTTGGTTCATTCTTTGACTGCTCTACTCCCTCCCAAAAAAAGGGAGACTGAATTTCTTCCACCTTTCCTATGCGAGTAAGAATTATAGAGCACTTTAGTTGGTTGTTGACCAACGAAAAGCTTGGGAGAAAAAAGGAAGGATTTATGCAATTTCTTTTCTAAGAAAGAGATCATAGTGATTGATGGATCTTTCAATTCGGCAAAATGGAATTGGCGTACTGAGATGAGGTCCCCCCCCTTGCGCAGGGATAAACTATCTTTTCCATACTTCCTTGATAGGTGATACTTTCATGAAAGAAAGAAGGATAAGAATAATTTAAGAAGGCAACTATCACACGCTGATAGATCACTTAGCAGAGTCTGTTTTTTCTGTGCTATTGTTTAGTGACATGTCTTCTCTTGTTCTTGAACACTTTCTCCTCATGCTCATACTATGTAAAAATATTGCTTTTTTACTACACACTTAAAAATTGGACAAGCTAGAGGAACTTTCTACCATACAAGAAAATAAAGACCTAGACTTGCACTCTCCAATTTGGTAATCTACCAACAATCAAAATATGAGAAAGCTAAAAGTACGGGCTTGTCTATATATGTGCACTTGAATTATGCGACATGGTCTAGATATGCTCCTTGTCAATAGTTTGGGTCAATTATGTTATATTTGTGGATCAACATATGTATGTTGACCTAAGGAAGTTTTCAATCCCTTCTTATCATGCACGAAAAGAAGGAAAATTCACGATTCTAGAGAATGAAATTCTTGCTTTTGTATTCGAACGACAATTGACTATTTTTTTTTAGTTAAAATATAATGAGAACAAAGTCCAACTTATTTTTTGCGCGAATTTAAGATCTTAAGTCAGTAAACACAAATTACTACTACTACACCAACTATTCATTCATGACTGACTTAAGATCATCCTCCTTCTTACTACTACTACTACTACTACTACTCCTACTACAATAAGCAATTTAGAACATTCATTATTTGTAAAATAGGTTGCCAATATGCTCCACAAAATGAGTTTTTATCTCTACCGATTTCACAAAGAACTCTTATATGGATTATAAATATAAACTTCTAATAAGAAGTTAAATGGTCAATTGAGCTGGCAATTATAATTATGGATAATTTATACCTTCATTTAATTGATCAAATACTTAATATCCAATTTATATGCATTAAATCAAATATTACTTGAATTTGGTCAGGATAAAAGAAATATCACAAATTTCTAAAGGCAGTTAGGTTATGTATTCTACGTGTGTATTCACATTGGGCAGTGGAAGATGCTTGCTAATAATTAGGATGAGAGTAACTTAAGATTATTTCCATAATTAAAAAATGTATTGTAGATAATGGTTGCAATAATTAGTGGAGTAATAGCTAAAGGAATTTAAAATGTCATAACTAAAATGAAGTGAAGCTTAAATTTACTATTTAATTAGATTTTGAGCTAGTGTAAGGGTAAAATAATAAATTAACTTTGAAAATATGAGCTTTTCCCTTTAGTACAGTGTGATGTATATATATAATTCTATTTTGGTCATTGGTATCTTTAAAAAGGATGAAACTAAGGATATTATGTAACTTCGGCGGGATCGGCTCACTTGGGGGCTCATCATTTCGGCGGAACTCGTCCACGTCGGCGGAGTTGTGAGAGCGGCTTCTTTCCTCTTCTGCTGACTCACTCGTATGGGATGAAGCCCATATTTTAAGGGGTTTTCTGCCATAGCGGGAGTTTGTCACGCTCCAAGCCTACTCCCTCGACGTAACACAGGACCTGAGACCATAAGTGATCCCAAGTTAACTGTAAAACCCCAAAACTCCCAAGCCTAGGCCCAGCTCTGAAAATCTAAAAAATAATTTTTTCCAAGTGTCAGCCAATCCACAAGCAGATCCACGAGTTGTGGAACAGTCCACGAGCCGTGGACTGAGCCCGTGGAATCAGATCAGAGATCGTATGATTTGGTCTAAGAACCATGACCAGTGTCTACGGATCGTGGATTGATCCACGACCCGTGGATTGGGTCTGTTGAACTCAGACCTAAGGCCTACCATTTCTCTGAGAACCCCGAACTAGTTCGATGGACCATGGAATGATCCACGAGTCGTGAACCCAGTTCATGGAAAATAGACCCGAGGCTCGATGAAATGGCCAAAAACCACGACAAGGTTTCTATGGGCCGTAGAAGCATCTACGGACCGTAGAACCTGTCCGTGGAATCTGAGTCGCGAATTTCAACAGCTTTTCTTTTAAAATTTCTTGGGGCGTCCCGAACTTTTCCTATATTTTTTAAGGCCTAAGCCATATCATTTTGCTTATTCTAAGCCTAATTAATTAGTCAGAAACTATCTAACTCTCCCATTCTCCCATAAATCAACCGACACTCAGAGAAATATATAAAAGAAGCGTCAGTTTCCTCTCAAGAACAAGGAAAAGGTCTTATTCAAGTTCAGCCCCAAGATCCAAAGGTTCATTTGCAGAATCTTCTTTCAGTTATGTGGGATTTTATCGGTGGGTTTTTCCACCCATTGAGTCCCTAGATTCGGCCCATTTCTTCAGTTCTCCATTAGTTCTTCAGACCTAGGGTTCCTAAATTTTATGAAATCATTGTAACTCAGATTCCATTGCTTGTATGATAGTTATTTCATGTTTTCTTAGGAACCTAGGATAGCCATGTGTACAGAATTCAGTAACCCTAGCATGTGTAAAATTTTAGTACTCATAAGTTATACTTGCTAGTTAGATGATTCAGACAGTTATGCTTCATAATTGGAATGCTACCAGTTTCAATATTGTTATATTACATACTCAGATGATTATCAGTATTTGAGCTATCCATCATTTTAGATTTTTCATTCATTGCTTATATGTATTTAGTTGGGAGTAGACTTAGCACCGAGTGGACGAAGGGATGAAGGCTCACCCACCAGTTTAGGCTGAGGCCTTTTGTAGCAATCCCAGATTCTCAGAACTATGGCGCCATCGTAGGTTCTAAAGAGGTCACCTGTTAGATTAGGATTGACACCCTTGTCCCATGTGGACATCAATTTAGTTGATCCACGTCAGATTTGTTTGTACCCTTGGCAAGATATGAACACCCTTCTATCCAGGGTTACAATTTGGCCCCATAGTTAGCTCAGCTTGGAGTATGTCAGTTAATAGTAGCTCCCACAGTCAGACTCATATTGCATTGACCTTGTATTTAGTATCTATTTCAGTTATTCAGTTCAGTTCAACATGTTATAGTATTCATGTTAGCTACTTGGTAACTGCATTCAGCTTATCCTTCAATTCATGCTTCAGTGTGTATTTCCATGTTCAGTCTTTATGTTTTATAGCTTTGCGTATTAACCGCATGCTCAGTGCATTCGGAGTACTAACACATACTTTTATGCTATATCTTGTCATGATGTAGGTTCAGGCACTCAACATCCAGACCGCGCTTAGTGCGACTTTCCAGTCCTTGCTCAGTAGCTCAGTGGTGAGTCCTCATCATTCGAGGATGATAGTTATGCTTACTTCATTCAGTTTTATATTTCAGTTTCAGACTATTAGAGTTAGTTGGGGGCTTGTCCCAGCAACTCACATCAGTTAGAGGCTTTCAGACATAGAACTAGAATCAACTACTGGGTTGTCTGTTTTATTTTCAGATTTATTATATTCTCATTTCCCGTATATATTTAGACATGTTTGAATTTCTTTTCCCAACTTATATATTAAGATCAATTCAGTTTTCCGCACACTTTGTATATTACCAGAATTTGCTTTATATATGCCAGATCATGGGTTAGCTTGGGGTCACTTATGAAACTAAGCACTGTATTACGTCAAGGGGGTAGCCTCAGGGCGTCACAAACTTGGTATCAGAGCATCAGGTTCAAGTGTCCTAGGGTGTCTAAAATCCGTGTCGAGTAGAGTCTTCTTTATGGGTGTGAAGTGCGCCACACTTATGGGGGGAAGCTATGAGACGTCATTAGGAAAAACTTCCATTCCTTCTTTTTCCATCTTGTGCCATAGGGTATGAACTCTATTTAATCTCCTTCTAACTCATGCTCTAAATGTTTCAGAAAATGTCTCCCACAAAAGCCAACGCAAGGAACCAGCAGGCACCAGCAGACCCTCTGAATGAGCAAGTCACTCATGCTGAATTCAGGGCTGCTTTTCAGGTGCTTGCTCGGGCCATGACCACTCAGGTCAACCAGCAGGCTATGGCACTAGCTCCACCTCAGACTACCTCTGTCGCAGCTAGAACCCGAGACTTACTCGGATGAACCCTCCCAAGTTTCATGGGTCCAAGTCCGAAGAGGATCCACATGAATTTCTTGATGACATTCAGAAGGTGACAGAGATTATGGGTGTCATTCTAATCGAGAGTGCAGACTTAGCTGCTTACCAGCTGAAGGGAATGGCTTATACTTGGTATCAGGAGTGGAAGGAGTCTTTTTGTGCTAATGCAGGTCCAGTTGATTGGAACTACTTCAAGACTGCATTTTTGGATAGGTTTTTCCCACTTGAACTTAGGGAAGCCAAAATCCAAGAGTTCATCAATTTGAAGCAGAATGATATGAGCGTGAAGGAGTACGCACTAAAGTTTACTCAGTTGTCTAAGTATGCTTCGGTAATGGTAGCTGACTCCAGGGCCCATATGAGTAAGTTCGAATCGAGTGTGTCTGATGATGTGGTCAAGGAGTGCAAAACTGCTATGCTGGTTAAGGAGATGGACATTTCTAGGTTGGAGACTTATGGCCAGCAGATCGAAGAGGAGAGGATCAAAGAAAGGGGAGGAAACAGTAAAAGAGCTAGAACAAGTGAATTTAACTACTCTCAGCAGAGGTCAGATGGTGGTTACCGCTCTCACTTCCATCAAAAATCTTCAACTCCAACCCCATCCTCTGCTAGTGCTCCAGTGCCTAAGTCCAGGCAGGATAGGCGGGATAGGGCACCAGGCTCTTAGTCCCAAGGTACAGTCACTAGCGAGCGCACTAATCCAGTTTGCAAGAAATGTGATAGGAACCACCAAGGTGAGTGTATGGCAGGCAGTGGTAATTGTTTCAGGTGTGGTAAGCCAAGCTACATAATGAAAGAGTGTCCAATAACTTCTCAGAAGGGCAGGGATACTCGCTCGCAGAATCAGGCAAACTCCACGACAGCTCCAATAGGTCACCCGACTTTGCAAGGTGCCTCATCTAGTGCAGGTGGCAGTCAGCACCAAAATAGATTGTATGCCCTTCAGACTCAATAGGACCAGGAGGATTCTCCCAATATGGTCACGGGTATGTTACAAGTCTTCCACTTGGATTTTTATGCATGTTAGAACTAGGGGCGACCCTTTCTTTTGTAACTCCTTATATAGAAGTAAATTTCAGTGTCAGTCTAGAAATCCTCCCAGAACCTTTCTCAGTCTCTACTCTAGTTGGTGATCCAATTATAGCTAGATGGGTATACAGAAATTGCCGTGTCACAGTTTCCTTGAAATTCACCTCAGCCGATCTTGTAGAGTTAGAAATGACTGACTTCGATATTATTCTAAGCATGGACTAGTTGCATTCTTGTTATGCCTCAGTTGATTGTAGAACTAGGATGTTCGGTTTCAGTTTCCAAATGAGCCAGTCTTAGAGTGGAGGGGTAATACCTCAGTGCCTGTAGGTCGATTCATCTCTTACCTTAAGGCCAGAAATATGATTTCCAAAGGGTATATCTATCATCTTATTTGAGTTAAGGATTCAAAATACGAGATCCCAACTCTTAAGTCAGTCCCAGTGGTGAATGAATTCCTAGAAGTGTTTCCAGAAGATCTTCCTGGAGTACCTCCTGAAAGGAGAATCGACTTTGGAATAGATCTCCTTCCAGATACCCAGCCTATTTCAATTCCTCCTTACAGAATGGCTCCAACTGAGCTTAAGGAATTGAAGGAACAACTGAAATACCTTCTAGATAAGGGCTTCATTAGACCCAGCATCTCTCCATGGGGTGCTCCAGTGCTTTTCGTGCGTAAGAAAGACGATTCTCTCAGGATGTGCATCGACTACCATTAGTTGAACAAAGTCACAATCAAGAATAAGTATCCCATCCCCAGGATTGATGACTTGTTTGACCAGCTTTAGGGTGCTAGTTCTCTAAGATAGACCTCAGATCTGACTATCATCAGCTCAGATCCAGAAATTGTGACATTCCAAAGACAGCCTTCAGAACTCGGTATGGTCACTATGAATTTGTAGTTAAGTCTTTTGGACTAATGAATGCTCCTGTAGCTTTCATGAATTTGATTAACAGAGTGTTCAAGCAGTATATAGACTTGTTCGTCATTATCTTCATCGATGATATACTCATATATTCTCGAACCGAGGAAGAGAACGCAGACCATTTGAGAATGGTGTTGCAAACTCTCAAGGATCACCAGTTATTTGCAAAGTTCAATAAGTGCAAATTCTAGTTGAAATCAGTTGCTTTTCTGGGTCATGTGGTGTCTAGTGAGGGAATATGAGTTGATTCTCAGAAGACTAAGGCAGTGAAGAACTGGCCCAGACCCACCTCTCTGACAGACATCAAAAGATTCTTAGGTTTGTCCAGTTACTACAGGAGGTTTGTTGAAGGATTTTCATCCATAGCTTCCCCATTGACCAAGTTGACTTAGAAAAAGGTCAAGTTTCAGTGGTCAGACAAGTGTGAGATGAGTTTCCTAGAGTTGAAAACTAGGTTGACTACAACTTCCGTGTTAACTCTACTAGAGGGTTCATATGGCTTTGTGGTTTATTGTGATGCATCCAGGATCAGCCTGGGCTGCGTCTTGATGCATCATGGTAAGGTCATAGCTTATGCCTCCAGGCAGCTTAAGATTCATGAAAAGAACTACCCGACTCATGACCTTGAGCTTGCAGCTGTTGTGTTCGCCCTAAAGATTTGGAGACATTACTTGTATGGTGTCCATGTAGACGTGTTCACAGATCATAAAAGCCTCTAGTATGTGTTAACCCAGAAGGAGTTGAATATTCATCAGAGAAGGTGGCTCGAGTTCCTCAAAGACTATGATATAAATATGCTCTACCATCCGAGTAAGGCCAATGTAGTGGCTGATGTCCTCAGCAGACTGTCCATGGGTAGTGTGTCACATGTTGAGGAAGGGAGGAAAGAATTATCCAGGGATGTTCATAGGCTTGTTCGCTTAGGAGTTTGCTTCATGGACACGACATATAGTGGTGTGATAGTCCAGAATGGGTCAGAATCTTCATTAGTAGCAGAGGTGAAAGAGAAACAAGATAGTGATCCCATATTACTACAGTTAAAAGGTTCATTTCATCAACAGAGTGTAGAGGTCTTTTCCCAGGGGGAGATGGTGTGCTTCGCTACCAGGGTCGTTTATGTGTACCAAATGTGGATGAGTTAAGGCAGCAGATCCTTACAGAAGCCCATAATTCCAGATATTCTATTTATCTTGGTGCCACAAAGATATACCATGATCTATGGGAAGTCTATTGGTGGAACGGCATGAAAAAGGACATCGCGGATTTTGTGGCTAGATGTCCCAACTGCCAGCAGGTGAAAGTAGAACATCAGAAACTAGGAGGCGTGACTTAGGATATTAGCGTTCCTACTTGGAAGTGGGAGGTGATCAACATGGATTTCATTATGGGTTTACCTCGTACTCGCAGACAATATGACTCCATTTGGGTAATAGTGGACATGGTTACTAAGTCAACTCACTTTTTGGCTGTCAAGACTACAGATTCCATGGAGGATTATGCCAGACTCTACATCAGCAAGATAGTCAGGTTTCATGGGGTTCCCTTGTCTATCATCTCATATAGGGGTCCTCAGTTTACATCTCATTTCTGGAGATCATTTCAGAAAGGTCTTGGTACTCAGGTGAATCTCAGCTCAGCATTTCATCCGCAGATGGATGGTCAGGTATAGCATACTATCCAGACCTTAGAGTACATGCTAAGAGCTTGTGTGATCGATTTCAAGGGAAGTTGGGATTATCACCTACCTCTCATAGAGTTTGCCTACAGTAACAGTTTACTTTCTAGTATTCAGATGGCACCATACGAGGCATTCTATGAGCGTAGATGCAGGTTACCGGTTGGTTGGTTTGAAGTAGGTGAAACAGCTTTTATTGGGATAGATTCAGTTCATGAGGCCATGGGTAAAGTTTAGCTTATTAGAGAGAGGATAAAGACAACTCAGAGTCATCACAAGTCCTATGCAGATGTGAGGAGAAGGGACTTAGAGTTTGAGATCAATGATTGAGTTTTCCTGAAAGTGTCACCCATGAAGGGTGTGATGAGGGTTGGCAAGAAAGGGAAGCTTAGTCTCAAATACGTAGGCCCCTATAGAATTCTGACAAGGGTGGGTAATATGGCTTATGAGTTAGAGTTGCCAGCAAAACTAGCAGTGGTTCATCTGATCTTTCCCATTTCGTTGTTGAAGAAGTGTGTTGGTGATTTGGCATCGATTGTTCCTTTAAAGAGTGTGTATGTGAAGGATAGACTCACCTATAAGGATGTTCCTATTGAGATTCTTGACCGTCAGGTTCATAGGTTGAGAAATAAGGAAGTTGCTTCAGTAAAAGTTTTGTGGAGGAATCAGTCAGTCGAGGGAGCTACTTGGGAAGCAAAAGCAACCATGATGGCCAAATACCCTCACCTCTTCCTTTCCTATTCGGCTTTAGCTTGAGGTAATAGTTATTCACTAGTTTCTCAGTTTACTCATGTGTATTTCAGTATCAGTGTCATGATCCCCCAGTTATTCCTATATTTCAGCATGTTTTCATGTCACTAGGACCTAACACAGTTAGATATCAACTTCTAGTAATCAGTTGGTTGCGATTGCATCTCTTTCCCTCTAAACTCAGCTTGTTTAGTCTTCATTCGAGGATGAATGATCCTAAGGGGGAGATATTGTAACACCCCAAAACTCCCAAGCCTAGACCCAGCTATGAAAAACTAGAAAATTAATTTATTTTCAAGTGTCAGCCAATCCACAAGCCAGATCCACGAGTCGTGGAACAGTCCACAAGCCGTGGTATGAGCCCTTGGAATCGTATTAGAGACCATATGATTTGGTCTGAGAAACACAACCAGTGTCTACAGATCGTAGATTGATCTTGGACCCATGGATTGGGTCCGTGGAACTTAAACCTGAGGCCTACCATTTCCCTGAGAACCCTGAACTAGTTTTACGAATTGTGGAATTATCCACGAGTCATGAACCTGGTTCGTGGAAAATAGATCTGAGGATCGATGAAAATTCCAGAAACCACAACAGGGTTTCTACGGGCCGTAGAAGCATCAATGGACCATAGAACCTGTTCGTGAAACCTGAGTCGCGAATTTCAACAGTTTTTCTTTTAAAATTTCCAGGGGCATCCCAGACTTTTCCTATCTCTTTTAAGGCCTAAGCCATGTTGTTTTTCTTAGTCTAAGCCTAATTAATTAGTCAAAAACAACCTAAATGTCATGCCTCAAGGCTAGCCCTTAAACGTAACACGGGACCTGAGATCATAAGTGACCCCAAGCTAACCCTGAAGCTGGCATATCACAAGCATTCTGAAATAACTCTAAACAAGCAGAAACATAACTGAATAAAAAATATAATCTAAAGGAGTTTAACTGAGAATATCTGAAATAAATAACTATCTGAAAAGCAGAAAAACCAAAATCAACTGAGTAAGACACTATGTATGAAAGCCTCTAATACTGATGAGCTACTGGGACAAGTCCTCAGCTAACTCTAAAATACTGGAAATAGAACTAAACCAGCTAAAATAAAAAGCAAGAAAAATGTCCTCAGATGATGAGGACTCACCACCGACTGTCGTTGAAGTGGCACAAGGATGGACTAATCACGTGGGTGAATCTGAGAACCTGAACCTGCATCATAATAGGATGCAGAATATAGAGTATGCATCAGTACTTAGAATGTACTGAGCATGAGAGATATGTAAGCTGACTATATATATAAACATGCTAAAATATTGATAAGTTGTAAAACTGGACTATACTGTAGTACATAGGCCCAAAACATAGTCATGCATAAAAGAGCTAAAATGAAAGAGTAATCAGAAAACATACTAAAATTTGATAACAAATATAAGCTGAGGGTGTGAGGTACTTTACTGAACTAATACTGTGGGGGAGTCTATTAACCGACATAAACCACATGAGCTAAATGTGGAGTCTGATGTATATGCCCCATCGAGAGGACCCAATATACCTTGCCAGGGTATAAAGGCATGGACTATTTCTGAGGCCCAGTTGAGGGATAAATAACCTACGGTGGCACGTAGTCTGGGACTTTAAGGGTATGCTGAACCCTAGTCCAACTTGGTGCTAAACACTACTCCCAAACTGAATACTCATAGCTCATTTTAAAACTGGAGTCCTGAATTTTTGAATGCGAATTAGACTAGTCTAAAATCTCTATTTTTCTAAAATGTTGTAGTAGACTGAAAACTGGCTAAATTCTGCTTTTAAAACTCATACTGGTAAGCTAGGTTACATTTTGAAGAAAATCTAATACTTTAGGAAATCCTACAATTTATGGCTAGATTCTTGATTTCCTTCAAATCTTGTAAAAATCCATGCAATTCAATAAAACAAATATATAATTCATTAAAACATGAGGAATTCATATATGAACCATGAGAATAGATTTTGTAACAATCTGCAAAAAGGGTAAGAACCCTAGCTTCTAAATTCATGAAAATCACTGTAAAAGGATGAGATTTTTGGGCGTAAGGTATAACTAAGCCCTTAATAAATACCCACATACCTGCTAGAAGAAGATTCATCAAGAAAATCTGAAGTTGGAGCTTGGAGGAGAAAGCCCTAGGTCTGAAATCTTGAGAAGAATGCTCCTTTTTCTTATTGAAACTGACTTGGGAGAAAATCTAACTTTGTTTGGGGGTTTTGAATGAATAAAATAAACCTAAGGATATTTATATTCGGAGCTAATTTAAGAAGGAAAGTCCTAAAATACCCCTGATAAACTAATTGAAAATTGCTGGAAAATTTGCGACTCAGTTCCACGGACAGGTTCCACAGTTCGTGGAAGCTTCCATGACTCGTGGAACCCTGATGTGGTTCCTGGGCCCTTTTTTATTGAATGCGGGTCTGGTAACCATGAGCCAAGTTCACGGCTCATGAAACCATCCACGGCTCGTGGAACCAGCTCGTGGTTCCTAAGGGATTTGATGACCCTTAGGTCTGATTTACACGAGTGGAATCCACAACTCGTGGACTATTCCTTGGTCAGTGGTTCCATCTCGTGAACTTGACTCAACTTGCTAGCCTTTGACTGAGTTCCATAGAGGCTTTCCACGACCCGTGAACCCTTCCATGGTCCGTGGAAACCATCCGTGGTTCCGACTGAGACTTGGAAAAAATTTATTTTTCTTATTTTTCTGAGCTGGTTCTAGGCTTTGAATTTTTAGGGTGTTACACTAAATCTCCCATTCTCCTAGAAATCATTCGAAACTTAGAGAAATAGAGAAAAGAAGCGTCAGTTTCCTCTCAAGAACAAGCAGAAGGTCTTCTTCAAGTTCAGCCCCAAGATCCAAAGGTTCATATGTAGAATCTTCTTCCAGGTATGTGGGATTTCATCAGTGGGTTATTTCCACCCATTGAGTCCCTAGATTCAGCCCAGTTCTTCAGTTCTCCATTAGTTATTCAGACCTAGGGTTCCTAAACTTTATGAAATCATTGCAACTAAGATTCCATTGCTGGTATGATAGTTATTTTATGTTTTCTTGGGAACCTAGGATAGCCATGTGTATAGAATTCAGTAACCCTAGCATGTGTACAATTTTAGTACTCATAAGTTATACTTTCTAGTCAAATGATTCAGACAGTTATGCTTCAGAATTGGAATGCTATTAGTTTCAGTATTATTATATTGCATTCTCATATGATTATCAGTATTTGAGCTATCCATCATTTCAAATTTTTCATTCATATGGCGCCAAAGGGTTCGAGTGGACGAAGGGATGAAGGCTCACCTGCCAGTTTAGGCTGAGGCCTTTGGTAGCAGTCCCCAAGTCCCAGAACTATGGTGCCACTGTAGGTTTTAAAGGGGTAACCCGTCTGATTAGGCTTGACACCCTTGTCCCTTGTGGACATCAGTTTAGTGAATAAACGTCAGATTTGTTTGTACCCTTGGCAAGGTATGAACACCCTTCCATCCAGGGTTACAGGTTGGCCTCACAGTTATGTCAGCTTGGGGTATGTCAGTTAATAGTAGCTCCCACAGTTAGACTCATATTGCATTGACCTTGTACTTAGTATCTATTTTAGTTATTCAGTTCAGCTCAACATGTTATAGTATTCATGTTAGCTACTTGGTCACTGCATTAAGTTTATCCTTCAGTTCATGCTTCAGTGTGTATTTCCATGTTCAGTCTTTATGTTGTATAACTTTGCATATATCCCGCATGCTCAGTACATTCAGAGTACTGACGCATACCTTTGTGCTACATCTTGTCATGATATAGGTTCAGGCGCTCAGCATCCAGACCGCGCTTAGTGTCACTTTCTAGTTCTCGCTCAGCAGCTCAGTGGTGAGTCCTCATCATTCGAGGATGATAGTTATGCTTACTTCATTCAGTTTTATATTTCAGACTATTAGAGTTAGCTGGGGGCTTGTCCCAGTAACTCACATCAGTTAGAGGCTTTCAGACATAGAATTAGAATCAACTACTGGGTTGTCAGTTTTATTTTCAGATTTATTATATTCTCATTTCCCGTATATATTTAGACATGTTTGGATTTCTTTTCTCAACTTATATATTGAGATCAGTTCAATTTTCTGCACTGTTTGTATATTACCAGAATTTGCCTAGATATGCCAGACCATGGGTTAGCTTGGGGTCACTTGTGACACTAAGCATCATGTTACGTCAAATGGATAGCCTCGGGGTGTGACATTAACCCTTGGATTAGCATGACTTAAAGGAGATCGTAGACATTGATAGCGAAAGCATAACTGAAGTAGTGATCTACTTAAATCATCATATAGGTAACGGTCTACGATTGTCAAAATCTGAAAATCAACACCAATACCGACTAACTAACTATGTCTGAAAAGCCTCTAGCTCATAAGATGAGTTGCTGGGACACGATCCCAGCTAATTCTAAGTACTGAGATAAAGTCATGATAGTAAACTAAGCCCTCAAATGATGAGGACTCACCATTGAGTTTGTAAATACTGCTAGTATCTACCACGCATCTGAGAGTGAGTGCCTGAATCTACATCCTGATAAGATGCTGAATAAATAAGTATGCAATCACTACTATGAAATGTACTAAGTATGTGAGCTATGTATGAATCATAGTAAAACATTCTTGAAACATATATAAGGCTTAAATTATGCGGTAGTAGTAAAACTATAATTCAATGACTCAAAGTAATACCATAAGTTGAAAACATATTCATAAATATAAATCATAAGTAGTAAATCTAAAATTTGAAAACTAAGAGTCATATACATTCAAATACTTAAAACCATTTCTGTGAGAGTTTCTCATAATTAACATAAATCATGTGAGCATCTCGGAGTATAGTGTCATAATATACTCACACTAAAAAAGGTTGCTCTAACCGGCTAGAGGTAGAACTATATACATAAGGATCCTGAAGTGCACCAAAACGGGTAAACCTGCGGTGGAAGTATAGTTTTGGACTTAGGTTATCTAGAACCCTTATCAGCTTGGTGCTAAATACTACTCCCAAAATATACATATAGCTCATACATATCATGTGGCATATCTAGATGCCAAACTGTTTGTAATTCATGTGAACATGTCTAGATGCCACACTACTCATGAAAACATAATGCTTGAAGGTATAGCTTAACACTAGTCCAAAACATACTTTGTACTAAAATTCATAATTTGAGGAACTAGGCATGCTTATTTCATAAATACTTGAGGTCATGTTATCTAAACATGTCAATTTTTCTTAAAAACATGCAATAAGTTCAAATCATGCTAAATTCATTCTCAATTCATGGGTTTGAGAAGTACTTGTAGAAACTCATACTAAATAATTTGTTAAAGATCATAAATCATGTAGTGACATAAGTAAACTGAATTTACAAAAAAACTTCATAATTCGATTAGCACCTTAGTTTCATAATTTCATATAACTCAAAGTAAAACCTGAGGTTTTGAGCATAAGAGTGAACGGAAACCCTCATTGAATATCCACATACCTGGTGTCGAAAACCTTGAATTATCCTGGAGGTTTGGAAGCTTTTAGAGAAGAAGCCCTAGGCCTGAGATAGAGAAGATCGCTCTTTTCTTTCTTTCTAAAGTCTGGTCAATGGAATGAGGGGGAGGTTTGACTTATTATAATAAAAAAAACCTCCAATAGGCTTAAAGGGAAAAAGGCAAAAATACATCAGGGAACGAGTCTGAAAAAGTGTAGAAATTTCTGGCACAGGGGTCGTGAATGATGTTCCATGGGTCATAGAATGATCCAGGGTCATGAAAACATTTACGGTCCATGAATCGATCCATGGTCCATGGAACCAGTTCATAGTTTTTGATAGTGCTCTACTAAAATAGCCATAACTTTTTATTTCGGACTCGGATTAATGCGCGGTCAGTGGAGTTGAAAAGAAGACTAAAAGAACTTTAATTTGGTGGGTGTTTGTCCATCTAACTCTTCATATGCTAGGATTAATAATTGTTTAAAGTTGACTCTAGTTGAGTCTTACATGATAACCTAATCGGTTGAGGTACTTTCAGCTTAGCTTGATGATATGAGTTTCTTATGAACATGGGGAATTGATTATGATACCTATAAAAATGGTTTGGTTCTTAGCTTAAATTTTTTTGGAATGTTACAATATCTCTCCCTTGAGATCATTCATCCTTGAATGAAGTCTAACTAAGCTGTGGGGGGTGGGGAAAGAGCTGCAATCTTACAAATTGAGCTCTAAAAGCTAGAATTCTGACGTGGTAACTAATTTTTTGACTGAAATATAAACTGAGCTGAATTCATGACACATGTATACATACTGAGAGCATAAGCATAACTGATGGGACATGAAACTGAATATCTAACATGATAACTGGTCTGGATTAAGAATATGGACTAGGCTCAAACTCATAGAGAATGAACACATTCTTAGAAATCACAGTTAACTAAAAGGAACATCAAACTGAGAGGAGTAACTATACAAGAAAACTATTCTCTTCTAAATTGAACTTACTACCATGAACTGAATTGAACGTAGGCTTTTTGGCCTTAGAAATGGTTATCGGCAGGTCTAAACTGATCTGATATGGGAATCTAGTATCTTACAAGCTGAAGCTATTGGACATCAGATATGAGTACCCCTGCGCAGGGAGTAAGAACAACACTATTCCCGCCTTAAGCAATACTTCTAACAACTTTTAAGCTTAGGACTAACTTTTAACTACACTAACTTCTCTAAACATCAAACTTACCATTTACAACTAAAATTCTCATCAGCGTACATATAGATACTAATGTATGAGTCTAACTACCAGTTTTCACCATGTTCAAGCCTATCTCAACTAAAAATCTTGCATCTAGAGTTATCTTCTATGAATAGTATTCCTTCTTATCATGAAAATCAACTAGCCTTGAGCTCTTAATTAATGGGTCGCTAGCCACACAAAGCAAAGGCACACATGCATCTCATTATGACATTCAAGCCTATAACTATGATCACCTTATGGTTTTGTAGCTCACAATATCCAAGACTTCTCCCCTCTTCCCTAACATATCTAGAGGCTGCAACTTTAAGAACTTCTACAAAGAGACATACCAACATTCCTTATCTAACTATTACACATGAATGATCTTCACCTTACATTTCATCCATACTTACAAACTAAGGTGGAACCAGTACACCAAAAGGGAACATCTACTACTTACCATCTAAGCTACTACTTTTCTTCCCCTACTAAAACCTATAACAACATAAGCCAAAATCACTGAAGGAAAACTAAAAGTTGTAGAAATTTCTGAAGTCGGGGACTCGAGGATGGGAACCACGGTCCATAGTCCTGTCCATGGCTTATGTACTAGAGTCATGGTTTCTAGGGAAATCGTTAGGCCTTTGGTCTGATTTTCATGAGCTGGGACCATAGTGTATAGACTGTTCCATGGCTTCTGGAACCCTCCCGTGGATCGCAGGCTTTTTTTCCAGGTCTCTGATCTGAGTTCACGAGTGGAGTCCATGGCTTGTGGACTGTTCCACGACTCGTGGATCCATCTCATGGACTTGGGTGATGAGTGGGAGCATGAGCATCACACATGAAGGAATAATGATCAGTATTGACTTACACTTAGCGTGATCTGTAGAGTATGATGTGTCACAAGGAAAAGAGAAGATATTGATCCCTGTTATCAATGCAATATATGATTAGAGACCCTCACCATTTACTTATATTACCAACATGCACTATCCAAATCGGTATTATATATCTAGGCCTCAAGGTTGCAGTTGGATAAGTGGATGCCTGGATTCTGAGCAATGCTAGAAGCACAAGAGCAATCCTCTAGCAGTTGTGGTGATGAGTGAAACTCTACAGGCCAGATTCAAAAAAAATTAAAGATTGAGACAAAATGTGAAGAAATTAGCCGCATTCATTGGATCAGTCAGCAACCTAACACTCTTATTATCCAAATTCTTTCTCTATTGTCCATAACACATGCTTGCATAAAACTATTCTCCCCAAGAGTTGGTGATACCTCTGGAATTCTATCATCAACCTTATTTATGATAATGAGGAGTACAATCATTCAGAAAGCTCGATATAGCACAAATTCATTTCCTTAATGGACAATGTACTATCTCTCCTTAGCTGCTCCAGCATTAAAAGTTTTAGTCTAAATTTTGCGTTCAACTATGATGATGGAGTGTCTTATAATTCCAAAATTGACAAGTAGCATGAATCGTATAAAATATATTCAGGTAGAGATCCTCCATTTTTTTCACAGCAAATTCAACCTGCCTAATCGATTTTGTTGCATTGTTAACATTTTCACGAAAATGATTTACCTTGACTAAATTTGTTGGTCGTGACACTAGTTCTTGAGTAAGTTAGTTGGCCAAGATTTTTTTCAGTTCAAACTTGAAAACAAATTTATCAGTCAGAGCTCTTTCTTGCCAACACTTAGTCATAGTTTAGAGCCAATTATAAATATATCTTTTATCACTCTTTTGACCATTCACTCTTTATCGACCACAAATAACCTTTAGTGGATATCCTAAGTCCATGGAGTTCTTCAAGGGAAGAATTCCCCCTTAAAGCTTTTGATCTTCCAATCTCACATTGATAGATACTTTTGGATTCCCACCTTGACCTACATTAATGAATGTTGAGTAGATACGTCCTCGTAATATTTATTTTTCTAGGTAAAGCGCAATGAATGAATTTCTCTCCATGCAAAATAAAAAGAATAATAGATCACAAAAATCCTACATAGCTATGTTCCAAAAAAGGTTTTACCACATAACTAGCATTCAACTGAGAACAACAGACAGTGGAACTAGGAACAATGCATGAATTTGGAGGATAAATAGAGTTAAACTCTATCGCATGCTAAAAAATATGAAGGAAGTGAAGTTTTCCTAAAAATGTATCATTACCTCTCTATCATAAGTGTGACACACTTCACACACATGAAAAAGACTCTACTTAACACGACTTTTAGACACCCTAGTACACTCTAAACTTGATGTTCTCATATCAAGTTTGTCACTCTCCGAGTCTACCCCCTGGATGTAACACGGGTCCTGAGACCACAAGTGATCCCAAGCTAACTCTTGGCATTAGCATGAGGACTCACCACTATGACTGAAAATCATGTTGGTATCTAGCCACGAGTCTGAGAGCGAGCGTCTGAATCTACATCATGATAAGATGCAACATAAAAAAGTATGCGATCAGAATGTACTGAGTATGTGAGCTATGTATGAATCATAGTAAAACATAATTGAAAACATATTTAAGGCTGAAATTATGTGATAGTAGTAAAACTGTAATGCAATGACTCAAAGTAATACTATAAGCTGAAAGCATATTCATAAACATAAATCATAAGTAGTAAATTTGAACTTTGAAAATTAAGAGTCTTATACATTCAAATACTTAAAACCATTTCTGTGGGAGTTTCTCATAACCGACATAAACCATGTAAGCATCATAGAATCCAGTGTCATACACCCACATTTAAAAATATTGCTCTTACTATTCAGAGTTAGAACCATATACATAAGAATCCTGAAGTGTGTCAAAAGGGGCAAACCTATGGTGGCAACGTAGTTCTGGACTTGGGTTGTCTAGAACTCTCGTTAGCTTGGTGCTAAATTCTACTCCCAAAATATACATGTAGCTAATATATATCATGCGACATATCTAGATGTCAAACTGTTCGTAATTCATGTGAACATGTCTAGATGCCACACTACTCATGAAAACATAATGCTTGAAGGTATATCTTAGCACTAGTTCAAAATATACTTTGTACTAAAATTCATAATTTGAGGAACTAGACATGCTAATTTTATAAATACTTGAGGTCATGTTATCTAAACATGCCACTTTTGCTTAAAAACATGCAATAAGATCAAATCATGCTAAATTCATTCTCAAATTATGGGTTTGGGAAATACTTATAGAAACTCATGTTAATTCATGTATTGAAGATTAGAAATCATGTAATGACATAAGTAAACTGAATTCACTAGAAAATTTCATAATTGGGAAAGAACCCTAGTTTCATAATTTCATAAAACTCAAAGTAAAACTTGAAGTTTTGGGAATAAGGGTGAAAAGAAACCCTCATTGAATACCCACATAGCCGATGTCGAAAACCTTGAACTATCTTGGAGGTTCAAAAACTTTTGGAGAAGAAGCCCTAGGCCTGGGATGGAGAGAAGATCGCTCTTTTCTTTCTTTCTAAGTCTGGTCGATGAAATGGGGGGGAGGTTTGACTTAGTATAATAAAAAACCCTCCAATAAGCTTAAAATGACATAGTATAGGAGTTAAAGAGTGGAAAAGGCAAAAATACCCTCGAGAGATAAGTCTGAAAACGTGCAAAAATTTCTGGCACAGGGGTCGCAGATGATTTTCCCCGGATCGTGGAATAATCCATGGGTCGTGGAATCAGTTCGTAATTCTCAAAACCTTTTAAAAGGTTTTTGAATTGAGTTCCATGGATGCAATCCACGGTCCATGAATTGATCCACGGTTCATGGAACCAGTTCGTAGTTACGTTTCTGACAGTGCTCCACTAAAATGATTATAACTTTTTACTCTGGACTCATATTAATGCATGGTAAGTGGAATTAGAAAGAAGACTCAAAGGCCTTTAATTTGGAGGTTATTTGGACACCTAACTCTTCATATGCTAGGATTAATAGTTGTTCGAAGTTGACCCTAATTGAGTCTAACATGAGAACTTAATCATTTTAGGTGCTTTCAACTTAACTTGATGATAGGAGTTTTTTATGAATATGATTCACATCTAAAACACTCGTCACACTAGGAAATTGATCATGATACTTATAAAAATATTTTTGGTCTTAGATTAGAAATTTTGGGGTGTTACAGAGTTTCTCCGCTTTAGCAATAAAATTTCCGCCCCTGCGGAACCACTGCCACTTAAACAATGGACTTTTCTTTTTCAATTTTATTTCTTTTATAACTAATTTTTAGAGCTTGAGGACTCAATTTTGGATGATTTGAAAGGGTATTTTTGAGGTTTCTTCATTGAGTAAGTTTCTTATAATACTTTATACATTTTTCAATGACTATTTCATGATTTCACCTTTAAATCTTGTTTTTTTAACTTGGAATTTTGGAGTTTATGCGATGAGTTAAAAATGATTTTTCAATGATTATAAGGTTGATTTTAACTCTATTTTTGATGAAATTTCATATCTGAACTTTATAAGCTTTGGATAAATTAATGTTTTAATAAACTTTTAGTTTTGTCCTTGTGGGATCGGGGTTATCTTTTTTGACTGGGATTAGAACCTTAGCAATATGGGTATCATCAGACTTGTATTTGTGTGTAGAACCTATTTTTAATATATTGGGCACATTCCAAATCCATTCAAAAAGGGAAGGCTCGTGTGTAATCAAGTAAAAACTTGTGAATCAGCTTCGAGGTAGGTTATGACTTAACTTTATTCAGACTTTGCTTGGGTGGGTACTTATCATGTAAAGTATTCTATGAGTTGCATGAATTCATGGATTTGAGTACTAAATGAGATGAATTATCATTGTAATGCTCAAATTAGGGCTGGTACTATGTTGGGTGACAATGAACTTAGGTTCCTAGTTTGATATTGAGGCTCGTGGCCTGAGTTCATAGATCTGTTATGATTTTGAAATTTTGGACATATGTTTTATTTGTCTTACTTTTAATTTCATGTTCACGCATATTCATTCATCTCATGGTACATGAAAACAGTTGATTGAGAAATAATTTTAATAAAATAGATTGAAAGAAATACATGATTTTGGTCCAGGTTCGAGTCTGAATCATTAATATATATTATTAATCCCAGTTTAAGTCTGAGCCATTGATATTGATTTTTGTCCTAGTTCAACTCCAAGCATGGTACTTGTAAATCCTAATTCGAGTCTGGGCATGATGTATGGATCTCGTGAATCACCAATAGATCCCATTCCATAGCACACGACTAGAAAAGGTGTATATCAATAGATATTTACTATTGCATATCATCTCATATCATTGCATTGCATTATCATTTGGATTGTTACTGTGATTGAGATAAACTATACTATTTATTGAAATTGAACTGCTAGAACTTTCCTGCGTGCAGGGTTATTTTAATATTCTTTATTCGATATAGTATCTTCTTAAGCTCTATCGACCTATGATTCCTACTGAATATAAATGGATTATACTCATTCCAACTTTTTGGCATCCTTTCGATTAGATCTCAGTATGAGTGAACCCTGCGGCTAGAGTTCATGCTCCTGGATATTACTCAAAAATGGAGTGAGCTCCAACCTTCAGAGATTGACCCAGTTTATTAGATATTTTATTTTTGTCTTATATACTTCTTGGATAGCTTTGTGTTTCAGTTTTGACATTTGATTTTAGAGGTTGCTCTTCTACTTGTTACAATTGAGTCTTGGAAATTTTTGATGTACTATTTTATTTCTGTCTGAGGATGTTTGGAGTTATTATTAAGTATTTGAATTGTTGTTTTATTGTTTGTCTCCATTTTGATTTGATTGCATTTGTTTAGTTTGACTTACCTACCATAGCTAGGTTATGCTAGGTGCCATCACAACCCTCATTGTTTTGGGTCATTATAAAATGGTGGCAGAGCTCTAGGTTCACCAGACTCATGAGTACAAGAGCAAGTGTCTAGTAGAGTCTCGTGGATCAGTTCAATGAAGTCAATATCTATCTTCAGGAGGATATGGGATATTCTTAGGAAAACTTTATTCTTTCACTCCTTATCATGCTACTTGTTCACTCCTTAAATTCTAAACTTGTATTTTATTATCTCAATTAATAGTGAGATCGAGATCAGCTGTTAATGATGAGGGTGTGCCTTCACCTGCTGTTGGGGCTCCAGTTAGGGCTTAAGGTAGGGGTCAAGGTCAAGGTCAACGCATAGGTAGAGCACGAGGTGCAACATTAGCTAGGGGACATACCAGGGTGGCATCTCCTTAGCCAAAGGTTGAGTTTGAGAAAAAGGCTTATCAGCCCTAGAGAGTGGGGCCAACTCAGGTTCCACAGGATTTTGTAGCCATCTCAGTATTGCAGGACACTATGATTCATATTTTAAGTTTCTTAGAGGGTATGGCTCAGATAGGATCTATACCTGTCACTCCTGATAGATCACAAACTAGAGATGACGTTCAGCCTCTATAGTGAGTACCAGTTCAGGGTTTTCAGACTCTTGGGCATAACCTATTTTTGTTGTGGCTCCACATATTAATACTTTTATAGTTAGACTTATTGCTCCACCGATTGTATCTAGGTTGGTGATAATAGTTGAGAAGCAAAATATGTTCAAAATATTTGTGATATTGGATCCTACTAAGTTTACTTGTGCACTTGGATAGGATGCGTATGAGTTTTTGGTCAGTTGCCAAGAGAAATTGCATAATCTTAGGTTGGTTGAGTCTCACATTGTGGATTACACTCCCTTTCAAATTGTAGGGTCAGCAAAATAGTGGTAAAGATCGTATCTTTGTTGTAGACTAGAAAGTTTACCACCTATGACATCGACTAATTTTGTGAGGCTTTTCTTGAGAAGTATATGCCTCACAGCTTGAGAGAGATTTTGAGGGATAAGCTTCATAGCTTAAATCAATGTACCATGATGGTTATCAAGTAGGAGACAAGGTTTCACGCTTGTCTAGGCATGCCTTGATTAGTATTTTATCAAAGGAGGAGCAGATTAAGAAGTTTATGAAGGAATTAACTACTCCACCTCATTTGATTACAATTCAATTTGTGACTACTAGGGGTACCTTCCAGCACATAGTGGATCATGCTAGATCTATTGAGGGCATTCATCACGATGCCTATGGAGGTAGTAGTAAGAGAACTCATAGTCACAATGGTTTATCATCTCGAGGCAGAGACTTCCTAGGTAAGGGTCGGCATTATCAGCATAGCATACCTGTTCAGGCAACATTGCATATTTTTTATAGTGGTTATTCTGGGTCGAGTGCTCTGAGTTGTCAGAGTTAGGGTTAGACATTTAGTGGTTCTCATTCTGGATTTTTAGATCATAGTGAGAGACCTAATTTACTTGTCCATCCTATCAACTTACTATAGTCAGAGGATGGTTTAATTGTGGGGATTTTGGTTATTATGCTTGAGAGTGCCCTAGGAGTGGGTAGCATCATCCACAACATAGTTCTCAAATACAAACATATCGGGTACCAGTACCACAAGCTAGAGAAGGTGTGCAGAGTGGTAGAGGTAGATCTCAAGGTGCTAAAGGTAGAGCATAGGCGACTCATGGTAGTAGTTGTAGAGTTAATCAATCCTGGGACAGACGTGGTCATTATTATGCATTTCTAGGTAGACCTAAGGTATATGCCACTAATGTTGCTATTATAGGTATCTTCCCAGTTTTCCATTAGCCTAATTTAGTATTATTTGACCCTAAATCTACTTATTCATATGTGCCTGTGTATTTTGTTTTGGGTATTGATATGGTGTGTGAGTCCCTTACTGGGCCCATTCATGTTTCTACCCAGTAGGTGATTCTCTAGTGATGGTTCGGGTGTACCGATCGTGTGTTATGACTCTTTTGGGGTAGACACTTGTGTGGATTTGATTATTCTAGATATGGTGGATTTTGATGTTATTTTAGATATAGATTGGCTCTCTTTGTGCCATTCTGTTATGGATTATCATGCCAAGATAGTTACTTTAGTTATGCTAGGTGTACCAAGGTTGGAGCGAAAGGGTACTCAGAGTTCGTATTCTAAAAGTGCTATTTTCTTTCTTTAGGTTTAGCAGATGGTGGAGAAGGGGTGTCTTTGTTATTTGGCATATGTGCATGATACTAGTGGTGACAAGCCTTTCTTAGAGTCAATGAGGGTAGTGAGAGAGTTTATGGATATGTTTCCTACGGATCTTCCAGGTGTTCCTCCGGATAGAGATATCAATTTTACTATTGAATTAGAGCCAGACACTTAGCCCATATCTATTCCTCTTTATAAGATGGCTCGGATGGAGTTTAAGCAGTTGAAGAACTGGGCTTTAAAACTTGTTGAGTAAGGGATTCATTAGGCCCAATATTTCACCCAGGGGTACTTCGGTGTTGTTCATAAATAAGAAAGATGGGTTGATGTGCATGTGTATTTATTATCGACAGTTGTAAAAGGTGACCATCAAGAACAAGTATCCTTTTTCGTGCGTTGATGATTTTTTTTGTCAGCTTCAGGGTGCTTTGGTATTTTTGAAGATTGACTTAAGGTCGGGGTATCACTAGTTAAGGATTAGGGCTTTGAATATCCCTTAGATGGCTTCAAGACTCGGTATGGTTATTATGATTTCTTGGTGATGTAATTTGGGTTAACTAATGCCCCAAAACATTAATAGAGTTGATGAATGGGTTGTTTTAGCCATATTCTGATTTCTTTGTGATTGTGTTCATTGATAAAATCTTGGTGTATTCCAAGAGTGAGGAAGATCATGTGAAGCATTTGAGGATTATGCTCCAGAGGTTAAGGGATGAGAAGTTGTATGATAAGTTCTCGAAGTGTGAATTTTGGCTTAGTTTTATGGCATTTTTGGGACATATTGTGTCCAAGGATAGTATTATTGGTGATTCAGCCAAGGTTGAGGTAGTTCGAGATTGGTCCAAGGCTACTTCTTCTATTACAGCTCCTTTGACCAAATTGACTCAAAAGGATATTATTTTTTCCAGTGGTCCAACGAGTGCGAAGAGAGTTTTCAAAAGCTCAAGGATTTGTTGACTTCAGCACCTATCTTGACCTTAACTGTGGAAGGTGAAGGTCTTACCATATATTGTGATACTTTAGCAGTTGTCCTTGGTTGGGTTTTGATACAGAAAGGGAAGGTGATAGCTTATGCTTCAAGGCAGTTAAAGACCCATGAGAACAACTACCCCACTCATAACTTGGAGTTGGCAGCAGTAATGTTTGTGTTGAAGTTGTGTCAGCATTACTTGTATGGGGATAATTGTAACCAATCATCGTAGCCTACAATATATCTTCAACCACAAGGATATGAATTTGTGACAACATAAGTGGTTGGAGTTATTGAAGGACTATGGCATGACTATTCTCTATCATCTGGGCAAGGCTAATGTAGTGGCAGATGTCTTGAGTAGGAAGGCGCTGAGTATGGGTAATCTTACTTTGTTAGTGGCTGAGGAGTGATCTTTGGATATGTATGTTCAGTGTTTCGCCAATAGCTTTGTGAGACTTGATATTTCAGAGCCTGGTAGATTTCTTGCTGGTATTGAGGCATAGTCTTTGTTGTGTGAGCAGATTCAGGATAAACAATTTGAGGATCAAAAGTTGTGTATCATTTGGGACAATGTGTTAATTGGTGAAGCTAAGGAAGTGATTCATTAGTTGGAGGGTGTTGTGAGGATTAAGGGTCAGATTTGTGTTCCATGAATTGGTGATTTGATTGGATTGATCATGGAGGAGGCTCACTGTTCGAGTATTCCATTAATCTAGGTGCAACCAAGATGTACCATGACTTGAAACAACATTATTGGTGGTATAAGATAAAGAGAGATATCGTAGAGTTTGTGGCTAGGTGTTTAAATTATTAGTAAGTGAAGTATGAGCACTAGAGACTGGGTGGTATGACTCAGAGGATGCCTATACCCGAGTAAAAGTGGAAATGTATCACTATGGACTTCGTAGTTGATTTGCCTCGAAATTTAGAAAAGTTTGATTCCATTTGGGTGATTGTGGGTAGATTGACCAAATCAGCTGATTTCTTTCTAGTGAAAGTGAACTATAATGCGGAGAAGTTGGCAAGGATCTACATTTGAGAGATAGTTCAGTTTCATGGTGTGCCCATTTTTCATCATTTCAGATAGAGGTACTCAATTCATATCGCACTTTTGGAGTTTTATGCTACGTGAGTCGGGTAATCAGATAGAGATGAGTATAGCTTTTCACCCGTAGACAGATGGTCAGTCAAAATGGATAACTCAGATTTTAGAGGTTATGCTTCGAGCTTGCGTGATTGATTTTGGTTGTCATTGGGACCAGTTCTTGTCTTTGGAGGAGTTTGCCTACAATAACAGTTATTATTCCAACATTCAGATGGCACTATTAGAGGCTCTCTATGGGAGAAAGTGTAGATCTATGGTTGGTTGTTTTGATTCCTTTGAGATTAAGACATGGGTTACGAATCTATTATGAGATTCAATATATAAGATGAAGTTAATACATGACCGATTCTTTACAGCCTAGAGTATACAAAAGAGTTATGCTGATAGGAGGGTTTGTGACCTAGAATTCATGGTTGGTGAGCAGTTTTTGTTGAAAGTATCACCATAATGGATATGATGAGGTTTAGGATAAAGGGTAAGCTTATCCCGATGTTTATTGGTCCTTTTGAGATCCTACAACGTATTGGGGCTATGAGTTGGATTTGCCTTCGAGTCTTTCAGTTGTTTATCTAATTTTCCATGTTTTGATATTAAAGAAGTACCATTCCGATGGTTCTCATGTGATTTTGTGGGACTCGATGGATTTTAATCAGAATCTGACTTTCGAGGAAGAGCCTATAGTTATTTTGGATAGGCAGACTAAGAAGTTCAGATATAAAGAGATAGCATCAGTGAAGGTTCAGTGGAAGCATCGTCTAATTGAGGAGGCTACATGGGAGACAGATTCAAACATGTGGAGTACATATTCCCTTCTTTTGACAGTTGAGATACCTTCCTTACTCTTATATTCGAGGATGAACATGTATTTTAGTGGTGGATGATATAAAAACCCTTATAGTGATTCTTGAAATTTTATGCATTTCAACTGTTTTACCCCTGTTCGTTGTTGTATTATGATATTTATGGTCTGCCAAAGTGGGTTGCATGGTTTATGAGGTGTTTGGCTAGTTTCTATATGAGTTTTTCATTTTGAAAGATTTTGAAGTTGATATGGTTGACTTTGGTCAATATTCAAAGATTCTGACATCGTATGAGAATACTATCAGTTTATTTAGCTTTGAAATGCCATTTTTGGGCTAGTAGCATTGTTGGTTTGGGTCCCTAGGCATTCTAGTACATTTTGAGTAGTTGCATGGAATGTTAGAAGTTTTGGCCTAATATTGACTTTTGTCAACATTTGTTGAGAATGACCTCTGTTGGTAAATTCGATGATTCTATTGAGTCTAGAATATCTATTTTAGTTTAGTATAATAGTTGGTTTATATTCATGGGATTTTGGGTGAATTTCGAGGATCGATTTAGAGCTTGTTTAGTTGATTGATGTTGTTATTTGTTGCTGGTGCTGGTGCAGCCGCACCTACGGTGTTTGTCTGCACTAGAGAGATCGCTCCAGTGGTCCTTTGGTCGTTCTTGTGAAGGTGCAGCAGCAAAGAGAGTTCCGCTATGGCAGGACTGACTCACCTAGGGGCTCATCCGCATTGGTGGAGCTCATCCGCATTGGTGAAGCTCATCCGCATTGGTGGAATTGCGGGAGCAACTTTTTTCCACTTTTGCAGACTCGCTCCTATGGGACAAGCCTGCTTTGGCGATGCCCACCTGTTAAGTAGGTTTCCACTCTCCGGGAGTTTGTCTACTTTAGCAATGTCACTACAGCAACACAATTTCTGCCCGGTGGAACCACTGACACTTAAACAATGGACTTCCCTTTTGCCATTTTATTTCTTTCATAACTCATTTTTGGATCTTGGGGATTCGATCTTAGGAGATTCTAAAAGGGATTTTTGAGGTTTCTTCATTGGGTAAGTTTGTCGTACTACTTTTATATTTTTTCCAATGATTATATCATGATTTCACCTTCAAATCTTGGTTTTTCAACTTGGAATTTTGAGGTTTTCTCGGTAAAGTTAAAGCATAGTTTTTTTATGATTTTAATGTCGATTTTAAGTCTATTTTTTTATGAATTATTCATATTTGAGCTCTTTAAGCTTCGGGTAAATTGATTTTCTAATAAAATTCTAATTTTCTCTTTGTGGGCTTGGGATTGCCTTTTGGGTTAACTTTTTGAATCTGGAATAGAACCTTAGCAATATGGATATCGTTTGACTCGCGTTTACGTGTAGAAACTATTTTTGATAGATTGGGCGTATTCTGGAGCTATGCAAATAGGAAAGGCTCATGTGTGATCAAGTAAAAACTTGCGGGTCACCTTTGAAATAGGTTATGACTCAACTTTCTTTAGTCTTTGCATGGGTGGAGACTTATTGTGTATAGTATGTTATGAGTTGGATGAATTCATGGAATTTGAGTACTAAATGAGACGAATTATCATTGTGATTCCTAAATTGGGGCTTGTACTGTGTTGGGTGACAAGGAACTTAGATTCCTGGTTTGATATTGAGGCTAGTGGCCTGAGTTTATGGATCTATTATGATTCTGAGATTTTGGACATATCTGTTATATATGGCTTACTTTTACTTTCGTGTTCATGCATATCATTTATCTCATGGTACAAAAAAATAATTGATTGAGAAATGAATTTAAAGAAATAATTTGAAAGAAATACATGATTTTGATTTCGGTTTGAGTCTGGATCATTGATACTGATTATTAGTCTCGGTTCGAGTATGAGTCAGTGATATTGATTTTAGTCCTTGTTCGAGTCCAGGCATGATACTTGGAAGTCTCAATTCGAGTCCGAGTATGATATATAGATCTCGCAATCGCCCATGGGACCCATCCCGCAGCACACGACTGGGAAAGGTGTGTATTGATAGGCATTGGCCATTGTATATCATCTCATATCATTGCATTGTATTATCATTTGGATTGTTGTGGTGATTAAGATAAATTATAGTATTTATTGATATTAAACTGCTGCGACTTTTCTGCGTCCAGGTTTATTTTAGTATTATTTATTCGATATAGTATTTGCTTATACTCAGTCGACCTATGATGCCTACTGAGTACAAGTGGACCGTACTCACTCCTACTTTTCTGCATCCTTCTAATGTAGATCTTGGTACGAGTAGACGACCCCGCGACTAGAGTTTGTGCTCCAGGATATTACTCGAAGCTGTGGTGAGTTCCTACCTTCAATAATCGACCCAGTTTCTTCTCTCTTTTATTTATGTCTTATCTACTTCTTGGAAAGCTTTTATATTTAAGTTTTGACATTCGATTTTAGAGATCGCTCTTGTACTTGTGACAGCTAAGTCTTGAAATTTTTGATGTACTATTTCATTTCCGTTTGAGGATGTTTGGATTTATTATTGAGTATTCGTATCGATGTTTTACTGTTTGCCTCCATTTTGAGTTGATTGCATTTGTTGATTTTGACTTATCTATCATGGTTGGATTTGGGTTGAGGTAGGTGCCATTACAACCCTCGTTGTTTTGGGTTGTGACAAGTGATGACACCAATTCTTTCTCTGTTTTGTTTTTCTGGTTTAGATGTTTACTAATAAAAATTGCTGATGCAATGCAATGTCATGAAATTTGGCTCTATTTATAGTGTGTAAGATGTCAATTTATTTCACCGTATATTCACACCGACTCTTAACAGAAAATTCCAACTATTTAGTTGTTGAAAACATGAATTTTTTCTTTACTCATGTGATAATGTGGTTATAAATTGTACTCTCGAGATGCATAAGACACTATTTTAGATATCAATTACTCTCTCTATCCCACTTTACATGAGATAATTTAGAGTACAAGGATCAAACTATCTGATTTTCTATCGTGACATTACAAAGTATATAGGTATATCACAATTCAGCATTTCTGAATCGTCAAACATGATGGCTCCTTCGGGAGCCTCTGGCTCAGGATCAGGTGAGGGCGCTGGAGGAAGGGGCTTAATAAGAAACCAATAGAAAAAATTTCCATGAAAAAATTAATTGGTCATTTGTTTGTGTTATTCTATGCCATCTGAGAAAGTAGGGGCTTGTCTATATTAAAAGAAGAGCAGGGTATTCAGGTCAGCCACCTATATTTATGCATCATTTTTTATTTTGCAAACCGGGAGAAGCGGAAGAGAGAAAAAGATAAGTCGAAAGCTAAGTTAGATGAGATTGCAGCGAAGCAGAAACTACTGATCCAAGATCAAGTTCAAATGAGTCTTTCAAATACATTTTCTTATTTTGGCTAAAACATTCCTTTCACATTCCATTAGTGCAAGAAATCCAAGTCATACGAAACAAAAAAGAGATGATGCAATTTCAACTTAAGAAAACAACTTTGTCACTGATAGCATTGAATCATTAGGTTGATTATTCAACATGAAAATTTGTTATTCCTGAAAACTGGACACTCATTGTTGCTGCCACTTGCACATGTTGGGTGACCATATGAGAAGTCAACTCTATCAAACTAATATCTTAAATAAAAAAAGAGTAGTAAGCATAGTAAAATAGAAGAACAAACTCACTGCCATGTTTATCAGGTTGGGTAGCACTTGGATATCCAGGATTTTTGAAGTGATCATCCATATAATTGAAATTGAAATACAAATCACAATTTTCCCACTCATTTGAATCACTTCCTTCAATATCATTTGCATTTGATGACACGACGATATTACTTGGATCAAATATGTTTTTTCACCAATATATTGCTGAAAATTAGTATTTGCTGCTCCCAATCCATTAATTGTCACATTTCCAACATCTGTATTAGACATCATTGTGCTACCTGAATATGTGTTACATGGGCTGCATTGAGATTCAAGTTATAATTATTTTGAGTATGATGATCTAAGTCGTAATCATGATGATACTCGTTGTTAAGTGTCAGGATAGACCAATAATTAGTGCTCCCAATAATTGAGCTTTCTGAACCCAACTTTCCAAATAAAGGGTCATGTTGTTGTAGCCCACCACCAACATCATTTTGGACGGACAAAAATAGATTGAGATAGTGGGGTTGAACCTGAAGTTGTGGGTGATGGAGTTGTTGTTGAGTTGAACTAGCAAAAATGTTGTTGGTATTAACTGGTGGAAACTCTGAGCTTCTCTAGGTTAGATTTGGAATATTTGTTTGAAGACCAGGCATTCTCCCAAATTTTTTACAACTATTTCTCTTTTTTCTTTCTGATGATTTGTTGTAGCTACTTCTTTTTTGAGAATCACTTGAGGATCCTTGACGAATATATTTTCTCTCTTCCTGAGGTATCCAATTATTGCTACGAAGATATTTCTGAAAGAAGAAAAAAATCAAAGGAGAATTGGACCATTGATTTATTTATCATCTCAATACATTGTTATTTAAGTGTACTTGAAACGCATGACATAAGTCGTGTTTAAGTGAATTTTTTTTTATTGATAACCGATGAACAATACAAAAACTTTTGAATAAAAAATTTATAATAATATTATTTCATTGAATAGTCATTGCAAAAAAATAAAAAATAGCAATAAATAACTTCTATCATTAAACATGCAACAAATTGCTATCCTCTTTAACTAGCAGTGAATTGATAAAAAAATTGAGTACTAAAAATGAGAATTTGCCAGCAAAAGTTATGTAAAATTAATTTTTTGTTCTAATAAATGAGTTTAATATAAAATTAAAATTAAGATCGTTGTAAAAAAAGTGAATCTCAGAAGTGTTTGATGAAAAATCATTTCAAACAAAAAAATTCTAGTAATCAAGTACCAAAAAATAACTTTATAAAAGGAATATATTTATGGAAAACAAATTTCTCCTTACCAAACACACATAAATATATGATACATCATTTACCACTTAAACTTTTTAAGGATGTACCTGAAGATGGCTGGCAACATGCTCCTTGGTAAGATCAGGCACTTTCATCACTTCAAGAATCTCTGTCGGGTAACATCCTACATGTTTCATTAGAATGTAACTTTAATTTAATTACTAATATATTTTTTCTAGATCAAAGCCGAAGTATATGTAAATACAATAATCACTATTCCTTAATCTCAAACAAGTTGACATTAGAAATAAGTATGAATTATCATAGTTCATATCGCTACATATATAGAAACAAATTGTAGAAAAAATTAATTAATAGTGAGATAAATTTACTTCCTTCACCAAGTTGTTTCATAGCTTTCATGAATTTGACATGAAGATCCACAGTCCATTTTATGCAGTCCTTTCGCTTAACAGTCTTATTAATAGCATTGATCTGGCTTTCTCCTTCATTAATCTCTTTTTTACTTTTTCTACCTCTCTTCCTCCTCAACTTGTATTTTTCATTTGATACAACATCGTTTTCAACCTTGTGAATATTATTGTTCTGTTCCTCAGTATATTAATAGGTATATTCTTTTCTGCAGCATGTTCTTCATCTCGAATAATATTATTATAATTAATATCATCAACATTCATCTGATCTCCATTTGCTTCTAGTCCTTTTCTCGCTTTCTCTCTTTGTATCTTTTCTCTCAACACAAATTGCCACAAGTATTTCACAATTTTCTCGTCAAGTGATTTTTTCATGTAAATGTAAGCTCCATTGTTCAAAGCTTTGATTGCTAAAACTTTATCTTGTTCATCACATACAACTGAATAATTATATCGAGAAACTAGCTATTAGAATTGAATTATATTATATATTATGTGAATAACTAATTTCACACATATTTCACTGAATTTTATCTATTATGTCAGTAATATTGTTACAAAATAATTGTAATAGGATTAACAACGAATAACTTATGTCGCTTAACAACAACAATTTATCACTAATTCTGTTTAACAATAGATTATCAAAAAAATCATGTTAGCAATTTTTTGTAGTATATTGATTAAAATAACTAACATTACTCACTATAACAATAAAATCGTAAAAAATATTCATGTCATATCCATCTTAACATTATGTGACTAGTTAATTTTACATATATTAACTAACTTTTATTCATTAAAAAAATAATATTATAAAATAACCGTTTATCATATATCAAAAGATAAAAATTAGTGACAGATAATTTATGTCCTAAACAACAAAATTATCGCCAATTTTATTTAATGATCAATTATGCAAAATTTGTTTAGCTACAGACTATTTATGTCATATTAACGATAAATTTTATAGCTAATTAACTTTTTATTGTGTATTAATTAAAATAACTGACTTTACCCACTATAACAGTAAGTGAAAGATAGAATTATAAATACTTACAGAGTGAAATTATTTTCAAAGCTACAACTTGTGCCAAGAGTTCAAAACAAAGCAAATTTGATAAATTGACATTGATTATCATCACATCAAATTTTTTCTTTCCTTTGGAGAGTATTGGCATTGCCGCGGTAGCCATAACTATCATAACTGTATATATTCATGCCCTTTGAAAATTGGTGAAGAATAAAAAGTGAAGAACATGAAAAAAATATTATACACAGAGTTATTATTTGGATATGTTTATTTCTCATTCAATTTCAATTATTAATTTTCATGTTATATTCCTACACTTTAGTTTATGAACTAATACATATTAGTCAACTGATATTGTAAACGACATGTGCATTCTTAATTAGAAAAAATTACGTAAAATGCTATATAGGGTAAATAAGTGAATAAAGAATCTATTCCAATTTATTCAATGATTTGTCAAAAATAAATAAACACTGAATATAGATTAGATACTATTAAATCAAGAAATCATAGGATAAAAGGTTTTGAGGTAATCTTATTTCATAAATATGTAACGCATAAGTTAGAAGATTTAGCAAATTATAGTAAAAGAGTTATCAATAAATTAAACTCTAATATTCTCATCTGACTTATCTATTGTCCTAACAGTGATCTTTTATGTCTCGTCATCAATAAGATAACTAGTCCAATTGAATATGAAGTTATTAATAGAAAGTTATTATAAAATCTACATGTCATTACAGATATATATATATATATATATATATATATTCAAGAATCTAATTAGCTATGTATGACAATAAAAGTACAAACGGTTAAAAGATAATAAGCCGACAAAAGAGTCATAACTTGCTATACAATACTGAACTGCATATCGATAAAATACACTTTCTTGAAAAAGGTATTACCTATTATAATAGTACGTAATAGATAACAATGAGAGTGCATTTTATCTTTAGTATCTAAAATGGAATCCTAATCCATTATTTAGGCATTGTCTTTGAGTCTCAGATATTTCTAAAAGCGGACAAAGCACTTAAAAAACTTTCTTTTTCTATCAAATTTTTCTTATATATGTCCTTTAAATTTATCATTGTCATGCAAATTATATTTAATCCCTACAAAAATTACTTGTTTTGTGCATGTGTACTACATGATACAAATATAGCACGCGAATATATTTATGTCAAAATGATTTGACATACCTAAGAAAACAATCAATCAATACTAACAAAGTAATTGAGAAACCAAACAACACAAATAAGAAAAAAGACATGAAAAATGTTCTTTTTTCATGAAAATCAAGTCTCCTAATATTTTTTTTTGTCTACATTCAATAAAAGACCCAAAAAAATAGAAAGGAAAATATTTTTTTCATGAAAATCATGTCTCCCCAATTTTTTTTGTCTACATTCAATAAAAGACAAAAAAGGTTATAATCTCAAATGATAATGATATCCAAATCATCTATTTTCATGTCCTTCTCTTGCTCTTTCTCTTCCCTTTCTTATCCTAATTTTGTGCCTTCATCACCCCAGTGAATTTAACTTTTCTAAAATAATAAATAGATTTGTAAAAATTAAGGATCTACACCTTCAAAAATTATATTTGAAAGATTTAATTAATTTTTTCCCTCCAACTCCATGTCACTCTAGGTCAATTGACAAAGAACAATTCTCTTTTCTTCTTTTTTTTTTTAACAAAAGATCAAGTGTAAAACACATAAGTAAGTTGATTAAATAATTAAAATTAACATAAAACTATGTCCCTTATGGAATAAATTTAAAAAAAAATTGGAATGACACAAAAATTAACATAAAACTATCGATTCACTTTGAAAAATCATATATATTTTTATAGATAAAGCTTATCGAGTGTGTGATATGGTTATAGCAAGAACCAAAAAATACAAAATCTAATTTGATTCTTTATAATCACACAAAACTCATTTATTAACTTGTAAAACAACATAAACAAGTATAGAGATGGTGTTATGACATCAAGGAAAGGAGAAATTCAAGATTTACAAGATAAATAAAATTTAAAAGAAATGATATTAAAATCACAATGAGAAATTAAAATAAATATCATATCAATTAAACTCTATACAATAAAAAGGAAACCATCTAGAATTTAGTTATATCAAAGAAATATAAGTTCTAGGAATGTCACCTTTATAGTTATAAAACGTTAGCAAATCAACGATTTGATCTTTAACAAATTCTTTGTCATGATGCATCAGTAACACCTGAACTTCTTTAATCATATCATTAAAAGGATCTTCCATCGAATTGTGTATCCCTTTGATAGTTTGAGAGTTTTCTTCTTCAGACATAACAATGAGGAGATATGAGAAATTAATTTGTTATATAAAAGGCTGAATTTATCAGAGAAATACTTAAGTATTCTTTTGATAGATTTGTTAATTAAAGCTCTGATGTGGAATTTACCCCTTGAAGCGTATTTATACAATATCTTTTACTGGCTTATGAGCATGTTTAGAGTTGACCATATGAATAATTTTATCTAAATATCTAGATAGTCCCTCAAACTTGACACCATTTGCAAATTAGACACTTTAAACTAAATTAGTGACTATATAAATACTTTTACTTGGCAGATATGCATCTCATGAACATCTAAGCTGACATGATAAATTTGTGTGTATTGCATTTCACATTGGCGCGTGAACAAATTAAATTAGCCAATTTTTACTTTTTTTCCCCTCAAAATTTTCAATTATTTCTTTTTACATTTCAAGATATGGGCCCCACACACCTTCCTCCTCCTTTTCACCATTTATCCTAGATTCTTTCATTTCCACCTTCATTCATATTCCATGGTGGCTCTTCTCCATTTTAGCAAGACCAACATCTTTTTCATAATTACGTTATTACTACATATAATATCATTTGGATATTGAAAAAATGTCAAAGAAAACACTAGTGAAACATGACCAATAAATACATCATTCAAAGAGATTTTTGAGAAGGTATTTTTCGCTGTGTAAGGATGTCAATTATTATTTTTTCAAAATGACAAGTGTCACTAATTTTTTTTTTTCTTGGACATGTAAATGACAAGTACCTTTCACACACATGATCTATCAGGGCCCAAACTGCCGTGAGTGGCATCCACTCCCAAACCCTCGGATGGATGAATCAATTACCAACTCAACACTTAGTAAATTTAACAACTCAGAACTAATTTGCATTAAAATAAACTATTAGTCACATCTAAATCAAAAGCTAATAATATCCTCCAGAAAATACTCTTAGAAACTGAAAGTCATCGTACCAAAATATCTACCAATATCTAGAAGCGGGGATACAACTCCAAAAATAGAGAGTTAAGTCCAAAATAGGTGGACTAATACTAAACGAAAGAAAACCATGGTAGTCTGAAGGAAGTAGCTCACCTTTGAAATCTGAAATCGCGGGGTCTATATCTGAGGACGAGTCAGAGCCGCTGGAATATGTCTTGTACTCACAAAAGGAAAAGCAAGTGCAGAATCAGTACACAATCACAACATACTGGTAGGATCATCGGCCAGCTCCAACAAATAATAAATATAAAAAATAAACTATAACTGAGTAAAGCAGTACATATATGTAACAACAGCCAGTAATATAATCTCACACTCTCAGTCTACCTTCTAACTTATCAACCGTATGAAACAGGTTCAACAACCATTTAAACAATAAACCACAACAATAACACTTTACCCTTTTTATGTCACTCGGACCAACAAAGGCTCCCTAGACCAACATTTAAGTGTTAACATGCAAATATCCGGTCCACCCAAGAACTATCCCCACATTTAAGTACAACTACCCGATCTCTCATGGACCAATATGCACAATTATAGTTTCAATAATCAACCCAGTCCACTCATGGAACCATCGAACACACAAACAATATTGCATCATTATACCATACCATGCGTGGTACCCGAGCCAACCGATATAGAACATGTACCAGGCGTGGTACTCGAGCCAACCGTTAGTATTCCATACTAGGCGTGGTACCTGAGCCAACTTAATGTCATACAAAATCTAATAATCAATAATTAAATGAACAGTAACACACTTGTAACACAAACAAGCACCAAACCAAGTTCATTTCATATAATTAACACTCGAACACTTAGACATTCATAAACTCATTCCCTAACATGCAGGACACATATATTACTAAGTTAAGATTACATGCATACATATTGCATTTGGAAAACAATATCATCACCTACCTCGAATAGCTTTAAAACTCTACTGGGCCAGATCCTTCCCATTTTCTGAAGCCTTCGCTTTTTCTCGGTCTATCCATGATTACAAACATACCATAAGTATTCCAATGGCCTAAAATTACCCGATTATACACCAATCCTAATTTCCAGGTCAAACCATAATCATTCCATCCATCCCAGGGTTTTTCAACCGTTAATTCGCCCTAAACTACCATTTTTTACGGTTACATTTAGCGAATAATGGTGTTTTAAACATGCATAAGTGATAATAATCATAATCCAACAATTCTAGACCTAGAATTTCCCTTTTTTCATCGAATTCTACCATCTTAAGTCGATCCAAACCTTTTCCCAAGCCCGAGATTATGGTTTCTAAGATTCAAGAAATGAAATACCGAAGTGGAGGGGGAGGCAAAAACCTTACCTTTTTTATGGAGTTTGGTGGAATATTACTGAAAATCACGTCCCTTTGCCTCTGCCCTTCCCTAAAACGTTCTTGAGAATTTCTAAACATTTTTGGGGAAGTTTCTGCATTTACTCTGACTTATTCCGCTATAGCAGTCCATACACCTCTATAGAGGTGCCACCATAGTGAAACCGACCGCTATAGTAGTGCTGACCGGCGTTGACTTTTATTATAGTGGAAAGTTTTGTACTATAGTGGAAGCCTCTATAGCACAGTTTCAACTGCTATGGCAGTTGACACGGGATAAAAACTTAGAAAGTTCCCCAAAAGTGTCTATTTTACAACACACTTCAAATCCTGACATTCTGAAATAACCCCTTCACGTCAACTTTGATATCGGGAATTCTACTTACACGAATTCACTTCCAAAAAGTCCCTCAGACTCCTTAACATCTTGGCTAA
Organism: Jaltomata sinuosa; assembly: GCA_003996215.1. Classification (NCBI taxonomy): domain Eukaryota; kingdom Viridiplantae; phylum Streptophyta; class Magnoliopsida; order Solanales; family Solanaceae; genus Jaltomata; species Jaltomata sinuosa. The sequence goes on from QJPP01003336.1 coordinate 168,110, forward strand.
TGGAAATATTAGCTCGACCTAAGATATTCTACCCAATCCTCACCTGGATTGCCCTAGACCATACCTTGCTCAGAATCCATTGGAGGCTAGCCTAGCCCAAAATTTCCAACTCCCAAACTCAGAAGTTGTCTAACCTGAAACTTGGCACGAATAAATTACCCATAATGACGGACCCGGTCATTACAACAAATATCAATTTACCCATCGTTGATACCCGAATGATCAAATCTAAATAAGATGATTTAAAAGAGAGAAGAGTAGTACCTGAATCCTCAAACAAGTGAGGGTACTTATCCCGCATGTCCTTCTCGGTTTCCCAAGTGGCTTCCTCAATCAGATGATGCTTCCATTGAACTTTATCGACTTGATCTCCTTTGTCCTTAATTTCCAGACATCCTGATCAAGAATCACAACTAGCTCATCTTCATATTGAAGATCCTTGTTTAGAAAAATAGGATCCCATTTGATGATATATTCCCTATCTCCATGGTATCGCTTCAGCATGGATACATGGAACACTTGATGGACTCTGGATAAACTAGGTGGCAGTGCTAACCTGTAAGCCACTGGCCCTACAATCTCGAGAACTTTAAATGGACTAATATATCGAGGGTTGAGCTTGCCCTTCTTGAGGAGTCGCATTACCCCCTTCATTAGTGACACTTTCAACAACACCTGTTCACCAACATGAAAATCCATGTCCCTTACCTTGCGATCTGCATACTCCTTCTGCCTGCTTTGGGCTACTAGCAACTTGTTTTAAATCCCCCTTACTTTTTCCTGAGCATCCCTCACTAAGTCAATGCCTACCTCAAATCACCCTATGGGTGATCTACATCCTCTCTCATAAAGTGCCTCGAATGGTGCCATGTTAATACTTGTATGATAGTTGTTGTTGTATAAGAACTCACACAATGGTAGAAACTAGTCCCAATGACCACCAAAATCAATCACACATACTCTCAGCATATCCTCCAGTACTTGAATGATCCTCTACGACTGACTATCTGTCTGAGGATGAAAAATATGCTGAAAGTGAGTTGGGTGCCCAACGTTTCATGTAACTTACCTCATAACTTGGAAGTAAACTACGTACCCCTATCTGAAATGATGGAGAGTGGCACCCTATGCAACCTCACAATTTCCTTAATATAGATCTTGGCCAACTATTGTGAGTTTTAATCCACTCTGACCAAAATAAAGTGAGCTGATTTGGTCAGCCTGTCCGTGATGATCCAAATGGAGTCACACTTCCCTAAGGTCTTAGGAAGACCCACCACAAAGTCCATGGCTATCCTTTCTCACTTCCACTCGAGAATGGGCATCCTCTAAAGCAATCCTGCAGGTCTTTGGTGCTCAGATTCAAACTGCTGACAATTTTGACATTTATCCACATAGTCAGCTATGTCCCTTTTCATCCCAAGCCATCAATAAAGTCTCCTCAAGTTCTGGTACATTTTGGTTATGCCTGGATGAATCAATTACCTCGAACCATGAGCCTCCGCCAATACATTCTGAATTAAGTGATCAACCCGAGGAACAGAAATCCTCCTCCTAAATCTCATCGCCATGCTAGCATCCAACGTGGAATCTCCAAACTCTCCAGATTTCACCTTGCTCCAAAGCTTGATCAACTGTGCATCCTGAAACTATTTGACTTTAATTTCCTCTATGAATATGGGTTTAACCTCAATACTGTCCAACACCCCACCATGTTTTGAGATACTCAATTACATGAACTTAGATTCTAAAGCCTGAATCTCCCTTACCAAGGGTAGTTTGGACGCCCCCAAGAAAACCAAACTGCCCATGCTAATCGCTTTCTGACTCAATGCGTATGCCACCATATTAGCTTGCCCAGATTATATTGGATGGTCATATCGTAATACTTCAACAATTCCATCCACCTTATCTGCCTCATGTTCAAATCCTTCTGAGTAAATTCATATTGCAGGCTGTGATGGTCTATGAACACTTCACACTTGACACCATAAAGGTAGTGTCTCCAAATCTTTAGTGCAAAGACCAGCGTTGCCAACTCCAAATTGTGGGTTGGGTAATTCTTCTCATAGGGCTTCAACTACCTTTAAGCATTAGCTATCACACTCTTATCCTGCATCAACACAACACCCAAACCCGAATGTGAAGCATAACAATACACAATGAAATCCTTACCTTCAAATGGTAATAATAGAATGGGGGCTCTAGTAAGAAGTGTCTTGAGCTTTTTGAAGCTCTCCTCACACTTGTCGGACCACACAAATGGTACCTCTTTTTGAGTCAAACTTGTCAAATGAGTAGCAATGGATGTAATGTCCTTGACAAACCTGTGGTAGTAGCCAACAAGCCCCACAAAACATCTAACCTTAGTATCGAGCTAGGCCAAACCCAACTCTAAACTGCCTCAATATTTTGGGGATCCACCATCACTCCCCTTTCTGAAACCACATACCCTTCCTTACTCTTGGAGTAAATCATAATATCAAGATATCTAAAACAATGTGAAGATGCGCTACATGCTCTTCCTTACTCTTGGAGTAAATCATAATATCATCTATAAATACAATGATGAACGAATCCAGATACAATTTGAAGACCTCATTCATCAAGCTCATGAATGTCGTCAGCGCATTGGTCAACCCAAACGACATTACTAGGAACTCATAATGCCCATACCAAGTCTAGAATGCCATCTTAGGGATGTCCTGTAACAATTGGGTTCATCATTATGGGGAAACTTTTTGTGCCAAGTTTTAGGTTAGAAAACTTCCGAGTTTGGGAGTTAGAAATTCTGGGCTAGGCTAGTCTCGAATGATTTTTGAGAAAGGTATAGCCTAGGGCAATCCGGGTAAGGGTTGGATAATTTATCTTATAGTAAGTTAGTTTTTCCATTATCCAAGACATAGAGGATTCTGGGGGATTTTTGGAAGTGAATTCGGGTGAGTAGAACTCCCAGTATTAAGGTTGACGTGTAGGGTTGTTCTGGGACATCGGGGATTCAATATGTATTGTAAAATGGGCACTTTTGGTGAAATTTATGACACTTTGTTCTGTGTCAACCGCCATAGCAGTTGACATAGTGCGGTATCAGCCTCCGCTATAGCAAAATAATTTCCATTATAACGGAAGTCAACTTTGGTCAGCACTGTCGTAGCAGTCAGTTCCGCTATAGCGGCGATGCTATAGCGATGTACGGACTGCTATAGCAGACTGATATGGGATTTAATACAGAAACTTCCCCAAAATATTCAGTTTTAATCAAGAACATTTTGTAGAAGGGCAAGGGCAATTTTGGGCAAACCTTACTCGTTTTTCACTATTTTTCGTCCCAAAGGTAAGGTTTCTACTCCCCTAACTTTGTACTATCTTTCCTACATTGTAGAATTTCTAGTGGTGGACTTGGGGAAATGTTTGGATTGATCTAGAAATGGTAGAATCTGGGGAAAAGGGGGATTTTAGGGCATAGAAGTTCTTGGGTCTTGATTATTCTTGTTGGGTTATGATCAATTAGCCATAATTCTCTAAATGTATCCATAAAAATGATAGGACTAGGTGAATTTATGGTGAAAAAGCCCAGGAATGGGTGGAATGATCATAGTTTGGCCTGGGGATTGGAATTTTTGCATAATCCAGGTAATTAGTAGGCCAAGTGGACTGATTTTAGTATCTTGTAATTATTTTTAGACCAAGAACAAGCACAAGCTTCAAAACACGGGAAGGCTCTGGTTTAGTAGAGCTATTGTGTAATTCGAGGTAGGTGATGGTTACTGTTTCCCAATATGCAATATGTGATCATGTACTATCGCTTAGTATTGTGTGAGTTTGTATGCTTAGGGAATGAGATTACGAATGTCTAGCTATCCTGTGTCAATTGTGTGAAATGAACTGGGTTTGATTGCTTATTGGTTTACAAGTGTGATGTTGTTCATTATTTATTGACTTGTTGGATTGTGTGTGACATTAGGTTGGCTCGGGTACCATATTCTAGACGATTTGGTAGAATGTTTTGGTACGGTGACTTTCAGGTCTAGAGAGGTTTTTTTGTAGATTCTTATTTTATTAGTATTTTTAGATTGTGAATGTTAGTTTCCTTTATGAAAACTGGTTTTGAGCTATTAGATTTTACCATGTATAGGGTCATTAACTGGTTCGCTCATCCGGGGGTTAGGTGGGTGTCACTCATGGTGGGTTGGGTCATGAATTTGGTTTCATGAGTGGACTGGGTTGTCTAGTTAAAGGTGTTATTGTTGGTGGTCCTTGAGTGGCCGGGAACTTTGTATAACTGCGGATTAGTCTTAGTTTAGGCCGGGTTGTTCCTTGATATTTGTGTTTGGTCTTGGGTTAGGCCAGGTTGATCATTGACACTTAGGTGTTGTTTAGAAGGGATCCCGGGGTGGGTTCGGACTATGTAAAATAGGACGGGTAAGTGCATTTATTTATATAGATTGTCACCTTGAGCGTGCCTAGATGGTCAGGGATTAATTGTGATTAATGACTAAGGGTCGGTCTCGGTATATACCGAGGCAGCTTGTTAAACTGAGGGTGGTTAAGGGGATCCTTGGAGGGTCCGATCATGTGTAGTAAGGGAAATTAGATGTAACTCTAGTGCTGTTGTTGAAGGTAGCGAGGGTTGGTAGGTGGGTTTCACGAGGTGGTTAGACTGGGAGGAAGACTGAGAGTCTGGGATTGTGGTCCTGGCTATTGCACATTTATTAGAAGGTTTACTAGAGATCCGTGGAGAGTTGGACCCTGGTGAGCAATGTTAAGAGTAAAAGGGGTTGAGTTGGGCAGTTAGCCGGGCTAAGTTGGAAGGATAGTTAAAATAGTGGACTTAGGTAAGGGAAGGGTAGTCCAGGTAAGGACATGGACATCTGCGAAGGTTAAGGTGACTTGGGAAGTCGGGGATAAGGTAAGGCTTAGGAAGTCTAAGGTTAGTGTGACTTGGAAGCCTTGAGAATGAGGGACTTTGCAGCGAAAGAACATGGGGGTGGAAACCAAGTTATTATTTTTGGTCATGTATTTCCTGTTTTTCTTATATGATGGTAGGAGTGAATTTAGGTCGACCGATGATGCCTATCAGTATGTGTATTTGTACTGACTCTACTCTTGCTATACTTTTTGGTATAGTCTGGTTGCAGGTTGGTGATGTTTCATAGGTTTGCGGCGATGAGATCTCCAGCAACTTCTGTCCTCGTTTCTCATGGCAAAAGTTAGGTCTTTTATCTCTTTGTGTCATCTGGTAGTAGCTCTTGTACCTGTTTAGACTAGATCCTAGGGGAGGGTGTTTTTAAAATATTGTAAGGATTTTTCCGCAATTTCTTATGTAGCCTATTTCTGAATAAGATTTTGTAAAGAAAGGATTTCAGTCATGTATAAAGATGTCTTAATTTAATGGTTTACTTAATTTCTGCATGTTACCTGTTGGACAGGGGGTGAAAGTTCGTCTATCTAGGTGGTTAGAGTAGGCGCCCGCACGGCCCGGTAGTTTGAGTCGTGACACGTAGGCAATTCTATATAAGGATGCAGTCGTCCTCTTCCCTTTCTCATCAAAATGTCCTCATAATTAAAAACTTGGGGCAAGTTTTATCACTCAAATAATTTTTTCAATCAATCAAATCTCCTCCTCTTTTTTCTCAAAATGTCCTTATATTTGAAACTAGGAACAATCTTATCACTATAATAATCTCTCTATCGATTAAAATTATTGGCCTCCTCTTTTTTTTCCCCTTAAAATGTCATCATAATGAAAATTGAGACAATCCTCAAATGGTCTTCTCACTCTACTATTCAATCCTCCCTTTCTTTTATCTTCTCAAAGTATCTTCATAGAGAAAAATTGAGAAACTTTCGAATCATTCAAATGATCTTTGTTATTTATCAAATTCTTTGACCCTTTTAAGCTAAGTGTCCCAGAACTGAAAATTGAGGCAAATATTTTTTTAATTAGTCGATTCTTCAAAATCTTAAATTTACTCACTCATTCAAAATAAATTTCCTTTGAATATCTCATGAGTATTTTTAAATATCTTATCTTATCTGCTCGTTCATTTCTTTCATATTTTTTAGGAATTTAATATTTTGATATATGTGCAATTATTATCACTGTGTAAACTTCAAATTCATCATTATCACTAGGTCTCATACGTTGGAGCACATCTCTTCTTATCTCTTCATAATTTTAGTCCTCTTCACAAATCATGCTTCTATCTCAATTTGAAAAACTTGCTTAGATATATCTTCTCATCTTGTCCCTATGGACTTTCAATCTTGATACTTTTGCAAAGGCATGATAGTGTTTAATTCTATTTCTCTAGTTTCAAATAGACCCTTATAGTCAAATCCTCAAATCGTTATATCCTTCGTATTCCTACTTAGATTGAGTGTTAAGGCTTTTATTATTTAATTTAAGATAATCATTTTTTTTAATTAATGAATTTTCTTCGAGCAAAAAGGAACCCAAGACTTCATACTCATTTGAAGATGAAGTTGGGGTAGAATTTTTGAGATCTCTTTAAAAATTCCACAAAAAAGGGAAATATTCTAACATGCAGAAGACCATGAGGATTTTTCAAGTCATAAATTGGGGAAGAAATTTTGAGGGGGTCCTCAAAATTTCAAGGATTAAATCTCAAGACACCCAGATAGGGTGCAAGTTCAAAGTCCACAAGATCAACACAATAACAATGAGCCAAAGACAAGTTAAGGTACGAGTAGACCTTGTCCTTTAAAACTTGTAATTTTTCTTTGAGTACAGAAATATCAAGTACAAAATTCTGGAATTATTCTTGTAATCAAGAACAACTTTCATCAAAGGATGCTCCGCTCTATCAAATTTAGCGCAAAGGCTAAGTTACTCTACCCTTATCATAATCATGCTACTTTTTGTGCTTCTGAAATTTATTCATGCTACTTTTTGAGCTATCAAAATTTAGTCATTTTGTTCTATTATCTGAATTAAGCTACTATTGGGCTTCTCGTTAAGCCATAAAATAAGCTACTATTAGGATTCTCGATGAACCTTAAAACAAAATACTATTTAGCTCCTCGATGAGCTTAAAATTAAGCTATTATTGAGCTTCTCGATGAGCCTTAAAATAAGCAACTATTTGTCTCCTCGATGAGCTTAAAATTCTGCTACTATTGTCTTCTCGCTGAGCTTGAAATCATGCTACTATTAGCTCCTCCACGAGCTTAAAATACTGCTACTATTAGCTTCTTGATGAGCTTAAAATTGTGCTACTATTGGCTTCTCGATGAGCTTAAAATTGTGCTACTATTAGCTTCTCGATGCGCTTAAAATTATGCTACTATTGGCTCCTCGACGAACTTAAAATCGTGCTACTATTAGCTCCTTGACGAGCTTTAAATTAAGCTACTATTGGCCCCTTAACAAGTTTCAAAATCAAGCTAAATATTTGATATATTTTTGTATACTAACAAATTTATCTAGTATTATGTTTTTCAGGCTTATAACAACAAATGATCACACTCTTTTGATATTGAAACCAGGGCAATTTTTTTTGAGATTCCTTAAAAAATATTATGACAAAAGATGCAGCATCAGACAAATATGTTTTCTTTCCTCCGTTTATCATTATTGTTTTCTGGCATGACTGCTTTTTATCATATTAACTCATGTTTCTATAATTTTATTGGCTAACCATTTTATCTAGTTCTATCAGAAGTTGCAAGTATCAAAGGCAAAAATAATAAGAATAATTTCGCTCCCATTTCTGAGATACAACTCTTCTTATTTCTTTATCCAATTCAATTTCCATATCACCACGACTTGATCAAACGTATATTCACATTTCAACCTGCTCATACTCTGATCTTGTCAACTCATGTTATCCTCATTCAAAATTCATATTTGTAAATTTTCTTTAGGGATCTCGTTCGTCCCTAAATCTAAAATTACACATGGCCTGATTCTCGTAAAACCAGAGATATGTATGCGACTTGAAACTGAAGTTTCGGTCACAACATTTTCATAACTCCCTCTTGTTTCTTTCGAATCCAAAAGAATCATCCTCCCGGTCGAACAAAATTGGCTACTACGTCAACATTTCTTGCCCGACAATTCATCTTTCATTCTCGAGCAAGGAAGGGGCAGTTGTTGACATCCAATTTTGACCCTCTTTTCTTCCAATTTGCCTCTTTGAGCTTCTATTTTATTGATATATCAATCATACTATTTTTGCCTATTTTTATCATAATTTAAAGTCAAATTGTTTTTAATTATTTAGTAGTTCCTTTATGTTTTACTAGTTGTTGTTATTGTAAATCATCATCATCATCATCACCACCACCACCACCACCACCACCACCACCACCACCACCACCACCACCACCACCACCACCACCACCACCACCACCACACCACCACCACCACCACCTACCAACCACCACCACCACCACCACCACCCCCACCACCACCACACCACCACCACCACCACACCACCACCACCACCACCTACCACCAGAACCAACCACCACCACCACCACCACCACCACCACCACCACCACCACCACCACCACCACCACCACCACCACCACCACCACCACCACCACCACCACCACCACCACCACCACCACCACCACCACCACCACCACCACCACCACCACCACCACCACCACTATGTAGTAGTGTTTTCACAACGTTGCTATGTATTTATTGCATTAATCCTATTCTGGCTTTTACAAATATTTATTTGAATTATTTCTCTTTTGCAACATATATTACTATTAAATAAGGTTTGAAATAATATTTTCTACTACATGGTTTGGTTTTAGTTGTTTACTTTATGCCAATTTTTAAAAATATATCTATTTGCCATATTTGACAATCAATAATTTATGACAATTCATGATTCAATTATTTTTATTTAACATATAACCTTAGAATTTTTTTAAAGATCTTAAGAGTCCAAATTTGAAGTCAAAAGAAAATAAGAGGAAGAAGGGAAATAGCCTATAATAATCTTCCTTCCAGCAGATCCATTCTCTATTTTTGGAGAATAATCTTACCAAATATTATTTTTTACATTACAAAATATTCTTTTCAAGAAATTGACTCCATCAGATCCCAACTTTCTCTGCTAATTACTAAGATCTCTCCATTTCTCCAACGTTTTTTTTTCACCTCTCTTAAAAGTACCAATGCTGGTTTTTTTTGGATCAGTTGAAAAAGAGCAGGGGATCTCTCAATCATTTTGAAAAACTTTTCTTCCTCTCCAAGGACTTGAAGAGATTACAAGACATGCGAACATATATGGGAGACTCAACTGATGGCCTTTACTTGTTCATAGAAGATCACTAGTTGATTAGGCACTTCCAAATGAGAATGAAATGATGTCGCTTGGAGTTCAATCACGACAAGTGACGAGGTCAACGCATGAAGTGGAGCTCAAATGGAGTCGTCGCCCCAATGGAGGTCCAGGTACGTTTTGGGATATGATGACAAAGGCAAGATATAACTGACTTTTATATGAAGCACACATAGCTTTATTAAAAAATAAAGTAACTCGTTACTCCATTCTTTTCTAATTTTTATATGTCACCCTTTTAAGAATCTTAAAAAAACTTGATAACTTTTTACTATTGTGTTAAATGCTAAATATACTTTCAAACCTTTCGAACGTCAAATATTTTTTTTAAAAAGCTTTACATGACTTTGAAATACTAAAATATTTACTTAGTTCTCTGAAATACTTTTACGAATTCTTTAAGTCTTGTTTTAAGGTGTTTAAAAGAGTCGATCATATATACAAAATAGATTAGAGGAAGTAACATCACATTGGGTCCATTTTCAGCCTCGCCATATCCTGATCCCACTCTCTCTCTCTCTCACCTCTCTGTTCTACCCTTTTTATTTTAAGTATCATTGATTTACTTATTAATTTAATTAATTTCTAACATTAATCTGCCACCAAAATTAAGGTGGCACACATATATTACTAACAAGATTTTCATTATCTGTAGTTTATCCTTCAATATAAGATTAATTTTGGTTTGTTATCCTTCAATTTTTTTCTCATGCTATAAAGTAAAAGAGTTCGTTAAAGTCCATAATCCGAGGAATACGAAGATTACAAAAATATGGCATTTTCATTTATTATCTACATGGCGCAAAAAGTTAGTCTCGTATCTCTTGTATTTTTCACTATATATATGATATGTAGATTAGTTAAAAGTGTTCTTGCATTCTGGAAGTAGCCAGGTTAGTTTCTTTGTTCCTCATCTTTACATTCTATATGCAAAATAATTTTATTTTCCTATTTGATTTCACCCTTTTAAAGTAATTTGCGGGAAGTAAATAGATATGTATCCGTCCCTATAATTAGTTAATCTTATTTTCTATATTTATCTTATCGAGTGCATTTACTTAGGATTGATAGGACATTATTTTATTTGTAGCTTTTGTCTTCAACTTGTATACGTATTTTGTAGTAAAAGAATCCGTTCACAAAAATATTTGTTCATAAAAGTATTTATTTATTTATTTATTTATTTAAGGTGAATTTGATGTTTTATTTTTGATTTTTTAACGACCGGGGCTGTCATAAAGGGTGAACTATTTGTGCCAATTCTTAGAGTTAGAATACTCCGGGATTGAGAGTTTGAAATTCTGGGCTAGGCTAGTCTCGGCAGTTTTGGAGCAAGGTATGGTCTAGGGCAATCCAGGTAAGGATTGAGTTACGTGTCTTGATTTGAGCTAGTTTTTCATTTAGCTAAGACATAAAGAAGTTCAGAAGATTTTCGGAATCGAATTCGGGTAAGTAGAACTCCCGGAATCGAGGTTGATGTGAAAGGATTGTTACGGAACGTCGAGAAAATAAATGTGTTGTAAAATGGACCAATTTTGAAGATTTTATGACTTTCTATCCCGTGTCAACTGCTACGGCGGTTGACACACCGCCATAGCAACCTTTGTCGTAGCTGAGAAAATACTGCTACAACGGAAGTTAACATCGGTCAGCCTCTGCCATAGCGGATGACTCCGCTATGGCGGTACCGTTTTAGCATAGCGGACCGCTATAGTGGAGCACGATGGGATTTAATGCATAAACTTCCCCAAAATAGTTCAGTGTTTCTTCAAGACATTTTGGGAGAAGAAAAGGGCGATTTTGGGAGATTTTCATCCGTTTTCCATCATTTTTCGTCCTAAAGATAAGGATTCTACTCCCCAAACTCTGTGCTATCTTTCCTATGCCATAGAATTGCTAGGGTTGTACTTGGGTAAAGGTTTGAAATGACTTAGGAATGGTGGAATTCGGGAAAAAAGGGGAATTCTAAGGGTAGAAGTTCTTGGGTGTTGTTAAATTTGCTATATTATGATCATGTGATTTTAATTCCCTAAATGTATCCATAAAAATAGTAGAACTAGGTGAATTAATAGTGGAAAAGCCTGGGAAAAAGGATGGAATGATCATGGGTGGCCTGGGGTTTAGGATTTTTCATAATCTGGGTAAATTGTAGGCCACAAAGATTGATTCTTGGTTATTGTGTATTATTTTAGACCAAGAACCGGCAAGAACTTCGGGAAAAAGAAAAGCTTCGACTGAGTAGAGCTTTTGACTAATTCGAGGTAGGTGATGGTTATTGCTTCCTGTATGCATTGTATGTTGTGTACTTTTGTCTAAGTAATTATATGAGTTGCATTGTTTAGGGAATAGTTTAGGAATGTCCAAAGTCCTATTTTTAGTCTTGTGAAATGAACTGTCTAATGATCCTACCAGTACACGGTGATTGTGTACTAATTCTGCACTTGTATTTTTTTTTGTACGTATAAACAATCTTCCAGTGGCTGACACGTGACCTCACCTGTAGTCCCAGCATTTCCAGACGTCAAGGGTGAGCTGCTTCAATCGAGCTGCCTTGATTTCTATTTGTTTATATTATAGCCCACTTGTTTCGGGCTTAGACTATTTTTTATACTGGGTTGCATCCCCACATTCTATATTTTGGTAGCGTTTCGTTACGATGACTTTCAGATTCTAGGGGGGATTTTCCGCAGGGTAGTATTATGAATTTGATTTACTGATGATTATTGCTAGTTTACTTTTTGTACACTGGTTTTGAGCTGTTAGAATGGTTAAGTTTGGGGTCGTTGATGGTTCGCTCACTCGGGGGTTGGGTGGGTGCCATTCACGGTGGACCGGGTCGTGACAAAGAGGGTATCAGAGCCCTAGGTTCATTGATCTCGTCGTACCAAAATAGGTCTAGCAGAGTCTTGCAGAATGGTATGGAAATGTCCATACTTTTCTTCTAGAGGCTATGAGACTTTAGGAAAAACTATCTCTTCTTTCTTCCTTCGTGCTATAACTTGATTCCAATTAGTATCTAATAATAAAAATTGGTATTCGACTTCGTTCACTCTTCTGTCTGCAGATGGTTAACACAAGAAATGGTGGAGTTAGAGTAGTGGGCTCGGCTGTCAGAGGTAGAGGCAACGGTAGGGGCAGAGGTCGAGGTAGAGCCACACCCGCCAGAGGTGGAGCTCAAGCTGTTGCAGGAGAGCGAGAAGCAACCCCTCCCCCACCTCAGGAACAGGTTGATAAAGATGTGGAAGTTGTTGTGGAGGATAATAGGGCGCAAGCGGAGGCAGCACCGGCTGGAGGTGCAGGCCTTCCCTCTATGACGCCCGAAGTATTTCAGCAGGCTTGGAACTTCTTGAGTGGTTTGGTTGGTGCCGGAGTCACCCCTACGGGTGTTGCAAATCAGGCTCTGAGAACTCAGCCAGTAATCACTACAACTCCTAGGATGGATGCAGCTTCAGGCACCGGTGATTTCTTCAGGCCAATGCTAGGCCCGGTAATGACAGGAAATGAACATGAGATACTGACCAAGTTTCTCAAGCTGAAACCTCCTACATTTCAGGTTACTAATAGGTAAGATGCTTATGAGTTCATATTGGATTGTTATGAGAGGCTGCACAAGTTGGGAATTGTGCAACAACATGGGGTTGAGTTTGTCACATTTCAGCTGCATGGTGATACCAAGCAGTGGTGGAGATCTCATGTGGAATGTCGATCATATGTTTTGCCCCCACTGACTTGGGAGCAGTTTCACGCTCTCTTCTTAGAGAAGTATGTACCCCGTAATTTGAGAAATAAGAAAAAGGATGATTTCTTAAATTTGGAATAGGGTAGCATGTCGGTCTCTGCTTATGAGGCTAAGTTTCACGCTTTATCTTATTTTGCTACACAGTTGTTCGATTTCGAGGAGGAGCGGGTTCAATTGTTTGTGAAGGGTTTGAATACTGAGCTTCAGGTATTGTCTGTGCACATGACTTCATCAGGGAAAGGCTTCAATGAAGTGACGGATTATGTCAAGAAACTTGAAGGGGTCAAGCAAGCGGGGCAGGCTAAAGTGTTAGCCAAGATGCCCCGAAATGAGGGAAATTACAGTGGTTCGTACTCCAGGGGCTAGAGTCAGCAGGTATACTCAGCCCGTCCTATTCAGTCAGCTTTGCCATCTGCCACATGTGGTCGTCTGGGAGCTAATCAGTAGTTTTCAGCTTCTAGAGGCCAGGGAGCTTCTTACACATCTGGCAGCAGGACTACACTTGATCGTGGTTGCTTCTATTGTGATGATTAAGGCCACTTTAAGAGGGAGTGCTCTCACAGGCAGACTGGTAATCAGGTTCAGTAGCAGTCTAAGGCTGTGGTTCCGGAAGGTAGAGATGGTTATGCTAGAGGTCATCCACAGGGTGGGTGAGGTAACTTTCAGGGAGGTTGGGGAGACAGAGGGAATGGCAGCACGGGTAGGGGTGCGGCGTAGCCGGCCAAGGAAGTAGCTCGGATTGATGACCGGGCTTACCGTTACGCGTTTCTAAGGAGATCCAAAGTTGAGGCATCAGACGCAGTGATCACAGGTACTATTCTTATCTGTGATAGGATGGATTTCATACTTTTTGACCCAGGTTCTACATATTCATATATATCTGTGAAATTTGCTATGGGTCTGGATTTGATTTATGATAGCCTTGTTTCCCCTATCCATATTTCTATCCCGATTAGAGAGTGTAACGACCGGGTTCGTCGTTACGGGTAAACTTTTCGTGCTAATTTTTTAGTCAGAAAACTTCTGGGTTTAGGAGTTGAAAATTCTGGGCTAGACTAGTCTCGACCAGTTTTGGAGTGAGGCATGGTCTAGGGCAATCCGGGTAAGGATTGGGTAAAGCATCTCAATTTGAGCTAGTTTTTCTTTTAGCTAAGACATAAGGGAGTCTGGGGGACTTTTCAGAATCAAATTCGGGTAAGTAGAACTCCCAGAATCGAGGTTGACGCGAAGGGGTTATTCCAGAACGTCAGGAATTTAAGTGTGTTGTAAAATAGACCCTATTGAGAGGATTTATGACTTTTTGTCCCATGTCAACCGCCGTAGCGATTGACACACAACCATAGTGACCTCTGCTATAGCGAAAGTCAACATCGGTTAGTACCGCTATAGCGGTAGGTTCCTCTATGACGGTACCGCTATAGCGGAGCAGGGACTGCTATAGCGGAGCAACGGGATTAAAAAACACATAAAATGAGATTTTAATTTCATTCTCTTCCCCTTCACCCAAAAAATAGACGAGGGTTACTCCAAGAGGCTGCTCCAAGGCTTGGGAGCCATGGGGAGGAGGAATTCTGGTAAAAAAAATACAAAACCACTGATTCAGGCCTGCAGAATCGTCAGGGAATGCCTCCACGGAGCCAGAAAGGGAATGTGATAGCTGCTCGACATCCAGGTAGGCTAGGTTTCTTCCAAGAGTAGATTGACCACTTTCATTTTCTTATTATTGTATAGAATGAAAGGGAGAATCCATGGTTAGGCTTTCGGGCATATAGTCTGGAGGAAGTTGTTGAATTGTTGGATTATTTTGGAAATGGTAGAATGGGAATAGGGTGTTGTGATATTCTAGGCATTGCTTAAATTATGTGATTTTGCTAATAATAATATGGAAACTAGAATATCGGAAGGTTCGGGGAATCAGAAAGGGGTTAGTAATTAACAAATGTGTAAGGAACGAAAGTTACGGACTAATTGGTATAATTGGGATATTTGTTGGTTGTATTCTAAGGCTGGGAAGGATTTCCCAGGTTGTATTTGGTCCTAGAAAGAGGGTCAGGAATAAATGTAATTAATTGCATGTTTAAAAGGAGTGAACCGGGGTTAGCCTTCGGGCAGGATTTGACGGTTCATTGTTTAGCCAAAATGGGGTAGGTGATGGTTTACGATTCCTGTGAATGTTGTATATTTTTGTACTCTTATCTAAGTGTTTGTATGAATTACATTGCTTAGAGGAATTGTTTAGAATGTCTAAGGGTCCTGTTTTACAGTCTGTGGATTGAATGGTGTGTTGCTTGTTGGTTTTACAAGTTGTTTGTTCATTATTTGACTGTGGATTAATTGACATTCGGTTGGCTCGGGTACCAAGCCTGGTACAGGTATAATAAATGGTTGGATTGGGTACCACGCCTGGTACAAAATATATGAACGGTTGGCTCGGGTACCACGCCTGGTACGGGATATACTAACGGTTGGCTCGGGTACCACGCCTGGTACGATGTTACTTTACTGCATTGTTGCATTGATTTGGTTGCATTGTTGTGTCTGGTATTGGTTCCATGAGTGGACCGGGTTGTGTTCTTAAATTGTGATAATTGCTTATGGTCCGTGAGAGGCCAGTAATTCTGTCATATCTAGTTAAGTTGGTCTTGGTGTAGGCCGGTGGTTATATTACATTGTGCATTTGGTCTTGGTATAGGCCGGGTTATTATGTTGATTATTAATTGGTCTTGGTGTAGGCCGGGTTAGTATGTTGATTATAATTTGGTCTTGGTGTTGGCCGGGTTATTATGTTGATTATTAATTGGTCTTGGTGTAGGCCGGGTTAGTATGTTGATTATTATTTGGTCTTGGTATAGGCCGGGTTATTATATTGTGAGTTTGGTCTTGGTGTAGGCCGGGTGGTTATATTATATTGTGCATTTGGTCTTGGTGTAGGCGGGGTTATTATGTTGATTATTGATTGATCTTGGTGTAGACCGGGTTTGCCATGCTAACACCTAGACGTGTTAAGGGGATCCGGGTGGGTTCGGACTATTTAAAAGAGGTTATGTTGTCACGACTCAACTACTGGGTCGTGCGGGCACCTACTCTAATCCACCTAGATAGGAGAACTCTAACCACCCAAACGGTAATGCGGAAAAAGAAATAAATCATGAAATAAAACCCTTTTTAATACATGGAACTTCCTTTACAAAATTTTCAGAAAATAAATGACTTAAAGAACCTGCGGAAAAATATTTACAATATGAGACAGCCCTCCCTAGAACCTTGTCTAAGCCGGTACAAAAGCTACTACAAGATGATATAAAAATAAAGAAGACTCAACACCCACCATAGAAGCAAAAGTAGGAGTTGTTGGAAGATCACTGCAATCCTGAACCTGTGAAACATCACCAACCGTGCAATCAGACTATACCCAAAAAGGTATAGCAAGAGTAGAATCAGTATAAACACACGTACTAGTAGGCATCATTGGTCGAACCGAATCCACTCATACCATCATATAAGAAATCAAGGGAATGCACAATTAATTACAATACTCAACCCTTCAACATTCACCTTACCAAAATCCAATGTCAACCCAATCCAGCCTATCTCTTAGACTTCCCAAGTCACCTGGGCACATAGACTTCCCAAGTCACCTTGACACCTAGACTTCCCAAGTCACTTTGACACCTAGACTTCCCAAGTCACCTTGACACCTAGACTTCCCAAGTCACCTCGACATTGACACATCTATGTCCATACCCGAACTACCATTTCCTTACCTAAGTTAACCACTGTGACTCAACAACCTGGAGTAAACCCCACTACCTAGTGACATAGATCGCACAAGTCGTACCACTACCTACTAGTACAAAATTGTTCCCATGCCCTCCAGGGCCATACTCAGCAAATGACCACATGCTACACTATAACCAGACCACCAAGTCTCCTCTTTAGCTTATTAACTGCACGTAACAAGTCTAGCCAACTTTGACAGTTCTTAGTGATAATCAATATACATCCTTTTTACATAACCTGAACCTAACCAGGATCCCTAGTATATCATTTATGCCCATAACAGACGGACTGGTTCACAGAAGAACCCCTTTGTCACTTAAGCACACTAACTTGGTCCTTTAAGGACCAACTATACGACAATAATAATAAATCTCGGCCCTCTTAGAAATCCAATATATAAAGAATAATAAGTACACCCGCACTGAGTAAAGAAGTGCCACATATAATACCAACCAGTAGTACAACTCCAGACTCTCAGTCTACCTTTTTACTTGTCAACCAGAGAGAACAGGTTCAACAGTCATTCAACAACAATAACAAACATGACATATACCCTTTTTCATTACCCGGACCAATGAAGGATCTCTAGACCGACACCTAAGTATTTAAATGCGATGACCGGTCTACCCCAAGACCATCCCCACATTTAAGTATAACAACCTGGCCTCTCAAGGACCAATGTAATCAATCACAGATAACCCGGTTCACTCACAGAACCAACATGTAAAGAATACAACCAATCAAGTAAAGCAAAACCCGTACCAGGCGTGGTACCCGAGCCAACCGTTATTAATTCCCATACCAAGCGTGGTACCTGAGCCAACCAAATAGTATCCTGTATCAGGCATGGTACCCGAGCCAACCAATAAGTAACCTGTACCAGGGTGATACCTGAGCCAACCGAATATAACCTGTACCAGGCGTGGTACCTGAGCAAACCAATAAGTAACCTGTACCAGGCGTGGTACCCAAGCCAATCAAATGTCACACAAAATCCACAGTCAATAATAATGAACAATCAACACTTTTAAACCAACAAGCAATAACACCTAGTTTATTTCACAAGACTGAAAACATGACTTTTGGACATCCCTAAATCATTCCCTAAGCAATGCAAACCATACAAATACTTATTCAACAGTACACAACATTTACAATGCATACATGAATCAATAACCATTACCTAAGTGTTCAACATGCCATCCTGGTCCACACTAAGACCAATCCCACACTTAAGTTCAACTACCCGGCCTCTCACAGGCCAATATGCAATAGAAATAGTTTCAACAATTAAACCAGGTCCACTCATGGGGCCATCATCAAATACAATTATAACGTATAATTAGACCCACTCAAGGACTAATCCCTGACTTACCCCTTTTTGGCACATATTCGCAGATACATCAATTTCGGACCCATTTCTTAAGACAAATACAACATGGGAGGGACATCCCCCAACATTGGTACTTTAACCATTCTAGTTTACTCTACTTCCTTTATACTAGAATCATCCCCGAAACTCCCTTAAAACTAGTCATTAATTAACCATAACATTTTTGATTTCCCAAATTTTACCAACAATCTAGTTGTCTGAACCCAATTTTGACATGTATAAACAACCCGGGATGAAGCACATCACCTCGACATTAACAATCCCTAATCAGTAAAATAACCAAGCCATACAATGTTCCTCCAGACTCCATTCCCGAAGGCCTAAACATGATTTCTTCTTTCCTTTTATATCAATAATATGAAATAGAAACAGGTCTAAGTCTACTCAAAGAAAGAACCTAGCCTACCTGGATGCTGAGGAGCTTCTCCATGCCCTTTATGGCTCTATGAAGGCATTCCCAGTAGATTTTACAGGCCTGAATCCATGGTTTCGCGTCCCTTTAGCTGGAATCCCTCCTCCCCATGGCTCCCAAGCTTTGGAGAAGCCTAGGAGGGTTTTTGAGCAACCCTCATATGTTTTTGACTAAAGAAGGGAGAATGGGATTATAAAATTCATTTTTGGGCTTTCTGGTTCTGTCATTCCGCTTTAGCAGACGGCCAACCGCTATGGCGGTTCCACTATAGTGACCTAAATCCCGCTACAGCAAACCAAATTTTTTAGCACGAATAGTCTTCAGTAAAACAATCATAACTTTTTACTTGGGAAGCGGATTGATGAATGGTTGGTGGAGTTGGAAAGAGGACTCAGAGATCTTTAATTTGGTGGGTATTGGGACCCCTAAATTTTTATATTTTAGGAGGAATGATCATTTGAAGTTGACCCTAGTTTGAACTTAGCCCGAAACTAAATCGATAAGAAAGCTTTCAACTTAACTTTGTGCTAGGAGTATTGTAAGACCTTAGTACATACCAAATGTACTCGCATACTAAAGAATTAATCCTAACTCTTATTATGAATTTAGGGGAACCTGCCTTGATCGCAGATATTTTCAGTAACGACGGAATAGATCGTTACATATGTGCTCATAAATTGATGTCATTAAGTGAACTAATGACGGTTATGAGTTATCATGGTTAATAAGCTAAGGGTAGGTCTTAGTGTAGACCAGGGTAGTTTGTTGAGCACTTAGGTATGGATGGAGAATCCTTGGAGGGTCCGGGTTATGTGATCTAAGAAGGGATTTAGATGTAGCTCTATGGTGGCCATTGGAGGTGTTAATGGTTGTTAGGTGAATTGAATATGGTTGCTAAATATAAAGGAAGACTGAGAATCTGGGTGTGGTCATTGGTTAATATAACTGGGTGGTAAAGCTGTCCTAGAGGTCCTGGAAAGTCGGACAATGGGAGGTAATACTTGGGTATAAATGGTTTGGTTGGGCAGTGGGCCGGATTTAGTCTTGATATTTAGTCAAAGTAGTTGACTAGGGTAAGGGTTAAAGGTGACTTGGGAAGTCTAGGTGTCAAGGTGACTTGAGAAGTCTGGGTGACAAGGTGACCTTGAGAAGTCTAGCTATGAGTGAGACTTAGGAAGTCCTAGATGTCAGGGTCAATGCTAAGGGGTGAAGCATTTACCTTGTGCACTTTATCGTGATTTCTATATGATGGTAGGAGTGAATTCGGGTCAGCCGATGATGCCTACCAGTACGTGTGTTTGTACTGATTCTACTCTTGCTATACCTTTTTGGGTATAGTCTGGTTGCAGGGTTAGTGATGTTTCACAGGTTCAGGATTGCGGTGATCTTCGAGCAGCTCCTACTTCCTTCTATGGTGGGAGTTGTGTCCATCTTATGTTATAAGATCATCTTGTAGAAGATCTTGTACCAACTTAGACTAGGTTCTAGAGAGGTGGTTTATATTGTTAGTAAATTTCTGCAAGTTCTAAAGGTTGTGTAATTTCGAAAGTTGTTGTATAAAGATTTTCCAAATATTTGTAAAGGATTTCTCATGTATTAAGGGATTTATTTAATGGTTTATTTTATTTTCCACATTGCCTGTTTGTTTGGGTGGTAAGGGTTCTCCTATCTAGGTGGATCAGAGTAGGTGCTCGCACGGCCCGGTAGTTGGGTCATGACAGAGAGTCCGTGTCACGACCCGATTTCTCAAGTCATGATGGCACCTACAACTCCCCAGTAGGCGAACCAATTCCCGTAGCCCGGAATAGCTAGTAACGGGTTACTACCTAACCAATATGCTCAACAAGCTGAGATAAGCAGAAGAAGAATGTAAAGGTAGACAAAACGGAAGCAAAACTCAAATATAAATACATAAAGGAAACTACACCAACCTAAGAGTGGCAACGGAACTGGGAGGTGCCGGTACCGGTTTCGGACCGTCCCGGTCCGTTACCGGTCCGGTTCCGGTCCGGTGGACTCCGGTTCCATCCGGAGGAGGGGTTGGCCGGTAGGGGTAACGGGACGAAAGGGGTAAAATTACCGGATCATCCTGGTCCGGTCCATCCCGGTATCGGTCCGGTCCGGTCCGGTTCGATCCGGTGGAAAATTTCAATTTTTTTTTTATTAAATAGCCGTTGGGTTAGCCGTTGGCAACGGCCAGTGGGCCCCACCCAATGGCTATTTCAGCCAAACAGCCCCCCAAAACACCCCCCTACCTCCCAAACTTTTTTTAATACCCCAAAGTTTTTAAAAATATATTTTAGTCCTAAATTTTAACTATAAAAACCCCCCACCCCTTCATTATTTATTACACAAAATTTCTTCTTCTTCATCTACTCTCTCAACTCTCAATCTTCTACTCTTCTACTCTCTATTCTCTAATAGTCTCTATTAAATTGTTAATTTTATTTGTTGGATTATTTTGGAGCAATTTTCAAGCTTCAAGTTTCATCTATCAATTTCGGCTTTTGGTTATACACGTCTGTTTTTACGCAGACGTTTGGTACATTCGTTCCAACTTTCATCTCTTTACTTATTTATTTTTTTGCATTTAATTTTTGTATTTATTTATTTGCTTACTTTTAATATTTTACAATGGAATCCGGTGATAAAAATGTTGGCAAGGGTAAAAGTTCTTTTTTTGGTAGGGTAGGTAATGCACTAACCGGAAAAACTAAAGTCGGTAGTTCTTCTAAATCCAAATCTAAAACTAGACAACAACCTCAATTAAGAATAAATACGGATGATTTTACACATGTTGATGAAACTCCTTTTAATATTGATAGCAATACTCAATTAGATCATGAATTTTTACAGACAAGGTTTGGTAATTTTAATGAAGAACTAGATGAAGAAGTAGAATATGATAATGAATATGATGGTAATGATACTTATGATGATGGTGAAACAGAGCTGCCTACGGTTACTAGTCCCACTCCTGCTCCCGCTCCCGCTCCCGCTCCCACTCCCCCTGTACATCCTACTAGGGCTAAGCCAAAGGCTGAACGTCCTAAAAAATCTGTTGTGTGGCAATTTATGACTCAAAGTAAGGATAAAACTCAAGCTATTTGTAAAATATGTAAATATATTTTGAATAATAAAACTACGGGAAAGTCGGGTGGGATGGGACATTTAAGAAATCATTTAATGGGATGTTGTAAAAATGAATTTTTGCAAGCTCAGGCTATAGCCGATGCAAAAAAATATGGTACTCCCCTTCCCGATGCATCTGTAGGAGTAGGGGCCTCTAACATGATCCAAACACAGTTAAACCCTTCTAATGTTGCTGGCCCTAGTACACATCGCAGTTATAGTAGAGAAAGAGATCTTGAAGAATTAGATAAAATGATTGTTCTTTGTGGCTTGCCTTTTAGTTTTGCTGAAAATCCCGGTTTTGTTCATTATATTCAAATAGTGTATAATCCTTCTTTCACAGGTTTTTCAAGAAATACTATTAAAAAAGCTATTTTTGATTATCAAGGACAACATGTACAATATCTTCGTTGTTTATTTAACTATAATACTTGTAGAATGGCTATCACTTCTGATATGGGTCGTAGTCCTAATGGTAATGATTATTTCACTATTACTGGTCATTGGATTGATGAAAATTGGAACATGCAAAAAAGAATTTTAGGTTATAAATGTTGTGAAATGCTGAAAATTGGTAGTTACATAGCTCAAACTATTATAGATGTTTTACAATTTTATGAAATTTGTAATAAAGTAATTAGTGTCACCCCTGATAATGCTTCTAATAATACAAATGCTGTTGATAAACTAAAACTGACAATTTTCCCTATTTATAATGATGGTTTTCATATTAGGTGTGCACCACACATATATAATTTAATTGTTAGAGATGGTATAGCAATGTATAATAATGGTTGTATAAAATGTGAAGCTGCATGCCATTTTATTTTTAAATGTCAAGTAAAGTCTAGGCGTGTAGAGTTTGAAAATCGGTGTCGTGAATTAGAACTCCCCCCTAGAAAAATTCCAAAAACAGTGTCTACTAGATGGAATTCTTTATATGAAATGCTTAAAGTTGCTTATGAATATAGAAAGCCTTTACAAATGGTTTGGAATGCTCACAATTCAGATATTGATTATAGAATTACTGACACTGATTGGAAAGAAGTATATGAACTTAAAGAATTTTTAAAAGTTTTTTATTTAGCTACAAAACAAATATCTGGACTTTATTATCCAACTATTTGTTCAGTTTTACCAAATATATGTGCTATTTCTGATAAATTTTTTCAATACAAAAATATTCCACGGTTTAAAGATTCTATTAATGCAATGATTAAAAAATTTAGAAAATATTTTATTCCTATTCCTCAAATTTATTTAACTGCTTGTTTATTAAACCCAACTTACAAAGAAATAGGTGAATCACGAATGATTGAAAGAATATATTCAAATTTAGATATTTTAGAGATTATATATCAGCAAAGTATCCAAGGTGATGAAGTTGCCGAAGAGGACAAAATACCTAGTTTGTCCGATGTTAAAGATAGCATAAGAATTGAAGCTAGAAAATTGTATGACTTGTATAATTCTAGTAGAATAAATGATGAAGTATATAATGTAGAACCTTCAAGTTCTAGGCGTAGATATTCAAATGAAGATGATATTGATGATATGATGAAAATTTATCTTGGTCTTACTTCTAATTAAAGGAATGATTTTGATGAATATCTTAATCAGGGAATGGAAAGCATTAAGGATGCACAAGGCAAACCTCAACTTTTGGAATGGTGGAAGACTCGCGGCAAGTCATTTCCAAAACTTCAACCGGTGGTTCGAGATTTGCTAGCTATTCAAGCATCTTCAGTAGCTTCGGAGGGCGCTTTTAGTGCAACAAGATATCAAATTGGGGAGCATAGGTATTCATTAGCATCAGACAGCTTGGAGATATCGGTATTGTTTAGAGATTGGATCAATGCCGAGCGAAGGAATTATGGGCGTCCTAGTTTACCTGTCCAATTTGAATATGATATAGATAATATTTTGGTAAATTCTAGTGAAGACGGCATGGATGCATTGGAGGATCAAGCACAACAACCACTTCCAGAAAATGTTACCAGGAATTGTTAGAAACTCTACGTCAAGACTATTTTCAAGGATTCAAATATTAGTATGATAGTTCGAGGCCTAATTCAAACAGAACCCTTCCTAGAAGGTGGCTGCGTAGATTAGGTCCTCTTCTAATATTTGTAATACAAATTGTATTATTTAATTTTTATGAATAAAATTATAGGCTATTCGCCTTGAATTTTTTTAATTATTGTCTTCAATTTAATACAAGTCTTTTTTATATATTTTAATTTTTAAATGTTTCAAACTTAAGTTACAATTTGAAATTTAAAAAAGTTTAACAAATGAAAGTTTGATATAGTTTAAAAAGTTTCAAACTTAAGTAAGTAAGTTATTAAGTTAGTTCTAGTTTAAAAATTTAAATTTAAACTTTTAAGACTTAAGACTTAAGAGTTTAAAAAGTTTTTAAGAGTTTAAAATTTGAAATTTAAAGTTTTAAACTTTTAGATTTTAAAATTTAAACTCTAAAAAAAGTTTAATTTATTAAGTTATACTTTTGAAAGAAATATAAAATAACTTATATATTTTGAAACTTTTTCAATTATAAATAATCAAATTTTAATTTAATTAAAATTTTTTTAAAAAAAGGAGCGGGACCCAGTATACCGGTCCGGTCCCGGTCCGGTCCGGTCCCGGTAGGTACCGGACCGGGACGAAAAGGGAAAAATTCCCGGTACTACTGATACTGGTACCATCCCGGTTCCCGACCAACCGGCAGATGATTACTCCGGTACCGGTCCGGTTCCGATTAATACCGGTCCAGTCGTATCGGTACCGGTGCCGGTGCCAGCCATACACCAAGCCCAAGACTTGGTATCGACAGTACTAAAGCTTCTAATAGAATACAAGTGCTAGAAGTAACAAAATGATAAGTACAACTGTTTCCGAATATACAAAGAGTAACAGTACAAAAGATGAGATGTAGACAAGCCCCGACCATCAGGCGCTCACCCTAGTCTCGAAGATCCAAAAGCTGCACGAGTCTCCAATGCGTTCAACAGCGAAAGCTCAGCTAATATCTGCACCAAAAAGTGCAGAAGTATGGTATCATCACCAAAACCACGGGTACTCAGTAGGTATCATCGGCCGACTGAGCGCATATAAGATATAATATCAGTAAGTAACAGATAGCAAGAAAGCAGTCACTGAAGCAATAAGCAAGGCACAAGGAGCTAGCACAGATCATCCATAACCAAGAGCTTCAAGTAACACATGCTAGCACAGAGATACAATCCCACAGAATCACTGGTGAAGGAAAGAAGAACGCACCTGGAGTCCTTGTACAACAATATAAGTAAGTAGAGAGAGAGTTGAGAAAATGGCGGTATACCGGTAACCTCAAGTAATAGGAAAAGACAGAGAGCAGTCAAACATACTCAAAATGGAATCAACGAGTATAAAGAAGTCATAACACCAATCCAATCACATGATAGCATAACCAGGGAATCACCTCACAAGTACAACCCTAGGATGAAATAACTAGGCCACAATAACCGAGAGATACCACTCAACTTCCCACAAGGATAGAGCCAAAGTCTCACACTCTGCTCAGAAGGCCACACAAAAGTGCCTTAATAAGATAGGACTCTAAAGCCCTCTCAATAATCAAAAATCCCATAACCAAAGCCTCAACAGGCTAGCCATCACTAATCTTTCAAGAACCGGGTGCCAAGACAAGCTCTAAATAAAGACAGGAGTAAATATAGTCTACCTACAGTCCCAACGACCGCCCATACAACCGAGGAACACAATCAAGTGAAAGCAAACCCTCTGGCATCCCATACTACCGGAGCGTACACTAAACACACAGCAAACAAGGGTGGAATTCAATGCATGATATGATATGATATGTTGTGGGAAATAGAACCTCTGTATGTTCCTCCTCCGGTGTCAATCGGGCCCAGCAAGCAAGTTCCATGGAAGGACTCAGCCTGTATACCTCTACTCCACCGTATACCCTTCCTTCCGGCGCATGCAGCCCGAAGCCCCAAGCCCAGAGCGGCAAGGTCCATGGAGGTCCCCGACCCCATACTAAAACTCAGTATCAAGATATGTCATCCGGAAGCAAGTCCGGGATCAAGATAGAGACCCAGTCTCGAATATGCATGCCTAGACCCTGTCCAGGACTAAAGTAGTAGAAAATGCCTCAAAAACCCCTCCAAGGGTGCCCGGGTATAACCGGGTCTAAAACTGTAGTAAATCAAGTCTAGTGCTCTGCCCCGCAGAGACTAGTATCAGTAATAAAATCAAGTCTGGTGCCAGCCCTGCAGAGACTAGTATCAGTAATAAAATCAAGTCTGGTTCTCTGCCCCATAGAGCAGAGACTAGTATCAGTAGTAAAATCAGTGTGAAAACATCCAAAAATCCCCTTTTCGATCATCAACAGTACCAAAAATGGCCCCCCCAGGGCTATGAAAATTTAGGAAAATTGTCGGTAGTGGCTCGCATCCAAAACTGTAGTAAAACATGCAGGGGAAAACCTTTTTCATGGATGATATGCTCGCACACAAATATTAAAGTAGCCAAATGGCTCACAACAACTCTTATCAGCCCTGTACAGGCCCAACAGCTACTCAGCAGGCATAACCAACCTTAAAGGATAATCTCTATGTCCGGGACTCATGGACATTCCCCAATAACCCACCATCTATGTTCCAGTGTCAATACAAGGCCACACAGGACCACAAGGGTAATATACAATACTACGCGAATACTACAAACAACGCATGAAATAACGGACGAACAAGGTGGACAAGGTCTGGGGTTCCAACCTATAATAACCCACCCAAGGATGTTAATTAATGCAGTTATAGCCTATATACACAGAGTCTAGGTAGGAAAGCCATAACCTACCTTTCATCCGATGACTAGCTGCGGGAACGACGTCGTCTAGGCTCAAACTGCTCCGGGAAGTTCCAAATCACAAAAACACTTTCAACTGAAGTTCCAAAGGCGTCTCTATGAAGCCTGACCAACCAAGGTAATGGAACAATTGCTAGAATCGACGAGGCTGCAAGAACGAGCCATAGCCATTTGATAAGGTGTTAATGTCACACTCGCGACCAGCCAACTCCAAAGCATAAAATGAGGCCAATAACAATAAGAAATGGCAGCTAATTCCAACAATAATATGCAACCCACATATCAAAGGAGCGACGAGCTCCCGAGGCACTATTTAAAGACGTACTTTATGTCATTCAATCCAATAACAATCGTACGTGACTCCAATAAGAATCACACCAATTCCCAGTACCTCCAACACCTTAACACCATCAACATACAACAATAACAACCCAATTTAATATGACAAAGGGGATGCCCAGAGCCACAGATCCAAAATACCACTTCGTGGCTCAGAAATCCATCAAACAATACTAGAACATATAATAACGAAGGAGGATCGTAGGGGAGAGATTTCCTTGACAAAAATATTCAATATCCAAATATTAACAACCTGCCTCCTTGAAAGAACAACAAACAGATCCAAAATCAACAAGAAACTACTACAAGATATCGGCAACAATAACTTTTCATAACTAGAAGCTTAAAATCTTGATCCAAAAAATAGATAAGTGTACGGGATCCATACCTCGCCAATATAACTCCGTAGCTACTTCCAAATACTCAGAAAACACCTGCTGGCTCGCTGCATCAACACCCATGAAGATACGCCATGAAATCGAGGGGGAAAACTATACCAAAATGATGAGCTCGCGACGTAGAGCAACTTCCGTTAAACTTCCGAATTGAAAGGATCAAAGTCCATGGATTATTTAGGGACTTTCCCTCTGATTTTCAGTGCATTTTGGGTGAAGATAATGAGTTAAAACGAAGGGGAAATCAGGTTTTATAAGCTGAACCGACTTAGGATGTGGGCCCCACCTTGACGTATCTGCTTGCGCAGTCTTACGAAAATATGAATATCTCTCTATTCTGAAGTTGTATGGACGAACGGTTTAGTGAGTTGGAAACTAGACTTGTAGACCTTCGATTTGATATATTGGGAGCCCACTAACTCTTTATAGATAGGGAGAAACACCCCAATACATTTAACCCAAATTTAAAGAGAATTCCTTAAAGGAATTTACAATAACTTTTTCCTACTTTTGTTTCGCAACTTGCTTGACTTCAAAACTTATCATACGACCATTTTGCCATTACAATACCTCAGAACACATCCTTCTTAGTATATTAGACACTATTCGTCTTACCCCAAATGCACGGGTTACTTTAAACCTTCCAAACGGGCGAGGTGTTACACGAGACATTTCTTTAACTCGAACTTTTGAGTAAGAGATTCCTTTGACCTAGAACCTTGGATTAATGCTTTGATATTACCAAAAATGTTGTAGGAAGTCAACGATTTCCAAAGTTGAAGCTCTAAAATGAGGAACGGCCATTAAAACCAAACAAATGGCCCGGGCACCGAACTACCGGTCCTAACAAGCCATAAATTACTTGGGCCGCTACAAGTAAGCTCTAATGGTACAAGAAAGGCGAAAACATGTAAATGACCGAAAGGGTCATTACATCATCCACTACTAAAAAGACTGTCATCCTCGAAAGTCAGGAAGGAAGAAAATACCAGAGATTTAAGAATAGCGGATACAACGCCCGCACTACTCTCTCAGACAACCCGGGTAACCTCCGCGACCGGACGGCACCCAATAGAACAGAACCAAAGAAAGCAACCAAGCCTTAATTTCTTACTAGCCAAGCTAGATTTAAACCTCCAAAGATCTGCCAACCCAAACTAAACCTCGAGAATCTTAATCAAAAAGCACCTACACAACACCGAAACCAGTGCACCAAGGCTATCAACACACAAAACTCGAATCCTCAAAACCATACCAAGTTTACCAGAAAATCCATCAACCCGAAACTCTAACTCATGAACCCGTTGTTCCTTAAAAGCCCTTTTTTAATTCTGAACTAAAACCTTTAGCACCACAAAAAGGAAGTTGCATACAAGCTGAACACTCAAACCACCCTCAAAGCATCAACTGACACACCGGAGATCCATAGTTCCTGCTTATACTTTATCACAAACGAAGTCACCCATTTTATTCAAATGCATTTTAAGCCAAGATATAGGCTACTAGCCTTTGCCATCCAAGATAACAACCCGTAGCATATCATTGAAACTAAAGTTACCTGCCTTGACTGACCACCAATGAACGAACAAATATTTTTTTCTAACATCAAATTCGCTAACTGAACCATGCCAGGTCTGAATCAGCTGAAAGTGAATGAACCAGGGCAACCTGCCCAAAAGACCCAAACCAAAACCACGATCCTGCAAGAAGTGTGGTAAGCCTACCACGAAGTCTGTAACCATGAGCCAAGCTCCCAACTCTAGAAAACACTACTGCTACTCCGAACACTCGAACACCATTTGAATGTGAAATTGCCTTACGAATCTCACCTCAGGAAGAAGTCCACCATGCCATGAATATCAAGTCCAAACACCCCGAAGGCAAAGGAAAAAGGTGCCTGGGATTCAAAGTTACCATCTAGCCATAGAAAGTTTTGCATTTACTTTCAATTCATTCCTTTGGCTTGAATCAACCGCTCTACTGGTTCTGCAAACAACCAACCACTTCGAAGCATATATCATAACGAACTTCTCGTCCATGTTGGCCGAGTTTAACCAACACTAGAACCCCACATAAACAACTACTCTGGAGGAATCAATTAAACAAGCTTTCAAATCTTGGGCAAAGGAATGGTTATTACCAGTCTCTACGTATCATCAGAGCTCAAATTAGCCTCGCTAGTATCAACCCGCACAAGCTGACCACACTGCTGAAATCTAGAATATCTCGCCTCTTTCAGAGGTTAGCCAAGGACTAGGTGTCCAAGGCCAATAGCCGCATCCACAACTGAAGTAAAGAAGCTAAGTTGCCCGCACCCACTGCCTCCCGGCACTAGGATGCTTCAACCAAATAGAAACTGCCACAAACCATCCGATGTAACCTGCCAAGTTATGATTCTGAACACCAACTTTCAAAACTGCCAACCAAAGCCTTGGTCGAACTTGTATGCTGCCAATGAACCCTTAAGAACCCAAGCCAACTAGGCCTGAAAATGCAAGTTGCCAACACCGCAGCTGATACTAAAACAAAAACCAATCAATGGAAAACCCACGGCAATGTGTAGACGGCTGGATCGAATCACCAACACACAATCCCAAAGCAAACCTTCATCGCCACCTCAGGAAACTACGAGGACACATAAACACAAACAAATCGTCATCTCCCTTCTTTTTACACTAAACAAAAATCTTTTCTTAGCACATACTAAACCTTACAAATCCTTTCTCGAATAAGAACCTGAAGCCATTACCTTACTACTCATAGCTACACGTCAAATTCAATAAGGCAGGAGAAGAATGGGCCGGATGCCCAACTCACCCGAAATGCTTACAAATACAACCCAACCACGAGGTTACGATCAACACTTAGTCGAAAGTGCTTAAAGTCAAGACCCAATCACGATGCCAACATCCAGAGCTCATCGAAAGAACTACGATCAAGATTCGTTCCAACTGGAGCTAGGGATACAACAAAACACCCAACGGACCAGGAAGTGGAGGAGAATATGGGAACAACCCTCATACCTACCAACCTCCTAAACTAATCAACAAATAGGGTCAACTCTAGACACTCGGGAGACCAAACAAATCTATGCACACTAGCATAATCAATATCTCCCAACTGAGGCAAAATCTCAACTCTGGCCCAACTACCGGTAATACACCGAACCATCACACGGATCTCTAGCCACACTAGATAACGACCTAGGCAACAGCCATCTAGGACCGTTCAACAAGGGCAACTCAACCGCAAGTCCAACATCACAATGAAACAGGGATAACCTAACTAGAAACAGACTAACAAGAACTACCCACGAGCTACGACTCTGGGAAAACACCTCTCAAGGCTAACTTAGCCCCATCCACTACTAAAGAATAAACTACCAATAAAATAACATATCGATACTATAATTTGGGTAGCCAAACAACTTAAACAAGTAGCAGGTAGACATATAAGCAATTACACGACAGAAGGGATAGAGTCGCAACACGAGAAGGACTAACATAAGTCGAAGGTAGCAAAAGCCTAACCTGGAGCAATAATATCAGGAACCTCTACCTCTGGCCCACCAAGAGGAGTATCAAGCTGATGGGATATAACTCTATACTGAGTAGTCGAAACTAAAGGCCCAACCAGCCCTCGACGGGGACAAGATCTATAAAGGTGACCAATCTCTCCCCAATGATAACAACCAGGATGTCCGGGAAATACAATCATGGGGTAGTTCCTAGCAAAGTACCCATGCTCACCACACCAAAAATAGCCTATACCAGATGAAGTTTGACGAGAAAATCTCGCCTCGTACTCCAATACCGACATACAACCTTGCTGAAGAACTAGAAGCTCAACTATAACTGAAGCACCACTCACAGAACTAGGTACTGAAACACTCACCGGAGGACTCAGAGTCCTAGCCACGGTGTCCTGAAGTGCTGAGGTCGCTATAAATCCAATCGGAGGTTGTGCTGACCCCACACCCCCTATCTAGTGCAGTAAAAACCCTCACTCTGGAGTCCTGGCGCTGATGGAAGCACTGAAGCAACAGGCACAGAAGCCTCGGCACCAACCGCTATCGCACTCGTATGGGGCATCTCAGAATGAATGAACAACCAAAGTTTAGAAGTCAATAGAGCCAGGAACACACGATGAGGAGCCAAGAAGATGAAACTTTTACTTACAATGCCCTGTAGCCTCCCGCAGATAGGATACGGACATCATCATACCGATTCGCGAGACTCTCCTTAGACACTTGTTTCTGTACCATGACACCGGTGAACCTAGGGCTCTAATACCAAGCTGCCACGACCTGATTTCTCAAGTCATGATGGCACCTACAAACCCCCAGTAGGCAAACCAATTCCTGTAGCCCGGAACAGCTAGTAACGGGCTACTACTTAACCAATACGCTCAACAAGCTGAGATAAGCAGAAGCAGAATGTAAAGGTAGACAAAACGGAAGCAAAACTCAAATATAAATACATAAAGGAAACTACACCAACCCCAAGGCTTGGTATTGACAGTACAAAAGCTTCTAATAGAATACAAGTGCTAGAAGTAACAAAATGATAATTACAACTGTCTCCGAATATACAAAGAGTAACAATATAAAAGATGAGATGTAACAAGCCCCGACCATCAGGCGCTCACTCTAGTCTTGAAGATCCAAAAGCTGCACGAGTCTCCAATGCATTCAATAGCAAAAGCTCAGCTAATATCTACACCAAAAAGTGCAGAAGTATGGTATGAGCACCAAAACCACGGGTACTCAGTAGGTATCATCGGCCGACTAAGCGCATATGAGATATAAGAGCAGTAAGTAACAGATAGCAAGAAAGCAGTCACTGAAGCAATAAGCAAGGCACAAGGAGCTAGCACAGATCATCCATAACCAACAGCTTCAAGTAACACATGCTAGCACAGAGATACAATCCCACAGAATAACTGGTGAAGGAAAGAAGAACGCACCTGGATTCCTTGTATAATAATATAAGTAAGTAGAGAGAGAGTTGAGAAAATGGCGGTATACCGGTAACCTCAAGTAAAAGAAAAAGACAGAGAGCAGTCAAACATACTCAAAATAAAATCAACGAGTATAAGGAAGTCATAACACCAATCCAATCACATGATAGCATAACCAGGGAATCACCTCACAAGTAAAACCCTAAAATGATATAACTAGGCCACAATAACCGAGAGATACCACTTAACTTCCCACAAGGATAGAGACAGAGTCTCACACTCTGCTCAGAAGGCCACACAAAAGTGCCTCAATAAGATAGGACTCTAAAGACCTCTCAATAATCAAAAATCCCACAACCAAAGCCTCAACAGGCTAGCCATCACTAATCTTTCAAGAACCGGGTGAAAAGACAAGCTCTAAAAATATAGTCTACCTAAAGTCCCAACGGCCGCCCATACAACCGAGGAACACAATCAAGTGAAATCAAACCCTCCGGCATCCCATACTACCGGAGCGTACACTAAACACACAACAAACAAGGGTGGAATCCAATGCATGATATGATATGATATGATATAATATGATGTGTGAAACAGAACCTCTGTATGTACCTCCTCCGGTGCCAATCGGGCCCAGCAAGCAGGTTCCATGGAAGGACTCAGCCTGTATACCTCTACTCCACCGTATACCCTTCCCTCCGGCGCACGCAGCTCGAAGCCCCAGGCCCAGAGCGTAAGGTCCATGGAGGTCCCCGACCCCATACTAAAACTCAGTATCAAGACATGTCATCCGGAAGCAAGTCCGGGATCAAGATAGAGACCCAGTATCGAATATGCATGCCCAGACCTGTCCAGGACTAAAGTAGTAGAAAATGCCTCAAAAACCCCTCCAAGGGTGGCCGGGCGTAACCGGGTCTAAAATTGTAGTAAATCAAGTCTAGTGCTCTGCCCCGCAGAGACTAGTATCAGTAATAAAATCAAGTCTGGTGCTCTGCCCCGCAGACACTAGTATCAGTAATAAAATCAGTGTGAAAACATCCAAAAATTGCCTTTTCGATCATCAACAGTACCTAAAATGGGCCCCCCAGGGCTATGAAAATTTAGGAAAATTATCGGTAGTGGCTCGCAGCCAAAACTGTAGTAAAACATGCAGGGGAAAACCTTTTTCATGGATGATATGCTTGCACACAAATATTAAAGTAGCCAAATGGCTCACAACAACTCCTATCAGCCCTGTATAGGCCGAACAGCTACTCAGCAGACATAACCAGCCTAAAAGGATAATCTCTATGTCCGGGACTCGTGGACATTCCCCAATAACCCACCATCTATGTTCCAGAGTCAATACAAGGCCACACAGGATCACAAGGGTAACATACAACACTATGTGAATACTACAAACAACGCATGAAATAACGGACGAACAAGGTGGACAAGGTCTGGGGTACCAACCTATAATAACCCCCCCAAGGATGTTAATTAATGCAGTTATAGCCTATATACACAGAGTCTAGGTAGGAAAGCCATAACCTACCTGTCATCTGATGACTAGCTGCGGGAACGGCGTCGTCCAGGCTCAAACTGCTCCAGGAAGCTCCAAATCACAAAAACACTTTCAACTAAAGTCCCAAAGGCGTCTCTATGAAGCCTGACCAACCAAGGTAATGGAACAATTGCTAGAATCGACGAGGCTGCAAGAACGAGCCATAGCCATTTGATAAGGTGTTAATGTCACACTCGCGACCAGCCAACTCCAAAGCATAAAATGAGGCCAATAACAATAAGAAATGGCAGCTAAATCCAACAATAATATGTAACCGATATCTCAAGGGAGCGATGAGCTCCCGAGGTACTATTTAAAGGCGTACTTTATGTCATTCAATCCAATAACAATTGTACGTGACTCCAATAAGAATCACACCAATTCCCAGTACCTCCAACACCTTAACACCATCAACATACAACAATAACAACCCAATTTAATATGACAAAGGGGATGCCCAGAGCCACAGATCCAAAATACCATTTCGTGGCTCATAAATCCATCAAACAATACTAGAACATATAATAACGAAGGAGGATCGTAGGGGAGAGATTTACTTGACAAAAATATTCAATATCCCAATATTAACAACCTGCCTCCTTAAAAGAACAACAAACAGATCCAAAATCAACAAGAAACTACTACAAGATATCGACAACAATAACTTTTCATAACTAGAAGCTTAAAATCTTGATCCAACAAATAGATAAGTGTACGGGATCCATTCCTCGCCAATATAACTCCATAGCTAATGCCAAACACTCAGAAAACACCTTCTGGCTCGCTGCATCAACACCCACGAAGATACGCCATGAAATCAAGGGGGAAAACTATACCAAAATGACGAGCTCGCGCCATAGAGCAACTTCCGTTAAACTTCCGAATTGAAAGGATCAAAGTCCACGGATTATTTAGGGACTTTCCCTCTGATTTTCAGTGCATTTTGGGTGAAAATAATGAGTTAAAATGAAGGGGAAATCAGCTTTTATAAGCTGAACCGACTTAGGATGTGGGCCCCACCTTGACGTGTCTGCTTGCGCAGTCTTACGAAAATGTGAATATCTCTCTATTCTGAAGTTGTCTGGACGAATGGTTTAATGCGTTGAAAACTAGACTTGTAGACCTTAGATTTGGTATATTGGGAGCCCACTAACTCTTCATAGATAGGGAGAAACACCCTAATACATTTAACCCAAATTTGAAGAGAATTCCTTAAAGGAATTTACAATAATTTTTTCCGACTTTTGTTTCGCAACTTGCTTGACTTCAAAACTTATCATACGATAAATTTGCCATTCCAATACCTCATAAAACATCCTTCTTAGTATATTAGACACTATTAGTCTTACCCCAAATGCACGGGTTACTTTAAATCTTCCAAACGGGCGAGGTGTTACACGAGACATTTCTTTAACTCGAACTTTTGAGTAAGGGATTCCTTTGACCTAGAACCTTGGTTTAATTCTTTGATATTACCAAGAATGTTGTCGAAAGTCAACGATTTCCAAAGTTGAAGCTCTAAAATGGGGAACGGCCATATAAACCAAACAAATGGTCCGGGCACCGAACTACCGGTCCCGACAAGCCATAAATGACTTGGGCCGCTACAAGTAAGCTCTAATGGTACAAGAAAGGCGAAAACGTGTAAATGACCGGAAGGGTCATTATAGTCCGTGATTGTGACTCATGTTTATCATAGTTGTTCTGTTGTATTTGTGGGGTTGCATACTTGGGTAGACTTGCTAATTCTGGATATGGTTGACTTTGATGTCATTTTAGGAATGACTTGGTTATCTCTTTATCATGTTGTGATGAACTATAACACCAAGACTGTGGCTCTAGAAATTCCAGGTAAGGATAGGCTAGAGCGGGAAGGTGTGTACAGGCCTAATCCGGTTAAAATCATCTCGTCTGTTTGGGCTAGGAAGCTAGTGGGAAAGAGTGTCTGGCCTTTTTGGCTCATCTCTGGGATGATAGTGTGGAGTCCCCATTTATTGAGTCAGTTCTAGTAGTTTCAGAGTTTCGAGAGGTGTTCCCAATGGATTTGCCTAATAAGCCTCCGGATAGGGATATTGACTTCTGTATTGACTTGGAGCTGGCACTCGCCCAATTTCTATTCCTCCATATCGTATGGCTTCGGCAGAGTTAAGGGAACTTAGGACTCAGCTGCAGGAACTCCTAGACAAGGGATTTATCCATTTCCGATTTTGTTTGTGAAGAAGAAGGATGGTAGTATGCGGATGTGCATAGACTACAGACAGTTAAACAAGGTTACCATCTGGAATAAGTACCCTTTATCCCATATTGATGATCTATTTGACTAGTTACAAGGCGCATCTGTGTTCTCAAAAATCGACTTGAGGTCAGGGTACCATTAGTTAAAGATTAGGCACGAGGACATTCCTAAGACTGCCTTTCAGACTCGGTATGGGCATTATGAGTTTTTAGTGATGTCATTTGGTTTGACTAATGCGCCGGCAGAATTCATGAGTTTGATGAATGGGGTTTTTAAGTCTTACTTGAATTCATTCATCATTGTGTTTATTGATGATATTTTAATCTACTGCAAGAGTAGGGAGGAGTATGTTGAACATCTCCGGGTTGTGTTAGACATATTGAGACACCAAAAGCTTTATGCGAAGTTCTCAATATGTGAATTTTATTTGACTTCAGTCGCATTCTTGAGGCATGTAGTGTCAGAAAAAGGGGTGATGGTAGATCACTAGAAGATTGAGACAGTCAAGAGTTGGGCCCGGCTTAGCTATGTGACTGAGGTGAGGATTTTTGTTGGACTCGCAGGTTACTACCGGAGATTTGTCAAGGATTTCACATCTATTTCTACTCATTTGACAAGTCTGACATAGAAAGATGTACCATTTGTGTGGTCCGATAAGTGCAAGGAGAGCTTCCAAAAGCTCAAGACAGTTCTGACCATGGCTCCTATTTTGTCTTTACCAGTTGAAGGTAAGGACTTTATTATTTATTGTGACGCTTCACATTTTGGTTTGGGTGTTGTGTTGATGCAGGATAGGAATGTGATAGCCTATGCTTCTAGGAAGTTGAAGGTACATGAGAGAAACTATCTGACTCACGACTTAGAATTGGCAGCGGTGGTGTTTGCCCTCAAGATTTGGAGACACTATCTATATGGTGTAAAGTGTGAGGTGTTTATTGACCATCGCAGTTTGCAACATGTCTTCACTCAGACAGACTTAAACCTAAGGCAGAGAAGGTGGATGGAGTTGTTAAAGGACTATGATGTGACCATTCAGTACCATCTGGGTAAGGCTAATGTGGTGGCAGACGCATTTAGCTGGAAAATAGTTAGCATGGGCAGTTTGGATTGTTTGGGGGTATCCAAATGACCCCTTACAAAAGAGATTCAGGCATTAGAATCTGAGTTCATGCACTTGGTATTTCATATTAAGGTGGGGTATTGGCCAGGGTTGAGGTCAAAGCAACTTTTATAGAAGAGATAAAGGCCAAGCAGTTTGAAGATCCGCAACTGAATAAGCTTTGAAGTAAGGTGATATCCAGAGAGTCCAGGGACGCCACGTTGGATGATGGCGGGGTAATGAACTTCAGGGGGAGGACTTGTGTTCCTCGGGTTGATGATATAATTCATAAAATGTTGGCAGAAGCTCATGGTTTGCGGTATTCGATTCATCCGGGCGTAACCAAGATGTACAAGAATTTGAGACAGCTTTACTGGTGGCCCAGAATGAAAAGGGACATAGCCGACTTTGGGTCCAGGTGTCAGAATTTCCAACAAGTAAAGTATGAGCACCAAAGACCTGCAGGACTACTTCAGAGAATGCCCATTCCAGAGTGGAAGTGGGAGAGAATAGCCATGGATTTTGTGGTGGGTCTTCCCAAGACTTTGAGAAAGTATGACTCTATTTGGGTCATTGTTGAGAGGCTGACCAAGTCAGCTCATTTTATTTCGGTCAGGGTGGATTTCAATTCATAGCAATTGGCTAAGATCTATGTGAAGGAGATCATGAGATTGCACGGGGTACCACTGTCTATCATTTCAGACACGGGTACGCAGTTTACCTCTAAGTTTTTGGGTAAATTACATGAAGAGTTGGGTACACAACTCACATTTAGTACAACCTTCTATCCCCAGACTGATGGTCAGTCGGAGAGGATTATTCAGGTATTGAAGTACATGTTGAGAGCATGTGTGATTGACTTTAGGGGTCATTGGGACCAATTGCTACCGTTGTGTGAGTTCTCATACAACAATAGTTACCACTATAGTATTGATATGGCACCGTTCGAGGCACTGTATGAGAGAAGTTGTAGGTCACCTATAGGGTGGTTTGATAAAGTCAATGTAAAGCCTTTGGGCATAGACTTGGTAAGGAAAGCACAAGAAAAGGTAAGAGGCATTCAAACCAAGTTGCTAGCAGCCCAAAGCAGGCAGAAGGAATATGCAGATCGCAAGGTAAGGGACATGGATTTTCAAATTGGTGAGCAGGTATTGTTGAAAGTGTCACTAATGAAGGGAGTTATGAATTTTGGTAAGAAGGGCAACCTCAGCCCTCAGTTCATCGGTCCGTTCGAGGTTCTTGAGATTGTAGGGCCAGTGGCTTACCGGTTAGCACTGCCGCCCAGTTTGTCAGGTGTCCATACGGTGTTTCATGTATCCATGCTAAAGAGATACCATGGGGATGGGGACTACATCATCAAGTGGTATGGAGTGTTATTTGATAAGGATCTTCACTATGAAGAGGAACCGGTTTTGATTCTTGATCGGGATATCCAAAAATTGAGGACAAGGGTGATCAGTATGGTAAAGGTTCAATGGAAGCATCATCCGATTAAGGAAGCCACTTGGGAAACTGAGAAGGATATTCGTGACAAGTACCCTCACTTGTTTGAGGATACAGGTACTACTCTTTTCGCTCTTTACTTTCTGTATTTTCCGGTTTGATCATTTGGGGAAGAACGATGGGTAAATTGGTATCTATTGTGACGACTGGGTCCGTTGTTATAGGTGAACCAGTCGTGCCAATTCTTAGAGTTAGAAAACTCCAGGATTGGGAGTTTGAAATTCTGGGCTAGGTTAGTCTCAGCTGGTTTTGGAGTGAGGTATGGTCTAGGGAAATCCGGGTAAGGATTTGGTTAAGTATCTTGATTTGAGCTTGTTTTCCATTTAGCTAAGATATAAAGGAGTACGAAGGACTTTTCGGAATAAAATTTGGGTAAGTAGAACTCCCGGAATTGAGGTTGACGTGAAGGGGTTATTCGGGGATGTCAGAAAAATAAGTGTGTTGTAAAATAGACCAATTTTGAAGATTTTACAACTTTCTGTCCCATGTCAACTACTACGGTGGTTGACACACCTCTATAGCAACCTCCACCATAGTGGAGAAAATAACGCTACAGCAAAAGTCAACGTCGGTCAGCCTCCACCATAGCGGATGACTCCACTACGACAGTACCGCTATAGCGGAGCGGACCACTATAGCGGAGCACAATGGGATTTAATGCAAAAACTTCCCCAAAAACAATTTAGTTTTTCTTTAAGATGTTTTGAGAGAAGAAGAGGGCGATTTTCATCCATTTTTCACCATTTTTTGTCCTAAAGGTAAGGATTCTACTCCCCAAACTCCCTGCTATCTTTCCTACGCCATAGAATTTCTAGGGGAGCACTTGAAGAAAGGTTTGGAATGATCTAGGAATGGTGTAATCCGGGGAAAAAAGGGAATTCTAAGGGTAGAAGTTCTTGGGTGTTGTTAAATTTACTATATTATGATCATGTGATTTTAATTCCCTAAATGTATCCATAAAAATGGTAGAACTAGGTTAATTAATAGTGGAAAGCCCCGAAAAAAAAGGTGGAATGATCATGGGTGGTCTGGGGTTTAGAATTTTACATAATTCGGGTAAATTGTAGGCCACAAAGATTGATTCTTCGTTATTGTGTATTGTTTTAGACCAAGAACCGGCAAGAACTTCGGGAAAGGGGAAAGCTCTGGCTGAGTAGAGTTTTTGACTAATTCAAGGTAGGTGATGGTTATTGCTTCTTGTATGCGTTGTATGTTGTGTACTTTTGTATAAGTAATTGTATGAGTTGCATTGCTTAGGGAATAGTTTAGGAATGTCCAAAAGTCCTATTTTTAGTCTTGTAAAATGAACTAGGTGTTAATGCTTATTGGTTTACAAGTGTTGATTGTTCATTGTTTGTGACTGTGGATTTATATGACATTCGATTGGCTCGGGTACCACACTTGGTACGAATATATTAATGATTGACTCGAGTACCACGCCTGGTACGAGATATACTAACGGTTGGCTCGGGTACCACGCCTAGTACGAGTCTTTATTGCATTGTTGCACTTTGATAATGGTTCCATGAGTGGACCGGGTTATGTTGCTGAATTGTGATATTTTCTTATGGTCCTTGCGAGACCGGGTTGGTATTATTGATTTGTGAGTTTGGTCTTGGTGTAGACCGGGTTGCATTTTTAACACTTAGGTGTTGTTTAGGGGGGTCCCGAGGTGGGTTTGGGGTATGTAAAATGGTATAATTGTTGATTTCTATTGATTGTTGATCATGGATATAAAGGTGGATTACATGTGGGTACAAGCTACAAGGAGACTTGTAGTCTAGGGATATATGTTAGCTTGTTACATGTTTCCTGTACTCTTACTTGATTATTGTACTATTCATATGTTATTTATTTAGAACTGGCTGATGATCCTACCAGTACACGGTGGTTGTGTACTGATTCTGCACTTGCATTTTTTTTTGTGAGTACAAGCAATCTTCCAGCGGCTGACACACGACCTCACCTATAGTCCCAACGTTTTTAGACGTCAAGGGTGAGCTGCTTCGATCGAGCTGCCTTGATTTCTATCTATTATGTTGTAGCCCACTTGTTTCAGGCTTAGACTATTTCTTATATTGGGGTTGCATCCCCATATTCTAGATTTTGGTAGCATTTTGGTACGATGACTTTCAGATTCTAAGGGAGGATTTTCCGCAAGGTAGTATTATGAATTTGATTTACTGATGATTACTGCTAGTTTACTTTTTGCACACTAGTTTTGAGCTGTTAGAACGGTTAAGTTTGGGGTCGTTGATGGTTCTTTCACCCAGGGGTTGGGTGGGTGCCACTCATGGCGGATCGGTTCGTGGCAAATTTGTTTGAATTAATTAATAAATTGATTTTGCATGTCTAGTTTACTAATTCACTTATCGAAAAAATAAGTTTGCATGTTTAATTGCTCATTAATTTTAGCTTAATAAATTTGATTTTTTGTTTATCACGTATCTCCCGATATAAATAATGAATTCGGAAGGGACTCACATTTGTGGACCTCAAAAGGTGCCCAACACCTTCCTTTCGAGGTAACTTGAACCCTTATTCGATTTTTGGTTGCACAGACTTAAAATAAGTTTAATTTCGTAGTTAGTTAGAATGGTGCCCTAATGCACCTTAATTCGTTAGATGGCGACTCTTCACCCTTTTTAATCCTAAAGAGAGTTGTCACGTCGAATCCCGCTTTTTGCGAGAAAAATAGGGCACGACAGACATTTCAGTTGCAGGGTATTGCTAAGCGATGGTGGAAGTCTCATGTGGAATGTCGGCCATCAATCTTGCCTCCGCTGACTTGGACGGAGTTTCATGCTCTCTTTTTAGAGAAGTATGTGCCCCGCACCTTGAGGGATCGTAAGAAGGATGAGTTTCATGCTGTCTTTTTAGAGAAGTATGTGCCCCGCACCTTGAGGGATCGTAAGAAGGATGAGTTTCATGCTGTCTTTTTAGAGAAGTATGTGCCCCGCACCTTGAGGGATCGTAAGAAGGATGAGTTTCTAGATCTTGAGCAGGGTAATATGCCAGTTTCAGCATATGAGGCCAAGTTTCATGCCTTATCTCATTTTTCTACTCAATTGTTGGGCATCGAAGAGGAGAGGATTCGGTTGTTTGTGAAAGGTTTGAATACTCAATTGCAAGTGTTGTCCGTGCACGTGACTTCAGCAGAGAAGAGTTTCAATGAGGTCACAGACTATGTAAAGAAGTTAGAAGGGGTCAGCCAGGTTGGGCAGGCTAAAGTGTTAGCCAAGAAGTCCCAGAACGATGGGAATTTCAATGGATCATACTCCAAGGCCCACAATCAGCAGGTGTACTCTGCCCGTCCTATTCAGTCAGCTCTTCCAGCTGCCACAGGTGGTCGTCCAGGAGCTAGTCAGCAGTTTTCAGCTCTTAGAGGCCAGGGAGCTTCTTACACATCTACCAGCAGGCGCACTCTTGATCGCAGGTTTTTCCATTCCGGTGATCTGGATCACTTTAAGATGGAGTGCCCTCACAGACAGATGGGTAATCATACTCAGCAACAGTCTAAGCTTGTGGTTCCAGCAGGTAGGGGTGGCCATGGTAGAGGTCTTCCACAGGGTAGGCGAGGTAACTTCCAAGGAGGTCGGGGAGACAGAGGAAATGGTGGTGCAGGCAGGGGAATGGCGCAGCCAGTCAAGGAAGTTGCTCGGATTGATGACCGGGCCCACTGTTATGCTTTTCCAGGGAAGACTGAGGTTGAGGCATCAGGCGAAAGTGATCACAGGTACCATTCTTGTCTGTGATAGGATGACTTCTGTACTTTTTGACCCAGGTTCTACTTACTCTTATGTGTCTTTGAATTTTGCCTTGGGTCTGGATTTGATTTGTGATGTTCTTGATTCCCCTATCCATGTTTCTACCCTGGTTGGAGAGTCTGTGATAGTGACGCATGTTTATCGTACTTGTCCTGTGGTGTTTGTGGGATTGCAGACTTGGGTAGATTTGGTCATTCTGGACATGTTAGAATTTGATGTTATTTTGGGCATGACCTGGTTGTCTCCTTATCATGTTGTATTAAATTGTTATACTAAGACTGTGGCTTTGGAAATTTCGGGTAAGGATAGGCTAGAGTGGGAAGGTGTGTATAGGTCTAAGCCGGCTAAGATCACATCTGTTGACACTCAATTTTGACTCTCCGTGCTTAAAATTAATGTCTTCAGGCCTTTTGTTCGTTAAAAAAACACAAAACATAATTTTTACACGTTTCTCACTTTTTATAATTTTTTTTGATAATTATCCTTATTTTAGAAGTTTTCTCGATTTATTGTCGTATTCTTACTTTTTACTATTTCTTGATAATTATCCTTATTTTATAAATATTAAGATTTTATCAATTTATTGTCATCATTTCACTTTTATAGTTTATTGATAATTATTTTTAATTTTATTAATATTAAAACTCTTTATGAATTTATTATCATTGTATATACAATTTTAATAATCATTACTTTTTCATAGTCATCTACACATACGCAACATAAGAACTATAATTTTTATTCTTTATGGAACAATACATTTATTAAGCATCAATTACATTTTTATTACATATTCAATACTTGTATTTTTAAATTAAATGTACATTAGCTATATTTTTAAATACAATTCATAAATACAAAAATTTTGAATAATTAAATTCAAATGCAAAGTAAATATCACAGCACTTATTTTACTCCTTTGGGGTCTAAAAAAGAAAAAAAAAACATACCCCTTGATTTTCTCAACAATTACTTGACTACAAAAAAAGATTCCCCTTTTTATCTAGGTGTACACACACATACAAATGAGAAAAGACTAGATTTTCTTTCTCTTTCTTCTCCTCTTTTTCTTCCTAGTTCCTACACTCACATTTCTTTGAGCTCGGAACCTAAATAGGGATAAGAATCCCACAAGTGACGGATCTATGTGATATTTTGAAAATGTGACCAAAATAGGTATAACGCACTAATTTAGTGCGCTATACCCCCAAAACATAGACGGAGAAACAGTAACCGACGTTAAGTGTTTTTTGGCGTATAGCGCACTAATTTAGTGCGCTATATGTATAGCGCACTTAATTAGTGCGCTATACCTCAACAAAACCGAGTCATCTTCCCCAAAACAGAAGTTGTTCATCGGTCCCCCCACCCCCATTGTTAAAAAATCAGTTTTGTTACAAGCTTTTGAAAAGCTTCGGTCCCACATCAACAAACTCCGTTAATAAGTCGTTAGAAGGTAGATTTCTTGCGGGAAAGAAGATTCGAGGCTTGGAAGTCCCCTAAAAGTCCACTACACCAAAATCAATTTAAGGTATTTTTTCTTCAAACTTTTATCAATTTTTACCATCATTTACAATATTAAATTCCTTCATGTGATAGAAGTTGTTCGTTATCGTCATGTGATATTTAATGTTAGACTATTTTTGTCCATATCTTGCACTATCAATTCTAAAAAAATCGTAAATTAGTATATCTTAGGACATTTAGTTTAGAAAACAAACACTTAATAATGTGACCCAATGTCAAGAACTTAAGGCGTAGCCATTATTTTGGGAAAACCTAAAGCTTAATTATAAAATAATCAATAAGAAATCTCATAAATGGGCATATAATATTTGGCAAATTTATCAAAATTAGATCTGCTAATCAGAAATGGATATGGGACTGCCATTGCACATGTGAAATTACTGAATTCGGTTCATATATGTGAATAAATTTCATATGCAGAACATATACTATGGTCAACTAATAAAAAAATTTCTCTTTACTAATTAGAAGGTGGAAGGAAAAGAATACCAACAGTTTGTTTATACTTTCTTAGTCAATCCAGTGCTAAAACTGGATACTAACATAAATTCTAGTGGTTGAGGATCCTAAGATAGTATCAAACTTTGAGCATTTAGTAGAATAAATATAATAGAAATTCTTAGATGTCATTTTTCCAATTTGTTTATCATTTATTTAATTAGCTGAGGATTCATTTAAAAAACACTTATATGAATATTAAAGTAGTTGAGGATTAGTTTGTTAAATTGTTAGTTTTGTATTGGGTTTATTGTTGAATGTTGGAGTTGAAATTATTTGGTTTATTGTTGAATGTTGGAGTTGAAATTATTGGGTTTGTTGTTGAATTTTGGAGTTGAAATTATTGAGTTTGTTATTGAATTTTGGAGTTGAAATTATTGGGTTTATTGTTGAATTTTGGAGTTGAAAATATTGGGTATGTTGTTGAATTTTGGAGTTGAAAATTTTGGTTGTTGGTTCAAT
Source organism: Jaltomata sinuosa (assembly GCA_003996215.1). Lineage (NCBI taxonomy): Eukaryota > Viridiplantae > Streptophyta > Magnoliopsida > Solanales > Solanaceae > Jaltomata > Jaltomata sinuosa. Next base: position 213,092 of record QJPP01003336.1, read on the forward strand.
TTGTTGTAAAATTTTTGAATTATTGAATCAAAATTGGAACAATATATTATCAAGATAAACACAATATATTAGAGTGTTAAACAATTTTTATCAATATAATTGTGAACGTTGAAGAAATTGAGGAAAAAAGGAGTTTTTAAGAAAATCATCAAACATACAATTTAAGCTTGTTTCATGAAGACAGTGTGGTAAAATTGATTTTAAGACATCTCAATTTCGTAAAAATTGCTCCAGATTCTGAGCTTGAAAAGAAAAGCTCAAAAATATATCAAGCATGAACCATAATCTCTTTTTGTTCTTCCATAGGTGATTTAGAATTAGTTAAAAGTTAGTTATTTAAGAACTTTACAAGGAATTGTTAATAAATCAATCTAATTGCTAACAGATATAATTTGATATCTAAGCAGAGATGGTTCTTATCACATATTGAAGCAAAAACTCGTCTAAGAATATAGCTAATGATATGAATTTAGTTTCAAACATAGTGTAATTGTATATTAAGGATATTAAGTATAATATAATATTTTAATTTATATTATATTATTTTAATTGAAGTCAACAAATATATCAATAATATACATAATTTAATTAATTCAATTTTAATCAAATTTAGTAATTCTTAAAATAAAATATATAAAAAATTAATGTAGTGCCATATGACACTTTAATAATTGTTAAAATTATCTTATGTTAGTTTACAATTTAATAATTATGGAGGGTTTAGAAATTTGTAATAGTGGCCTTTGACTTGAAGCACACATACATATATGTTAAAATAGTTTTTCAAAAATAATAGTAGTATATACTCCTAGCTATTTTGCAGTTTTATTCGAGATTAATGAGTTAAAATAGGGTAGAAGTAGCCTTCAATAGTAATTTTTCACATAAAAGTCCATTGTTCACTAAAATAGGGTAAAAGTAGTCTTCAATAGTTATTTTTCAGCTTATTTCTTTCAAAATAGGTATCATTTTGAGAGTAACACTATCCTTGAGTTTTTCTTGTGGATTCTAAAAGTTTGAAATAGTGACTATTTTTCAATTAAAGTAAAGTGAACTAGAGTTTAAATATTTTAAAGTGGAATTAAAATAAAAAAGCAAAATATTTAAGTTGAAACTAAAGTTATAATTTACTAGGAAAAGAGTGTATTAGTTTAAGAAACTCACCATTAAAATTACAAATATATATAACTAGAGTGCCTTTGATTTAAATGATTAACAATAGCTAATAAGTATTAAGATATTAAAAATAAATTTATAAATAAATTAATTGTAGATATTTTAATATAAGTGTGTAATTGATAATTAATAATTACTACCATGTATTGATAATTAAAAATGTTTATATGCACTTTTTAATAATAAGATTACTTAAATATGTTTAATTTTGTTAACGAATAATGTAAATATAAAAGTAGAACAAATGTACCGAGGAAGGGAATAGTTAATTTGATTAATTTTAGAATTAAATTTAATTAGATTAATTTAGTATTTTTAGTAATTAGTAAAAGAATAATTAGTAATTACTGACTGATAAATTTAATTTTTAAATAACGACTAATGATTATTGAAATTTTATTAGTGATTTCATTAGGATTTATGTATTTGTTATTGAAATTTTGTAATCAGTATTGTTATTTGTTTAATTGATTATTATTACATTTGTATTAAATGAATGTTTAGTTTATTACATTTAAATTGTTTATTATATTTGAATCTCACACATTGCTTTAAAATGATCAAAATGTACTTAATAATATAATAGAGGTACATTATAATTCAATTAACATATATTTTATGATAATAAAATGATTATGAACTAAAACATTATCAGAAAATTTATTGTGCTTCTTTTAACGTCAAATTAATATTAAAGTTAAGACACCTTAAGAGAATCATAATTTATTGTGCTAAAATACCACAATTTCTCAATAACATTTTCATTGTCCTAACAATTCGTGCTTCCTATAATGAACAATAAATATTAAAGTTAAGAGAACTTAAGAGAATCATAATTTTCCGTGCTAAAATACTATAGCTTCTCAATAACATCTTCATAGTCCTAATAATTCGTGCTTCCTATAATGTCAAATTAATATTAAAGTTAAGAGAACTTAAGAGATTCATAATTTTTCGTGCTAAAACACTACAATTTCTCAATAACTTCTTCATTGTCCTAACAATTCGTGCTTCCTATAATGAACAATAAATATTAAAGTTAAGAGAACTTAAGATATTCATAATTTATCGTGCTAAAACACTACATTTCTCAATAACATCTTAATAGTCCTAACAATTCGTGCTTCATATAATGTCAAATTAATATTAAAGTTAAGAGACCTTAAGAGAATCATAATTTTCGTGCTAATAACCTCAAAAGCTTTACAGGTAGTATTCATTATGGAGCCTGTCGTCCATCCCGGACCCGTAGACAGTACGCTGCTTCGGTTATAGGATAGACATAGGTCACATAAGTTGTGGACTGAGGAGTTACGTATGGACGCCAGGATATCTTCCCAGACAGTCGATGATTGTTGGACTGTATTCCGCACCCATCCGCCATATATGCGCGTGATGTACTATCTAGATCTGGCTAGGTTTGAATCACTCATTGCAGTGGGTCGCCTTCAGTTAGATCATGACCTCCTGACTGTTATGGTCGAGCGGTGGAAGCCAGAGACCCATTGTTTCACCTACCCTTTGGTGAGGCGACGACTACACTACAGGAGATCCAGGTCCTGTTTGGATTGCGCATTGATGGTAGAGTTGTGTACGTTGAGGATGGTGCACAACGTCATTTGGAGTGGTGTACATTACTAGCGCAGCTGACGGGGTGTGTGGTAGCAGATACTGATAGGTCTAGTCGATCGCGGGTTAAAGTCTCGACCGTCATCGCTCACTTACGATATGAGCTAGATGAGGATCCTATCACCGATGATACTCCGTTGGAGAGGGTTCATAGGATTACCCGATTGTATATTCTGTCTATTTTTGGCGGGATCCTATTTTCGAACACCTCTGGGAACCTGGTGAGCTTGCGGTTCCTTCTATTTTTATTGGATTTGGACCAGCTGGGCACATACAGTTGGGATAGCGCAGTTTTGGCGTATCTATACAAGTCACTCTGTAGGGCGTCCATTGGCACTGTTAGCGATGTTGGTGGTTTTCTTCCTCTCCTCCAGGTAACATTAATTATTGTGTTACATTTAATTATATAAAAAAAATTATTTCTAGTAGTTAACAATTTCAACTATGTGACGTTTAGATTTAGACTTGGGAGAGGATATTGCCATTTCAGCCTATACCTCATGCTTTGGGAGGTGATGAGGAGGAGGAAATGCTTCCATATGCTAGGAGGTGGACTCGGGGTATTAGGTGTGGTGCTAAGATGCATCACGTCAATCTCCCCATGAGAGATCAGCTAGATCATCTGACGGTCAACCGGGTATGCTTTATTTATAAGTTATGTAATTATATACTTTAGATTGATTTTGATTACCTTAGATTGATTTTGATTACATATTTTATAATAGTTTCGTTGGACTCCCTATGATGCCATCCTTTATACCTTGCCCCACTATTGCGTTATCGACCAGCCATTATGGTTGGCACGGGTGGATATGATATGCTTAGAGATTGTAGAGCATCATGCAGTCGATTGTGTGATGCGACATTTTGGCCATCCACAGCATGTGCCTGCGTTTCCTGTTTGGGAGCCTGAGCACTATACACATGATGACCGTTCTAGGATAGATCAGCCGTTCCTCGAGCTATTAGATACATCACATGATTTATGGGGTCATAGGCAGGACAGAGCCGCGGAGGTTCATGGGGATGCCACGATTGCCGAGTATATTATCTGGTACCGAAAGAATGGACGGTTGCTATTAGGTAACCCTACTTTATACGATCCTGACGATCATGGATATATCCACTTTGGTGGTGCGATGGAGACCATGGCTAGAGGCCTTAGTGGATTATACGACTTAGAGACCGCTTGGACATTACAACCTGCTTCTGCCCAGTATGGTCGCACTATCGCGGAGAAAGTGAGGTAGATTATGAGAGAGGCTCGGATGGATAGTCGAGTAAATGAACCACCTTTTGCACCTGGTGCAGCTCCTGTGCCTCCGCCCGATGGAGTAGGACAAGGACGAGGATGAGGACGAGGACGAGGACGAGGGCGTGGTGATGCACAGGAGGGAGGACAGCCTCATAGAGGAGGACGAAGACGTGGTCACATAGGTGGCAGATTCATAGCAGATCAGCATGCTGATATGCCACCAGCTACAGAGGCAGAGGATGCTCCTCAGGCATAGCATCATCCATTTCACCCTGAGCACGAGCCAGTTGCTGTGCCAGATACACAGCCATTTCCTCTGATGGTGCTTCCGCCTACAGCTCCTTCACCGTCTACTCCAGCTTGTTCGTCTCAGCACTTTCAGGGTAGTTACATGCCTAGTATGGAGGCAGGTATGACTTGGGACGATATGCAGCGGTTGTTAGATGATATCGCGCCTCACAGAGATTTGGATGGAGGTAGGCGGCTGAGTTTTGAGTCTATGTTTGACGTCTCATTCTACATTGGAGATTATTCAGCAGATATGCCGGTTAGTATTTGCGTTGTTCTAAATTAAGTTACTTAAAATAAAATTTCACTTAATAATTATAATTTCAAAACAGAGCTCATCCACTACGCATCCCTCTCATGAGACGATCATCGCGGAGACTACGGCTGCAGATCCTTTACCTTTAATCCCTGAGGAGCCCGTAGGCACACAGGTAATTACTGTTAATATAGAATTTGTTATTATATTATAATTTTATTATTTAAATTTAAATTATTTACTTATGCTTTTTATTTTATTTTTTAGTTTCATGTTCCCACTACTTCTCTTATTCCGGCTCCAGATCCTTTACCTCCAGTCCCTGAGGAGCCCGTAGGCACACAGGTAATTAGTGTTAATATAGAATTTGTTATTATATTTTAATTTTATTATGTAAATTTAAATTATTTACTTATGCTTTTTCTTTTATTTTTTAGTTTCATGTTCCCACTACTTCTCCTATTCCGGCTCTAGACCCTTTATCTTCAGTCCCAGAGGAGCCCTTAGGCACACATGTAATTACTGTTAATATATAATTTGTTATTATATATTTATTTTATTAAATAAATTAAAATTATTTACTTATACTTTTTCTTTTATTTTTTTGACAGATTCAGGATCCGCCACGTCCACAGAAGAAAAAAAAGGTAGCTAAAAAAATCGTGAAGGTAGATATTGCTCCAGAAAAGCGGAGGAAATGGGATAGAGATGAGGGAGGTAGTGGTGGGGGTCTTAGGCCGAAAGGTGTTTTAAGACATAAGGGTTGTGGAACATGATTTGTATATTTGTAAATTTGATTTTGATTTGTTTAGTATTTTTTGTATATTTATACTCTTTATGAAATTACTTTAATGAATATGTTATATCAAAATCATAAACTTCAACCTATATGTCAAAATAGCTTCATTGTTCATGTTGAAAAAATACAACTTGTATAAATGTGATCGAAAACTCTTAAAAGTAAGAAAACAGATAACACAACTTTTATTAATTTCAAATATAAGTACATTCTTAAAATTTTAATCATCCACATTAAATTCCTCAATATCGTCTTCAGATAAATATTGTGGATTTCTTAGAACATGCCTTTTTTCTCTAGATGTAAGTTCTCTATTTGTTGAAGTTGCTTGTTCCTGGGCCAACTTTAGCATGTAAAATCGACAACGTCTTGACAACATTCGATTATTTTCTTTCCGAATTCTATTGACCGCCAACTCACAAGACTCTTGAGTAGTTCTAGGCATAGTGATCGAGAACCTAGTTGGGATTGGTGCTCCAAGATTTTGCAAGTATTGAACGAGACGTTCTGATTCGGCATAACGATGCGTCCATTCACGACGTAAACCACAATAATATTCACGAGGATCTGAAATTTTCACCTTACAAAAATCATCATTACGCTCTATTAAAAGGTGAGGTTTATATTGATCTAGCTCAAACTCACTGTTATCTGTTGAGGAATGACTAGAATAACTGCTAAAATTTGAGTTATCATCATCACCGGCATTTGAATCTTTAGGAAAAAATATTGACCAATCGACATTTCTATTACTCAACATTGATGTTGTAGTAGAACTATTTCAGATCACTATTTTTTTTAAAAAGAGAGGCTATTTATAGTGTTGAAAAACACAATAAATGGGGTCATAGCTATATTTTTATGACCACACACACCATAATAATAATATAGTAGATAATTAAAACTCATCCTCGTCAGACATTTCGCAATCTGAATCCCACTTGGATGTATTAAAGGTACGATTGTCTCTAGCCCTCATGATACGTATTTGCATTCGATTGTTCTCTTCACGAAAATGATTTACAACAATATTTAACTCTTGTGGTGTATTACGTGCCATTGAAATAGCACGATTTTTTGGACGTTTAAGTCCTAATACCCGAATATTTTGGACCAGTTCTTCAGCCTCTGTAATGCGCCAATTCAACTCAGATATCATTGTATTGTTGTAAGCTCGATTGTATCTCTCGTTCATATCAATCGAGTATTCAAATTCAACTTGATCACTCAACGCCCATGTTCTGCCCATTGTTTCGAATATATCATTTGGCGTGAATGAAACAATAATGCCTTCCATAATTTGTCTAATAAATGCCATATTTTAATAATTTTAAATATTTTTATTGATTATTTTTATTCAAAATGATGTACTTTATATACTAGTCGATATCATTACATAGCGCACTATATTTGTGCGCTATGCAAATATGCTCGTACATATTTTTGAATGACTAGTCGATATAAAGTTGTCTACTTTATCCAACACACCGTACGTACAACCTACATAGCGCACTATATTTGTGCGCTATGCAAGTATGCTCGTACATATTTTTGAATGACTAGTCGATATAAAGTTGTCTACTTTATCCGACACACCGTATGTACAACCTACATAGCGCACTATATTTGTGCGCTATGCAAGTATGCTCGTACATATTTTGAATGACTAATCGATATAAAGTTGTCTACTTTATCCGACACACCATACATACAACCTACATAGCCCACTATATTTGTGTGCTATGCAAGTATGCTCGTACATATTTTTGAATGACTAGTCGATATAAAACTGTCTACTTTATCCGACACACCGTACGTACAACCTACATAGCACACTATATTTGTGCGCTATGCAAGTAAGCTCGTACATAAGAAATCAGAGTGTAAACTTAAACAACATATTATTCAAAATGCATAGAAAAATTCCATTAAAAGGTTGGTATGATATTAGAAGAGAAAAAGGTGAGAGTAGCTCAAAGAGCCCTAAAAAAATTAGAGGGTGCTACACAGACTTGACAGGTAAAAAATGGTATGGTTTAGTTCGTCCACTTGCAAATTTTCCAATTATTATTTATCATGATTTAAAAATCGCTGGACACATCATTGAGGGAGAAGCACACTCATCTAAACCTGATGATTTTATAATTTAGGGTGAAAATCTTAAGTGGGTTGAGCTATATTCTAAACGGTGTGATTACGAAGTTTTATGTCGCTGACATTCTTTGCCCATACCACAAGCATTATCAGCGACTATTCAAAGACGTCCATTCATAGATGAACCATTGGTGATTGAACACCTTATGAAGGAAATCTCTGAATGGAGAAAATATTAGAGTTATTTCATGAATTAGAGGATATTAACTATAAGGGAGCAGATGAAGAAGAGCACTGGTAACTTTTAGAAGATAAGAAGCTGCATCAAGATTTCACCTATCCTATGTATGGAACAGTAAAAGAATGGATAGGTCTTCCAAAATATTTACCTCAAACATTAGATTTTAATGTCCCGTATTGATGTATAAATCAATTAAGTGCTTGTTGTGAGCCAACACAAAAAATGATGCAAATTGGGGTCTAGATTATAGTGATAATGACGATGATAAAGTGATTCCTGAAACTGAAGAAGATTAATTTATTTAAATATTATACATTCTTCTATTTTTTAATGTTAATTTATTTGAAGTTCGTTCATGCAAATAGTGATTTATTCAAAAAATATCTACTTTAAAGTAAAATATAGTATTTTTTTAAACGAAGATTGCAGAAAACTTTAAAGAATTGAGAGCTGTATAAACACGTAAAGAAACATTGATTTAATAACTTTTAGTGTACAAACAAAGAACATATAATAAACTACATAAAAAAAGCATATAATGAAAAATCAAGACCCTGAAGTACTTCCCCCATGAGAGATATTTGTAGCCTTTACGGGACATTTGCTCACATTATGACCAGGTTATCGACAGAATCCGCACTTTTGAATTAATGTACTAATCGGAACATCCATTTCATTACGTATACGTGTGTTGGACTTTATTTTTATTCTACGCAAAAAAAAATTATTTGCAATCATGGCAAAAGGACTTTCTGGCCAATATGCTGAATCTCCAACTGAAAAAATTGCCCAAAATATATATTTACGTAGTTTCGTAATTTATATTTTGGTGCAACTTTATCCCATGCATCAACCCTACAACTATAAAAATCCCTGATCGCATGAGAACAAGGCATGTGATGTGATTGCCATTTACCGCATGTACATGATTGTTGCGTCACATTAACAATATGCACATTACCTCCACGACCTGCATGCACTTTGGTTTTGATTTCAAATAATTGATCCCTTACATTATAACTTTGGTGAGTATGTCCAGCAGCCTTTATCCTGTTTTTCTCAAATCTTGTGTAAGATTTTGGCATCCAATGTTGATTCTCCATCTCTAATCGTCTAGCATTAGCAGATCTACTAACAAAATGCTCGACAATCTAACTGTATGTGAGCCGCACCATTGTAGTTACAGGAAGTCCCCTGGCAGTCTTTAATAAGCCATTGAATGACTCTGAGCTATTCGTTGTGACCATGCCCCATCTCCTACCATCATCCTTGTGTAGGGTCCATTTTTCAAGCTCAAACTGCAGTAACCATTTGTAAGCTAACTCATTAACATCCTTGATCGTTTTCATTGTTTTAACAAACTTCTTTTCTTGATGATGTGTTGCAGCTTCCCAAAAAAGATTGGTCAGCTTTAAACATTTGAATTTTTTTTGAAAATTAGCCTTTAAATGCCTTACACAGAAGCGGTGGTAGGCAAATGGAGCTTGCCAATCACTCCGCACGTTGTGAAGTATGCCATGATGTTTATCAGATATCAATGTTATACCTTGAAGCCCCTTCACAACATGCTGGTGCAAATGACGCAGAAACAGGCCCCATGTCGCAATGCTTTCATTAGCAGCAATTGCAAAAGCCAAGAAAAATATTGCGCCATTAGCGTCCATTCCAACCGCAATCAACAACTTGATATCATATTTTCCATAGACATGAGTTCCGTCTATTGATACCACTGGTCGGCAATAAGCAAAACCATCAACACATGGCTTAAAAGTCCAAAACACATAGTTAAAAATATTTTCATCAACATCATCATGTTGTTCAAACCTCCATTCAACAATTGTGCCGGGATTGGAGTGTTGAAGAGCAACCATGTACCATGGCAATGATCGGAATGAGCCCTCCCAAGTTCCATAGATATTTTTAAAAGCACGCTTCCGTCCAAGATAAGCCTTTCTCTTGCTTATTGTTTTGTTGAACACTTTTAAAACAGAATTTTGACAATCTTTGATAGAAAACCTGAAAAATTTTAAAATTAAAATTCATCAAAAGTAAATAACGTATTCATTTCTTTAAAAATTTAAATAGTGTCGAAAATAAAATAGTACCTTGGATTTACTTCAAGATCCTGAACTAAAACACTTGCAATCATGTCTATATCCAAATTAAAATGACCTTGAGGGCATGAACCCATATTACAATTGTGATCTCCGTAATATTTTCCTATGATCTACAAGTTAGTATCTTTCTGCAGCCTACCACGAAGCATCCATTGACAGCCTTCATTTGCACGTCTGCATTTAACTCGCTAAGAATTTTTTGAAGACTCGCAAATAATGAACTCTGTCGCGATTTTTAAATGCCAAAGTTTAACAGACCTTTGCAACAATTTTTTGGATGTAAAGGTCATTCCTGAATCAAGATAAAACTCATCTTCTTTAAAATTATTGGGTTCCTGCCACCTATTTTGTCGACACTTATCATCATCAACCGTATAGGCATATATATCTGGTCCCTCCGGAAGATTATCAAGAAATGAAATTACATGAGAATGAATTTGAATCTGAGGGAATGTTGGTGACATTGGTATTGACTGTTGAGGCAGTGTTTGTGGAATCACTTCTAGTTGATGTACTGGACTATGCAAGCTATCAGACAATATGACATCATCATCACTTTCAGATGATGAAAAAGAAATTTCATCACCCGAATCGTGAGCATTGTTAGGCACGTCATCACCGTCATTGTCACCATCTTCATCACTTGCAGATATTTCGCTGTAATTTGACTGGTCAGCATCATCATTGACATCTTCTGGAATCACACACATTTTGCCTAATATTTTCCCTATAATATGAAAAAAATAAAAATATATTCCATTCATATTTTAAATAAAAAAAATATTCAAATGATATCCCTACCAATAATACTCATCAACACCAAAATTCGAGGAGACAGGAACATTTGAGGATGTTCCAATATGATCCGTCCATCCAAAATTAGAAGATTGATCAAAATTATGTTGAGATAAACTCCTAAAAAGTAATCAAAAGACATATAAATTCACATATAATTGTTAAAATTGTACTAATTATACTTTATAATTACTGCTAATAAGAACAATAATAATAATAATAATAATAATAACAACAATAATATTAGTAACATTATTAAGGTTAATAGCACTCGTTACCAATCACTTTCATTAATAGCTTGATTCAAATCAGGTCTTAACGAGTCCATTGACATGTTACCCGTAAGAATATTTTCGTAGATATTTAAGTCAGGAAATTCAGTAAACTAATTATGGGGAGTTCAGTCTGTGCAAATACTTCATCATGTAAAGGAGAACGTTGTGGGAGTCCTGGGCTGACAAGTCCTAGGCTCCTTCCTAACATATATATGAAGCATAGTGATCTTGATATGATTACTGTACTCGTTTGGAACATTCAAAAAGTCCGTCAAAGACTCGTCATTATTAATAATATACTCGCAATACATTGTTGTCCCGTGTGGTGTAAAAGACTTTGGGTATTGCCCTATTATACGTAATTTATAATCTTCCTTACGAACATTCATCTTCTTATATAGTATAGAAATAAAACTTTTGTAACCAAGATCATAAAGTAACTTAACATTTTTCTGGGGCGGGCAACTATAATATATAGTATCACCCTCATGGATGATTTCACCATCCCAATATAAGGAAACCCTAATATTACCTTCAGTAGACATTTTTATGACAAGAATTTCAAGAAAACTACAAGGGGGAATTGTTTAGAGATGAAGGAAAATGGTGAAGTTTAGTGTGGTTGTACACTACTTTAGGGCCTCTTTATATAGAATTTTGAAAAGTTTTGGAGTAGAAAAAATGGGTTAATATAAATATATAGCGCACTAATTTAGAGCGATATAATGATATGTCAAATCAATTACAAAAGTGTAAGGAAAACATGTGATAAAAGCCTGCAGAAAACCACAAAAAATCAGCATTATTATTTACAGTTATAGCGCACTAAATTAGTGCGCTATACCCCCAATAACACTTAACGTCGGTTACTTCTTCTCCTTCTGTGTTTTGGGGATATAGCGCACTAATTTAGTGCACTATATCTATTTTGATCACTATTTCAAAGCATCACATAGATCGATCACTTGTGAGATTTTTATCCCTATTTAGATTCCGAACTCCATTTCTTTCTTTTGATTTTTTTTTTCTATCTATTTGCCTAAACTTAAGGGATCTATTTTTGACATTTTGGGAGAGGGCCGATTCGATGAATTTTTCCCTTTAAAATAGCTCTTTTTACTCAAGTTCTAAATGGACTCTCATCTCTATCTTGCTCCCTCCCCTCTTCTATATTTTCTACAAAAATCCAATTATTCTCTTGCTCACATTGATTTTTCTTTTTCTAGGAAAGTTTTCATCTTTCTCCCCTGAGACTCTCTCCTATCTAATTTCTTTCCATCATCATCATCAGATGTCCCAATTCAAAAAAATAAAAAAATATTATTATTATTATTTCTCCTTCACTTGCAAAAATAATTTACCCAAGCTCTCCTTCACTTCCTTTGTCACATTCAAGTCCTGCTGCCGTTGAAGCTGTTGTGTTCACTGTGATATTTTCTCGTCGATTTCTCCGCTCTTACCTGCTGTTTTTGTTCTTAATTGCTTTTTACATTTTTTTTGCTCGATTACTTCTACATTTTTATCAGTTAAGTCTTGCTTGTTATTGCTCCTATTTTTGTTTCAGCTGCTAAAAATAGTTTTGACTGCTATTGTTGTTACTGCTTGCTGTCTCGGATTGTGATTTGACTAGTTTGGCCTTTGTGGCATTTTTTACTTTTACATTAATAATAATGAACAAACAAGAGTAAATAAATTTGGCCAATGAAAAAATTTGTTCCGTCGATTTTTGAGGCCTCCCTATAGTAAAAGACGGAAGTTTTATGTTTAGTTGCAAAGAATAATTAAAGTATCACATATATATGTTATCAAATAAATTTGGCCAATGAAAAAATCTTTTCCATCGGTTGTTGAGGCCTCCCCATAATAAAAGACGGAGGTTTTATGTTTAGTTACAAAAAATAATTAAATTATCACATATATACGTTATAAAATAAATTTGGCCAATGAAGAAATTTTCGTCGATTTTCGAGGTCTTCCTTGCACATAAGAGTTTTTATTTTATAAGTTAAATATATATATTTATTATTATATTTCTTAATTCATTTTGATACATATTTATTTATCACTGATACTTTTACTGGGTGTCTTTACAGGTATTCTGAGACGGTATCACGTTCAAAAGGAGTTTGACGATCTCCCAAAATTTATTGTTTGCATATATAATCTTGCAATTGTACAAGAGATAAACTGTAGTGAAAATTTTACTTTTGGAGTTTCGAAGTGTGTGTCCTTTACTTATGTATTTATTATTATGCGCTTAGGCAAAACTTAAATTGTAAATACCTCCACAGATAAATTAATTTAACTTAAGTATTTAGTTCATTAATTCACAATTTTTACGCAAATATTAAGAGGTCTTTTCTTTTAAAATAAAATTTTCTTCTAATTATTTTTCATCTTTATAAAAGATTCCTTACATATTCTTTGGTTAAATATCTTTTTCTTATTCATAAAAAATTATTTTTTTTCTTACAAAAGCGAAACAAATTTCTTTACGTAAAACATAAGATAACTAATCGCTATTAAATCTTTTATTGAATAAATTTTCTTTATATTATACATATCCTTCACATTTCATATTCAAATATATTTTTCTTATATTATTTATACTTAGACATAACTTTTTTTACCCATATATATTTTGTAGTAGCATCTATTCTTTTATACTAACATATATTTACATACTTTTCATATTAACAATATACATTCTTTTACGGTCCTTTATATACTTTCTTGCATATAATTTTTTATACTTTTTCTTTATATATACATACTAATTTTTTTTTTGTATACTCCCATATATGTGAACATATATTTTACACACTTTTACACGTATATTTTTAAATTATTTTTATACATATTTTTACTATACATATTTATACTTTTTTAGATAAAACATGATTTTACCTCCCCTCATTTGATAAAATTAGGTCTAGCCGAAAATCACATTTTGTGGATTTTGAAGGATGCTTAACTCCTTTCCTTCGAAATAATTTGAACCTCTTACTTAGAATCTAAACTGGTTTACGCAGATTAAATTTGAGTCATGCATTCGGTAAATAAATAGTTTTTTCTGATTTTTTTTAAATATTAGGTGGCGACTCTGTGCATATATTTGTCCTTTTAGAGTTCAGAAGTTGTGATTTATCTAACCTTTGGTAAAAGTAGGGTGCAACAATATCATTTGTCCAGGCTAGGAAGCTAGTGGAGAGAGGGTGTTTGGCCTTCTTGGCTCATCTCTGGGATGATAGTGTGAAGTTCCCATCGATTTAGTCAGTTCTGAATGTTTCAGAGTTTCAGGAGGTGTTTTCGGCGGATTTGCGTGGTATGCCCTCGGATAGAGACATTGATTTTTGTATTGACTTAGAGTCGGGCACTCGCCAATTTCCATTCCACCATATCGTATGGCTCCGACAGAGTTGAGGAAACTTAAGACTCAGCTTCAGGAACTATTAGATAAGGATTTTATTCATCCTAATGTTTCACCTTGGGGTGCTCCAGTCTTGTTTGTGAAAAAGAAGGATGGTAATATGCAGATGTGCATACACTACCACTACTAAAAAAAGCTCAAAAAGGGACGGATAGGAAAACGACGGACAACGTCGCTCCTGAAAAGCGACGGAAAAAGCGACGATGTCCGTCACTTTTCTAATTTTTTTAATTTTTAATTATTTTATTACAAAAGCGACGGACAACGTCTCTTTGTCCGTCGCATTTTTGGCGTATTTTTGAGCCAAAATTATTTATAATTAATTAATTTTTTATTTTTTATTATAAGCGATGGACAGCGTCACAATTATTAAAAAAAATAAAAAAATTATTCTAAAGAGAGTGACGTTGTCCGTCGCTTTCTTTGAAATTTAATTTATATTAAAAAAGATAAAAAAAAAGAGACGGACAACGTCGCTTATCGGTCAATACGCGGTCAACTCATTTAAAAAATCGATGGACAAAGGCGACGCTGTCCGTCGCTTTTTAAAAAATAAAGTGATCCAGATCGGGTCACTCCTCCATTTTCCTCTTCTCTCTTCTCTTCTCTCTTCTCCACACCTCCACACACCTCCATACCTCCACACCTGCTACCGTTGTCGTTGCTGCCGCCGCCTCCACGCTGCCTCCTTCCTCCTCTATCATTAATTTTTGGGTTAAGACTTAATTAAAATTCAAAGTTAGATTTTTTTACTTTTTTTTTTCAATTACATTGCATTTATTTTAGGTTAATGTTAGATTAAGAACATTGTTAGTTGTTATGTAGATTAGAACATGAATTAGTAGTATTTAAAATTTTAAGTTAGGGTTTATTTGATATTTTTTGTTATTATTAGCAAGTTGGTTAGTTTCGAATCTTTAAATTAGTTTTTGTCATTTATTTTAAGTTAGTGTTAGATTATGAACATTGCTAGTTGTGAATCTTGAATAATGGTTATGAACATTTTATAATTCATATAATTGAATTTGTGAACTTGAACTTGAAATTGAGAAGTTTGAACTTGAATTTGATTTTAGAATTTTTGAGTATAGTAAATATCTTAGGCTCTTGATTTTAAGTATGAATTAGGTTATTGAATTAAGTTATTGAATTAGTTTTCAACTTTAGGTTGTTGAATTAGGATCTTGAATTTGATAGGGAAGTTGGAATATTTGTATTAATTTATATTGTTGGGTTATAATCTTGAATTAGTTTTCAACTTTAGGTTGTTGAATTAGGTTCGTGAATTTAATAGTGAAGTTGGAAATTTTGAATTAATTTATATTGTTGGGTTATAATCTTGAATTAGTTTTCAACTTTAGGTTGTTGAATTTGATAGTGAAGTTTGAAATTTTGAATTAGTTTATATTGTTGAGTTATAATCTTGAATTATTTTTCAACTTTAGGTTGTTGAATTAGGATCTTGAATTTGATAGTGAAGTTAAAAAATTTGAATTAGCTTATATTGTTGAGTTATAATCTTGAATTAGTTTTCAACTTTAGGTTGTTGAATTAGGTTCTTGAATTTGATAGTGAAATTGGAAATTTTGAATTAGTTTATAGTGTTGGGTTATAATCTTGAATTAGTTTTCAACTTAGGTTGTTGAATTAGCTTCTTGAATTTGATAGTGAAGTTGGAAATTTTGAATTAATTTATATTATTGGGTTATAATCTTGAATTAGTTTTCAACTTTAGTTTGTTGAATTTGATAGTGAAGTTGGAAATTTTGTATTAGTTTATATTGTTGGGTTATAATCTTGATTTAATTCTCAACTTTAGGTTGTTGAAATAGGATTTTGAATTTGATAGTGAAGTTGGAAATTTTGTATTAGTTTATATTGGTGGGTTATAATCTAGAATTAGTTTTCAACTTTAGGTTCTTGAATTTGATAGTGAAGTTGGAAATTTTGAATTAGTTTATATTGTTGAGTTGAGTTGTAATCTTGAATTAGTTTTGAACTTAGGTTGTTGAATTAGGTTCTTGAATTTGATAGTGAAGTTGAAAATTTCGAATTAATTTATATTGTTGGGTTATAATCTTGAATTAGTTTTCAACTTTAGGTTGTTGAATTATGTTCTTGAATTTGATAGTGAAGTTAGAAGTTTTGTATTAATTTATATTGTTGAGTTATAATCTTGAATTAATTTTCAACTTTAGGTTGTTGAATTATGTTCTTGAATTTGATAGTGAAGTTGAAAATTTTGAATTAGTTTATTTTGTTGAGTTATAATCTTGAATTAGTTTTCAACTTTAGGTTGTTGAATTAGGTTCTTGAATTTGATAGTGAAGTTAGAAATTTTTAATTAGTTTATATTGTTGAGTTATAAATATAATCTTGAATTAGTTTTTAACTTTACGTTGTTGAATTAGGTTCTTCAATTTGATAGTGAAGTTGGAAATTTTGAATTAGTTTATATTGTTGGGTTATAATCTTGAACTAGTTTTCAACTTAGGTTGTTGAATTAGGTTCTTGAATTTGATAGTGAAGTTGGAAATTTTGAATTAGTTTATATTGTTGGGTTATAATCTTGAATTAGTTTTCAACTTTAGGTTGTTGAATTAGGTTTTTGAATTTGATAATGAAGTTGAAAATATTGAATTGGTTTATATTTTTGGGTTATAATCTTGAATTAGTTTTCAACTTTAGGTTGTTGAATTAGGTTTTTGAATTTGATAGTGAAGTTGAAAATTTTGTATAAGTTTATATTGTTGAGTTATAATCTTGAATTAGTTTTCAACTTTAGGTTGTTGAATTAGGTTATTGAATTTGATAGTGAAGTTGGAAATTTTGAATTAGTTTATATTGTTGAGTTATAATCTTGAATTAGTTTTCAACTTTAGGTTGTTGAATTAGGTTCTTGAATTTGATAGTGAAGTTGAAAATTTTGAATTAGTTTATATTGTTGAGTTATAATCTTGAATTAGTTTTCAACTTTAGGTTGTTGAATTAGGTTCTTGAATTTGATAGTGAAGTTTGAAATTTTGAATTAGATTATATTGTTGAGTTATAAATATAATCTTGAATTAGTTTTCAACTTGAGGTTGTTGAATTTGGTTCTTGAATTTGATAGTGGAAGTTGAAAATTAATTTGTATTAGTTTATGTTGTTGGGTTATAATCTTGAATTAGTTTTCAACTTTAGGTTTTTGAATTAGGTTCTTGAATTTGATAGTGAAGTTGGAAATTTTGAATTAGTTTATATTGTTGAGTTATAATCTTGAATTAGTTTTCAACTTTAGGTCGCACAACTTATGCCTTGGCAGATTCTGAGAGACAATGGAAGGAGAAAGATAATGATATGTGCAAGACCACCGAGCCTCTCAAAGAACTGCTTAAATTGAATTTCTTTTAGTTTGCATTAGCTTTTTGACATTTTATTTATAATTTTCTACTTCTTTTATGCTTTGAAACACTTGTAGGTCCTTTGGATGGATCTTTTAATGTATTTAATGAATGTCTTACTTCATATTTAGTTTCCTATTGATGTTATAGTTGTTTTATGAATGTTGTGGCACCAATTAGTGCTGATTTGGGCTGTATTTGAATTAGTTTTGTAAATGGCAGATGGTGCATATTGAAAATGCAGATTTTTGAACTGGAAAAAATACAGAAAAGCGACGAACAAGGTCTCTTTTATCCGTCGCTTTTCTGGAATTTTTTTAAAAAAATACCCATAAAAAGCGACGGACAGCGTCGCTTTTCTGGAAAACATTTACCAGGAAAAGCAACGGACAACGTTGCTTTTCTGGGAAAAAAAATCCATCACTTTTTTATTTGTGTCGCTGGCCGTCGCTTTTAAAACGACGCTGTCTGTCGCTTTTGAAAAAGCGATAGGCCTTTTCCCACGGGAGTGACGCCGTCGCTTTTCCATCGCTTTTGGTCAAAAAAGCAATGGACAGCGTCACTTTTGGCCATCTTTTTTTAGCCTTTTTTTAGTAGTGTACAGACAATTGAACAAGATTACCATCCGGAATAAGTATCCTTTATCCCGTATAGACGATCTCTTTGACTAGCTACAGGGTGCGTCCATGTTTTTGAAAATTGACTTAAGGTCAGGGTACCATTAATTAAAGATTAGGCCTGAGGACATCCCTAAGACTGCTTTTCAGACTCGGTATGGGCATTACGAGTTCCTCGTGATGTCATTTGGGTTGACCAATGCGCCGGCGGCATTCATGAGTTTGATGAATGGGTATTCAAATCTTATCTGGATTCGTTTGTCATTGTGTTTATAAATGGCATCTTGATCTACTCCAAGAGAAGGGAGGAGCATGTTGAGCATCTCCGCATTGTGTTGGATATTTTGAGGCACCAGAAGCTGTTTGCAAAATTTTCTAAGTGTGAATTTTTGTTGACATCAGTCACTTTCCTTGGATATGTAGTGTCAGAAAAGGGGGTGATGGTGGATCCCCAGAAGATTGAAGCAGTTTAGAGTTGAGTCCGGCCTAGCTCTGTGACTGAGGTGAGGAGTTTTGTGGGGGCTTGCAGGGTACTATCGCAAATTTGTCAAGGATTTTGCATCCATTGCTACTTACTTGACAAGGTTGACTCAGAAGAAGGTATCGTTTGTGTGGTCCGACAAGTGTGAAGAGAGCTTCCAAAAGCTCAAGACACTTCTTACTACAACTCTCATTCTATCATTGCTGGTTGAAGGTAAGGATTTAATTGTATATTGTGATGCTTCACATTCGAGTTTGGGTGTTGTATTAATGCAGGACAGAAATGTTATAGCATATGCCTCTAGGTAGTTGAAGGCTCATGAGAAAAATTATCCAACCCATGATTTGGAGTTGGCAGCGATAGTTTTTGCACTCAAAATTTGGAGACACTATCTCTATAGTGTCAAGTATGAAGCGTTCACCGATCATCACAGTCTGCAGCATGTATTTACTCAGAAGGACTTGAATCTGAGGCAGAAGAGGTGGATGAAGTTAGTAAAAGATTATGATGTGATCATCCAGTATCATCTGGGTAAGGCTAATGTGGTGGCAGACGCATTGAGCTGGAAACCAGTCAGCATAGGCAGTTTGTCTTGTTTGGGGGTATCCAAACGACCATTGGCAAAGGAGATCCGGGCTCTAGAATCTAAGTTCATGCAATTGGGCATCTCAGAAAAGGGTGGAGTGTTAGCCAGCATTGAGGTTAGATCCACATTCATGAAAGAAATAAAATCCAGATAATTTCAGGATGCCCAGTTGAGCAAGCTTCGGAGCAAGGTTGTCACGACCCAGACCACCATGAGTGGCACTCACCTAACCCCCGGGTGAGCGAACCATCACTGCCCCAAACTTAACCGTTCTAACAGCTCAAAACCAAGTGCAAAAGGTAAACTATCATTCAATAAATAAGGAAAATACTTCATTAACATTAACCTGCGGAAATTACCCCCTAGAATCTGAAAGTCGCAGTACCAAACAATCTACCAATGTCTAGAGTACGGGGATGCAACCCCAAAACATAAAGCGAATAGTTTAAGTCTAGACTCCCCCTTCTTCCCCAGATTCTACCATTCCTAGGTTATTCCAACCTTCCCCCAAGTTCCCTCCTAGCAATTCTACCGCATAGGAAAAGTATTACGAAGACTGGGGATTAGAAACCTTACCTTAGGGAAGAAAATAATGGAAAAATGGAGGTAAAACGCCTGAAATCGCCTTGCCCTTCTCCCAAAACAAAATTGTGAAAACTGAATATTTTGGGGAATTTTTCAGCTTTAATTCCTGTCGAGCCTGCTATAGCGGTTCCGCTGTAGCAGAGTCGCCCGCTATGGCGGAGGCTGACCGACATTGACCTCCGTTGTAGAGGTAATTTTTCCGCTACAACGAAGGACGCTAGAGCAAAGTGTCAACCGCTATAGCGGTTGACATGGGACAGAAAGTCATAAAACCTCCAAAATCAGTCCATTTTACAACACACTTATTTTCCCAACGTCCCAAAACAACCCCTTCACGTCGACCTCGATTCCGGGAGTTCTACTTACCCAAATTCAATTCTGAAAAGTCCTCCGGACTCCTTTATGTGATAGCTACAAGGAAAACTAGCTCAACATAAGACATCCGACCCCATCCTTACCAGGATGGCCCTAGAGCATGCCTTTCTCCTAAACCGGCCGAGACTAGCCTAGCCCATAATTTCAAACCCCCAAATCCAGAGTTTTCTAGCTCTAAAACCTGGCACGATTGGACTACCCGTAACGATGGACCTGATCATTACAACAGATACCAAATTACCCATCGTTCATCCCCGAATGATCAAACCAAAATTTACGGAAATAAAAGAAGGAAAGTGTAGTACTTGAATTCTCAAACATTTGAGGGTACTTGTCCCGCATATACTTCTCGGTATCCCAAGTGGCTTCCTCAACTGGATGATGCTTCCACTGAACCTTTACCATATCAATCACTTTTGTCCTCAATCTCCATATATCTCGAGCAAGAATCAAGACTGGTTCCTCTTCATAACAAAGATCTTTATCGAAAAGCACCTCATCCCACTTGATGATGTAGTCCCCATCCCGATGGTATCGCTTAAGCATGGATACATGGAATACCGGATGGACGCCCGACAAACTGGGTGGCAGTGCTAACTTGTAAGCCACTGGTCCCACAATCTCAAGAATTTTAAACGGACTGATGAACCGAGGGCTAAGCTTGCCCTTCTTACCAAACCACATAACTCCCTTCATTGGTGACACATTCAACAATACATGTTCACCAACCTGAAATTCCATGCCCCATACCTTGCGATATGCATATTCCTTCTGCCCATTTGGGCAGCCAGTAACTTGGCCTGAATGCCCCTTACCTTTTCTTGCGCTTCCCTTACCAGTTCCACTCCTAAAGGCTTTACATCGCCTTCCTCAAACCACCCAACCGGTGATCTGCAGCTTCTCCCATACAATGCCTTGAATGGTTCCATATCAATACTGGAGTGATAGCTATTGTTGTACGAGAATTCACACAATGGTAGAAACTGGTCCCAATAACCCCCGAAGTCCATCTCACATGCTCTCAGCATGTCCTTCAATACCTGGATCGTCCTCTCTGACTGACCATTAGTCTGAGGATGGAAGGTTGTGCTAAAAGTGAGTTGTGTACCCAACTCTTTATGTAGCTTGCCCCAGAACTTGGAAGTAAACTGCGTACCCCTGTCTGAAATGATGGATAGTGGCACCCCATGCAATCTCAGAATCTCCTTCACGTAGATCTTAGCCAATTGCTGCGAATTATAATCTACCCTGACCAGAATAAAATGAGAAGACTTGGTTAGCCTGTCAACAGTGACCCAAATTGAGTCATACTTCCCCAGTGTCTTGGGAAGACCCACCACAAAATCCATGACTATCTTTTCCCACTTCTACTCTGGAATTGGTATTCTCTGAAGTAGTCATGCAGGTCTCTGATGTTCATACTTTACCTGCTGGCAGTTCTAACACTTGGACACAAAATCAACTATGTCCTCTTTCATCCCGGGCCACCAATAACGCTGCCTCAAGTTCATATACACTTTAGTCACACCCGGATAAACTGAGTACCGCAAACTATGAGCTTCTGTCAAGATTTTCTGAATTATATCATCAACCCAAGGAACACAAATTTTCCCCCTAAAATTTAACACTCTGCCAGAGTCTAGCGTGACATCTCTGGATTCCCCGGATATTACCTTACCTCAAAGCTTACTCAGTTTCGGATCCTGAAACTGTTTGGCCTTTATTTCCTCTATGAAAGTGGCTTTGACCTCAATACTGGCCAACAACCCACCCTGATCTGAAACACCCAAGTGCATGAACTTGGCCTGCAAAGCTCGAATTTCCTTAGCTAGTGGTCATTTGGACACCCCCAAACAAGCCAAGCTACCCATGCTAACTGCTTTCTGACTTAATGCGTCTGCCACCACATTAGCCTTACTCGGATGGTATTGAATAGTCACATCATAGTCCTTCAATAACTCCATCCACCTCCTCTGCCTTAGATTCAAGTCCTTCTGAGTAAACACATGCTGCACACTGCGATGATCTGTGAAAACTTCACACCTGACACCATAAAGATAGTGTCTCCAAATCTTTAGTGCAAAAACCATCGCTGCTAACTCTAAGTCGTGAGTTGGGTAATTCCTCTCATGCACCTTCAACTGTCTAGATTCTTAGGCTATCACATTCTTATCCTGTATCAACACAGCACCCAAACCAAAATGTGAAGCATCGCAGTAAACAATAAAGTCTTTACCTTCAACCGACAAGGACAATATAGGAGTCGTGGTCAAAAGTGTCTTGAGCTTTTGAAAGCTCTCATCGCACTTGTCGTACCACACAAATGGTACATCTTTCTGTGTTAGCTTGGTCAGGTGAGTAGCAATAGAAGCAAAATTCTCAACAAACCTCCGGTAATACCCTGCGAGCCCAACAAAACTCCTCACCTTAGTCACAGAGCTAGGCAGGGCCCAACTCTTGACTGCTTCAATTTTTAGGGTATCCACCATCACCCCTTGTTCTGACACTACATGCCCCAAAAATGCAACTGAAGTCAACCAAAACTCACACTTAGTGAACTTTGCATAAAGCTTCTGGAGTCTCAAGATATCCAACACAATACAGAGATGACTAGCATGTTCCTCCCTACTCTTAGAGTAAATCAAAATATAATCGATAAACACAATCACGAAGGAATCCAAATATGACTTGAATACCCCATTCATCAAACTCATGAATGATGCCGGTGCATTGGTTACACCAAACGACATTACTAGAAACACATAATGCCCATACCGAGTCTGAAAAGCAGTTTTCAGAATGTCCTCAGGCCTAATCTTTAACTGATGATACCCCGATCTCAAGTCGATTTTCAAAAATACCGATGCACCCTGAAGCTGGTCAAACAAATCATCTATACGGGGTAGGGGGTACTTATTCCGGATGGTCACCTTGTTCAACTGCCTATAGTCTATGCACATTCGCATACTACCATCGTTATTCTTTACAAATAAAATTGGAGCACCCCAAGGCGAAGCACTGGGACATATAAATCCCTTATCTAGGAGTTCCTGCAGCTGAGTCTTAAGTTCTCTTAACTCTCCCGGAGCCATACGAGACGAAGGAATAGAAATAAGATGAGTGCCTGGCTCTAAATCAATACAGAAATCTATGTCCCTGTCTTGAGGAATACCAGGCAGGTCCGCTGGAAATACCTCTAAAAAAATTTTAGAAACCACTGAAACTGACTCAATAGACGTGGAATCCACGCTATCATCCCAGATATGATCCAAGAAGGCTAGACACCCCCTCCCCACTAGCTTTTTAGCCTGAACAAATGATATTATCTTAACTAGCTTAGGCCTGTACAGACCTTCCCACTCTAGTCTATCCTTACCCAAAATTTCTAGAGCCACAGTCTTGGTGTTACAGTTCAACACAACATGATAAGGAGATAGCCAAGTCATACCCAAGATAATATCAAAATCAGCCATATCCAGAATTACCAAGTCTACCCAAGTATGCAACCCCACAAACACCACAAAATAATCACGATAAATATGAATCGAATCACAAACTCTCCAACCAGGGTAGAAACATGGATAAGGGAATCAAGGATATCACAAATTAGGCCCAAACCCAACGCAAAACTCACAGATATATAAGAATATGTAGAACCTGGGTCAAATAATACCAAAGCCATTTTATCGCAGACAAAAATGGTACCTGTGATCACCGCATCTGAGGCTTCTGCCTTGGTCCTCCCTGAAAAAGCATAGCAATGAGACGGATCATCAATCCAGCCAACTTCCCGGGCTGGCTGCGCTGCACCCCTGCCTGCGCCGCTATTCCCCCTGTCTCCCCAATCTTCCTGAAAATTACCTCGCCCACCCTGTGGATGACCCCTAGCATTACCGCCTCTGCTTGCCGGGACCACTACTCTAAATGGCTGCTGACTCTGATTACCTGTCCGCCTATGTGGACACTCCCTCTTAAAGTGGCCCAGATCACCATAATGGAAGCAACCACGGTCAAGTGTAGGTCTGCTAGCTGATGTATAAGATGCTCCCTGGCCTCTAGGAGCTGAAGACTGAGCCCCCTGATGACCACCTGTAGTAGCTGGCAAGGCTAACTAAATAGGACGGGCCAAGTAAACCTGCTGATTCTGGCCCCTGGAGTATGAACCACCATAGTTTCCCTCATTCCGGGGCTTCTTGGCTAAAGCCTTAGCCTGACCTACTTGCCTAACTCCCTCTAACTTCTTCACATAATCCACCACATCACTAAAGAGCTTTCCTGAAGAAGTCATATGCACTGACAGTGCCTGTAGTTCAGTATTCAGACCCTTGACAAACAACTGGACCCGTTCCTCCTCGGACCCCAACATCTGTGTAGCAAAATGAGACAAGGCATGGAACTTGGCCTCATAAGCCGAGACCGACATGCCACCCTGTTCTAAGTTCAAGAACTCATCTTTCTTCCGGTCCCTCAAAGTACGGGGTATGTACTTCTCCAAGAACAAGGCATGGAACTTCTCCCAAGTCAGTGGAGGTAGAACAGAAGACCGACACTCAACATGAGACCTCCATCGCTGCTTGGCATCACCCTGTAGCTGAAAAGTGACAAATTCAACCCCATGTTGATGTACAATACCCAACTTGTGCAACCTCTCATAGTAATCCAATATGAACTCATAAGCATCCTCCCTATCCGTACCCTGAAACGTAGGGGGTTTCAGCTTGAGAAACTTGGTCAGCATCTCATGCTCATTCCCTGTCATCACGGGACCTAGCATTGGCCTGAAGAAATCATTGGTGCCTGAAGCTGCATCTATCCTAGGCACTGTAGTAACCGCTGGCTGAGTATCCAAGGCCTGATTTGCATAAGATGCGGGTATGGCTCCAGCACCAACCAACCCACTTAGAATGTTCCAAGCCTGCTGAAAGGCTTTCGGTGTCATAGCAAGAAGGCCTGCACCCCCAACCGGTGCCTCCTCCGTCTGCGCCCCTTCATCCTCTACAACCACTTTTTCTACGTCTTCAATAACATGCTCTTGAGGTGAGGGAGGGGTTACCTCGCATGCATCAGCAGCAGCTCGAGCCCCATCCCTGGCGGGTGTTGCTCTACCTCGTCATCTTCCCCTTCTCCTGCCTCTACCACGGATAGCCGGGCCCACTATTGGGACCGTTGCTCTAGCTCCGTTATTCCTTGTGTTAACCATCTGCGGACGGAAGAGAGAATGAGGTTAGATAAAAATTTGTATCACCAGATACCAATTGGAATCAAGTTATAGCACGAAGGAAAAAAGGAAGAGATAGTTTTTCCTAAAGCCCCATAGCCTCCCGAAGAAAAGTACGGACATCTCTGCACCATTCCACATGACTCTAATAGACATGTTTGGTACGACGAGATCAACGAATCTAGGTCTATGATACCATCATTGTCACGACCTAGACCACGTTGAGTGGCACTCACCCAACCCCCGGGTGAGGAAACCATCACTGCCCCGAACTTAACCGTTCTAACAGCTCAAAACCAAGTACAAAAAGTAAACTAGCATTCAATAAATAAGTAAAATACTTCATTAACATTAACCTATAGAAATTACCCCCTAGAATCTGAAAGTCGCAGTACCAAACAATCTGCCAATGTCTAGAGTACGGGGATGCAACCCCAAAACATAAAGGTAATAGTTGAAGCCCAAAACAAATGGGCTACAACTCTAAAGATAGATCCAAGGCAGCTTGATCGAACAGCTCACCCTTGAAGTCTGGAATGCTGGTACTACAGATAAGGTCGCGTCTCAGCCGCTGAAAGATTTCCTGTACTCACAAGAAAGACAAGCAAGGGAAGTATCAGTACACCACCACTGTGTACTGGTAGGATCATCAGCCAGTTTCCAAATAAATAGTGTATAAGCAGTATAACAATATCAAGTAAAATATATGGAAGACATGCAATAATATTAACAGGCTCCCCTTAGACTACTAGCCTCTGCCTAACTTGTTCCCGCATGAAATCCACCCTTAATAACCATAAGCAACAGTCACATACACATAATCCTTTCTGCCTAGCCCGGACCCACCCTGGGATCCCCTCTAGACAACACTTAAGTGTTAACAGACAACCCAGCCTAAACCAAGACCAATTCAATAGATACAGCAGAATTCTCGGTCACTCAAGGACCAACAGTCGATATCATAATTCAACAAATAGCCCAGTTCACTCATGAAACCAATATCAATCAATGCAATGCAATCAATAACAATGCAATAATATAGAAAAGTAAACTCGTACCAGGCGTGGTACCCAAACCAACCATTAGTAATTCATACAAGGCGTGGTACCCGTGCCAACTGTTTGTTATACCCGTACCAGACATGGTACTCATGCCAACCGTTAGTATAACTGTACCAGGCGTGGTACCCGAGCCAACTGAATGTCAACAATCCACAGTTAATATATGAACACACAATCCCAACAAGTACATACCGTCCACTCACAGATTGTAAAACAGGACCCTTAGACATTCTACACAATCCCTCTAAGAAATGCAATTCATACAACCACTTAGATAAGTGTACAAGCACATACAATATTCACCAAAATCGTAAGCCATCACCTACCTCGAAATGATCCAAGCTCTATTTAACCCAAGCTTTCCCATTTTCCAGATTCCTTTCTTGTTCTTGGTCTAAAATAACATACAAGTATATGAAATTAACAAACAAGGCCTGCACATTACCCAGATTACAGTGAATCCCAAAACCCCAGGCAACCCATGATCATCCCACCCTTTTCCCGGGCTTTGCACTTATAATTTCCCTAGTTCTATCATTTTTACGAATAAAAATAGAGAATTTAACAACCTATGATCATAATATCTTACTTTTATCAACACCCAAGAACATTCAAGTCTAGAATCCCCCTTCTTCCCCAGATTCTACCATTCCTAGGTTATTCAAACCTTTCCCCAAGTTCCCTCCTAGCAATTCTACCGCATAGGAAAAGTATTACAAAGACTGGGGAGTAGAAACCTTACCTTAGGGAAGAAAACAATGGAAAAATGGAGGAAAAATGCCTGGAATTGTCTTGCCCTTCTCCCAAAACGAAATTGTGAAAACTGAATGTTTTGGGGAATGTTTCAGTTTTAATTCCCGTCGAGCCCGGTATAGAAGTCTGCTCTGCTATAGCGGTTCCGCTGTAGCGCAGTCGCCCGCTATGGCAGAGGCTGATCGATGTTGACCTCCACTGTAGCGGTAATTTTTCCGCTACGGCGGAGGCCGCTATGGCAAAGTATCAACCGCTATAGCGGTTGACACGGGACAGAAAGTCATAAAACCTCCAAAATCAGTCCATTTTACAATACACTTATTTTCCCAATGTTTCAAAATAATCCCTTCACGTCGACCTCGATTCCAGGAGTTCTACTTATCCAAATGTGATTCTGAAAAGTCCCCCAAACTCCTTTATGTGTTAGCTACGAGGAAAACTATCTTAATACAATACATCCGACCCTATCCTTACCCAGATGGCCCTAGAACATGCCTCACTTCTAAACCGGATGAGACTAGCCTAGCCTAGAATTTCAAACCCCCAAATTCGGAGTTTTCTAACTCTAAAACTTGGCACGATTTGACTACCTGTAATGGCGGACCCGGTCATTACAAATGTAGTTTCCGGGGAGTCTGGGGACACCACATTGGATGCTGATGGGGTGATGAGTTTTAGGGGGGATTTGTGTTCCCCGGGTTGATGACGTAATCCAGAAGGTGTTGATAGAGTCTCATAGTTCACGGTATTCGATTCACCCGGGCATAACCAAAATGTACAGGGACTTGCGGTAACTTTATTTGTGGCCTGGGATGAAAAGGGACATAGATGATTTTGTGTCCAAGTGTCAGAATTATCAACAAGTCAAATATGAGCACCGAAGGCCTACAGGACTACTTGAAAGGATGTTTATTCTCGAGTGAAAGTGGGAAAGGATAGCCATGGATTTCGTGGTGGGTCTTCCCAAGACTTTGGGAAAGTATGACTCTATTTGGGTCATTGTGGACAGACTGACCAAGTCAGCTCATTTCATTTTGGTGAGAGTGAACTATATTTCATAGCAGTTGGCTGAGATCTATGTTAAGGAGATCACGAGACTGTATGGGGTACCACCGTCCATTATTTCAGATAGGGGTACACAATTTTTATCTAAGTTCTGGGGTAAGTTACATGAAGAGTTAGGCACTCAACTCATGTTCAGAACAACTTTCAATCCTCAAACAGGCGGTCAGTCTAAGAGGAGAATTCATGTACTAGAAGACATGCTGAGAGCATGTGTGATTGATTTTGGGGTCATTTAGACCAATTTCTACCGTTGTGTGAGTTCTCATACAATAACAGCTACCACTCCAGTATCGACATCGCACCATTTGAGGCCTTGTATGGGAGGGGATGTAGATCACCTATAGGGTAGTTTGAGGCAGGTGATGTGAAGCCTCTGGGCGTAGACTTGGTAAGGGAAGCACAGAAAAAAGTCAGGGATATGAACTTTCAGGTTGGTGAACATGTATTATTGAATGGGTCACCAATGAAGGGGGTTATGCATTTCGGCAAAAAGGGCAAGCTCAGCCCTCGGTATATCAGTCCATTCGAGGTTCTAGAAATTGTAGTGCCAGTGGCTTACAGGTTGGCACTGCCACCCAGTTTATTAGGAGTCCATCCAGTTTTCCATGTATCAATGTTGAAGCAGTACCATGGGGATGGGGAATACATTATTAAATAGGATGAGATATTACTAGATAGGGATCTTCAGTACGAAGAGGAACCAATTGTGGTTCTTGATCGGGATGTCCGGAAATTGAGGACAAAGGAGATTAAATCTGTGAAAGTTGAATGGAAGCATCATCCGGTTGAGGAAGCCACTTGGGAAACCAAGAGGGACATGCGGGACAAGTATCCTCACTTGTTTGAGGATTCAAGTACGACACTTTTACCTCTTTTATTTCATCTTTTTAGGTATTGATCATTCGGGCATGAATGATGGGTAAATTGATATCTGTTGTAACGACCGGGTTTGTTGTTATAGAGAAACTTTTCGTGCCAAATTTTGGGTTAGAAAATTTTCGAGTTTGGGAGTTAAAAATTCTAGGCTAGGCTAGTCTCAGACGGTTTCTGAGAAAGGTATGGTCTAGGACAATTTGGGTAAGGATTAGGTAATATATGTTGTATTAAGCTAGTTTTTTTGTTAGCCAAGACATAGATGAGTCCGAGGGTCTTTTCGAAAGTGAATTCGGGTGAGTAGAACTCCCAGTATCAAGGTTGATGTGAAGGGATTATTCTGGGACATTAGGGATTCAATGTGTGTTGTAAAATGGGAAATTTTGGGGAACTTTACGACTTTCTATCCCATTTCAACCACTATAGCGGTTGACACAGCGCGGTAGCGGCCTACACTATAGCAGAATATTTTTTGCTATAGTGGAAGTCAACCTTGGTCACCACCACCGTAGAGGTCGATTCTGTTGTAGCGCTGGTGCTATAGCGGTGTATGGACCGCTATAGTGGACTGAAATGGGATTTATTGCAGAAACTTTTCTGTAACATTCAATTTTCATCAAGAACTTTTTTAAGAAGGGCAAGGGCAATTTTGGGCGAACCTTGCAAGCGCAATTTTGGGCGAACCTTACTCATTTTTCACCATTTTTTTTTTCCAAAGGTAAGGTTTCTACTCCTACATTGTAGAATTTCTAGTGGTGGAATTGGGAAAAGGTTTGGATTGACTTAGGAATGGTAGAATCGGGGGAAAAGGGGATTCTAGAGCATAGAAGTTCTTGGGTCTTGATTATTCTTGTTGGGTTATGATCAATTAGCCATAATTCTCTAAATGTATCCATAAAAATGATAGAACTAGGTGAATTTATGGTGGAAAACCCGGGAATGGGTGGAATGATCATAGTTTGGCCTGGGGATTGGGATTTTTTCATAATCTGGGTAATTAGTAGGCCATATGGACTGATTTTAGTATCTTATAATTATTTTTAGACCAAGAACAAGCACAGGATTCGGAACACGAAAAGACTCCGGTCCGATAGAGCTTTTGTGTAATTCGAGGTAGGCGATGATTATTGTTTCCTAATATGCAATATGTGCTCATGTACTATCGCTTAGTGTTGTATGAGTTTGTATGCTAAGGGAATGAGATTACGAATGTCTAGCTATCCTGTGTCAATTGTGTGAAATGAACTTGGTTTGATTGCTTGTTGGTTTACAAGTGTGATGTTGTTCATTATTTATTGACTTGTTGGATTGTGTGTGACATTCGGTTTGCTCGGGTACCACGCCTGGTATAGGTTACTTATCGGTTGGCTTGGGTACCATGCCTGGTACAGGTTTTACAAATGGTTGGCTCAGGTACCATGCCTAGTATGGGTTTCATTTACTTGCATTGATTATATTCTTTTGATGGTTCCATGAGTGGACCAGGAAAATCCACTGGGAACACCTCCTGAAACTTAGAGACAACCGGAACAGACTCAATCTAAGGGGACTCCGCATTAACATCCCGGAGATGAGCCAAGAAAGCCAAATAACCTCTTCCCACTAACTTCCTAAGTCAAACAAAAGATATCATTTTCGCCGGTTTAGGCCTGTACACACCTTCCCACTCTAGTCTATCCTTACTCGGTATCTCTAGAGTCACTGTCTTAGCATTACAATTCAATACAGCATGATACAGAGATAACCAGGTCATACCTAAAATAACATCAAAATCTAGCATGTCCAGAATAACTAAATCTACCCAATTTTGAAGACCCACAAAAACCACAGGAAAGTACGACATACATGGGTTACTATCACAGACTCCCTAACCGGGGTAGAAACATGAATAGGGAAATCCAGGACATCACAAACCAAATCCAAACCCAAAACAAATTTCACAGAAACATACAAATAAGTAGAACCTGGGTCAAATAACACAGAAGCCATCCGGTCACAACTAGAATAGTACCTGTGATCATCGAATCTGACGCCTCAGCCTCAGACTTCCCTGGAAATGCATAACAATGGGCCCAATTATCAATGCGAGAAACTTCCCTAGTTGGCTGCTACTTCCCTATCGGTGCCATCATTTCCTTTGTTTCCCTGGCCTCCCTGTAAATTACCTTGCGCACCTTGTGGATGACCTCTAGCATAGCCACCTCAACCTGTCGGAACCTATCACGACCCAACTACCGGGTCGTGCGGGCACCTACTCTAATCCACCTAGATAGGAGAACTCTTACCACCCGAACCAACAGGTAATGCGAAAAAGAAATAAATCATGAAATAAAACCCCTTTTTATACATGGAACTTCCTTTACAAAATTTCAGGAAATAAACAACTTATAAAATTTGCGGAAAATCATTTACAATATGAGACAGCCCTCCTTAGAACCTAGTCTAATCCGGTACAAGAGCTTCTATAAGATGATCTTATAACATAAGATGGACACAACTCCCACCATAGAAGGAAGTAGGAGCTGCTAGAAGATCACCGCAATCCTGAACCTGTGAAACATCACCAATCCTGCAACCAGACTATACCCAAAAAGGTATAGCAAGAGTAGAATCAGTACAAACACACGTACTGGTAGGCATCATCGGTTGACCCGAATTCACTCCTACCATCATATAAAAATCAAGATAAAATGCACAAG
>QJPP01003337.1:0-221533 GCA_003996215.1 Jaltomata sinuosa
AAGACCAAACTCATAACATGACATAACAACCCGGCCTACACCAACACCAACTAATGACATGATATAACCACCCGGCCTACACCAAGACCAAACTCATCACATGAGATAACAACCCGGTCTACACCAAGACCAACTAATGACATGATATAACCACCCGGCCTATACCAAGACCAAGTTCATAACATGACATAACAACCCGGCCTACACCAAGACCAACTAATGACATGATATAACAACCCAGCCTACACCAAGAGTCCAAGACCAAACTCATGACATGATATATCAGAATTCCCGATCACTCAAGGACCACCAGCAATATCACCTTTAAATAGACAACCCGGTCCACTCACGGAACCAATATCAAGTATCACGTTCAGTAAAACAAACCTGTCCACACACGAAACCAATATCAGCCAATGCAATACAAAAATCAATGAAATAATGCAAGATGCAATAAAGTAAATCCGTACCAGGCGTGATACCGGAGCCAACTGAATAGTAACCTGTACCAGGCGTGGTACCCATGCAAATCAATTAGTAACCTGTACCAGGCGTGGTACTCGTGCCAATTAATTAGTAACCTGTACCAGGCGTGGTACCCGTGCCAACCAATTAGTAACCTGTACCAGGCGTGGTACCCGAGCCAACCGAATGTCAACAAACCACAGTCAATATATGAACACACACAACTTGTAAAACCAACAAGTAAACACCGTTCAATCACTGACTGTAAATAGGAACCTAGACATTCCACACAACTTCCCTAAGCAATGTAATGCATACAATCACTTAGACATGAGTACATGAATCTACACATTCACAGAAAATCATAAGCCACCACCTACCCCTTTCCGGATACAACTACGAACCATCAATTCCGTTCCGAAGACAATTTCCCGGTTCCCCCTTTTTATTTTAACATGTAACTGGCGATTTCCCTTTTTAGATAAACACACAAGCATGCGACACGCTTTACTTTTCTAACCTTAGACAGACCGCCGCTAAGTCTCAAGCAATAAACATTCCTGAAACACCACCTAGGAGCTTCCTATTCCCGTTTCCCGTGCTCCCAAGCACTTTCCCGGTTCCCCGAACCTTTCCGACACGCTAGTCCCTCAACCCATTATTTTATCACGATAATCTGAATAAGTTGAACACATAATACCATTCACAAGACCAGCCATTCCGTACATCCTAGAAATAACACAACCAATTTCGAATCCGCCAGACTCCGTGCCTGGAGGCCTAAAACATGGATTCTCCGTTTCTACTATACAACAAGTACGGAAAGTAAACAGGTCTAACTACTCATGAAACCTAGCCTACCTGGATGTTGAGCAGCTGCGCAGTGCAATTTCTGGCTTCGTGAAGGTGTTCCTTGATGGATGACAGGCCCAAATTTCATGGTTTCGCTTCCTTTATACCGGAATTCCTTTCTCGTTCTTGGTCTAAAAATAACACACAGTACATACAATTAACACACAAGGCCTACACATTACCCGAATTATACCAAATCCCCAAACCCTTGGCCACCCATGATCATTCCACCCTTTTTTCGGGCTTTTTCACCGTTAATTCTCCTAGTTCTATCATTTTTTTATGGATAAAACAGGGAATTAAACAACCTATGATCATAATAATGTACTTTAACCGATACCCAAGAACTCACATGCTTGGAATCCCCTTCCTTCCCCAAATTTCACCATCCCTAGGTTATTCTAACCTTCCCCAAATTCTCTCCTAGCAATTCTACCGCATAGGAAACGTAATACAAAGATTGGGGAACGAAAACCTTACCTTAGGGACAAATTTTGACGAAAAAAGGAAGAAAACGCCTGGAAATCGCCTAGCCCTTCTCCCAAAACGAACTTGTGAAAATCTGAAGCTTTGGGGAATGTTTCTGCATTAAAACCCCGTCGTCCCTTTATAGCGGTCCCCGCTCCGCTATAGCGGGGCTGCCTCTATAGCGGTCTTAAGTGGGTTGACAGCCCCTTGACCGCCGCTATAGCGGTAATTTCCACTGCTATAGCGGTGGCCGCTATCGCGCCTGACCGCGCTTGTCATGGACAGAATGTCCGAAAATCTGCCAGTTTTGTCTATTTCGCAACACACTTGCTTATCCCGATGACTTGAAGCAACCCTTTCACGTCAAACGCGATTTCGGGAGTTCTACCAACCCAAATGCGATTCCGAAAAGTCCCCCGGACTCCTTTATGTCTTGGCTACGCGAAAAATAGCTTAACACAAGACACCTAAACCCATTCTTACCCGGATTTCCCTAGACTCTACCTCGCTCCAAAATCGGTCGAGGCTAGCCTAGCCCAGAATTTCAAACTCCCAAATCCGGAGTTTTCTAACTCTAACACTTGGCACGATTGGACTACCCGTAACGACGGACCCGATCGTTACAGATAGTTATGATCTCGATTAGTTTGATTCCATAAAGTCTCCGAGTGTTTACATCTAAAAAATAAGTGTTTTATATCTTCTTTTTCTTTCCCACAGATACTACAAATATCATTGGGACATATCTTTCTTTTTCTAAGCATGCTGGCAGTAGGTATTCTTTTTCTAAGTGTCCCAACATTTACTTTCATTTAACATCACATATCTTGTTGCTGTTATGTAGAACTTACTTTCATTTTGATAAGTAAACTCTAATAACCTATTTCCATTTCAACCATCATATCTATTTTGATTATAAATTAAAATCATCATATATCAATCCATTATCCTAAAGCATCAAGCTTACATATTACTTGAATTGCTTGCATTTTTTAGATACCATAATTATATTCAATCTCATTATAATTTCTTTTCTTATATTAACCAAACATGTATTTTATATATTGTGTTTTACATTTATTTATCCTAAATTATTTGTTTTCCTTAATATTTCTTCACAGTTTAGACTTTTAGCTACTACCTTTATTTATTTTGTCGACTAATATAATTTCGTTTGCAAATATCATATATCATTAAATTTTATTTGGGAAAAGCACACTAAATGAACCAGAAAACTAAAATATTTACACCCACATCCCCCTTTTCATATTAAATCCACCAATGTCCAAGCGGCATAAAATAAGTGTAAACAACATAAAACACACTAGTTTGATGCCTAATTACATTTTAAATCACTATTTTTAAAAATTACATTTTATCCGGAACTTTCACAAGCTTAGCCGTGTATCTACAATAAAAAAAATGTGTATCCTAGATACATGTCTAACTAATTCAGCGCTTTAAAAGGAAGTAACTGATTTGCAATTAATTAGGAGGATATCACTAATTTTGGTAACTAAAGATATTTTCAGTAATAAATCTCTTAATATAAGGTGAAAATCAAGAGATTAACTTAATACATATTTTGGTTATGTAATGATTAATTTTATTTTTATTACTCTTTAAAATAATAAAATAATTATTATTACTCTGTTTATATTTGATGTATCCCGTACATGTATCCCGTGATTTTTTATGTATCCAGTACTAATTTGATGTATCCGTACATGTATCTCGTGATTTTTGATGTGTCTTGTACATGTATCCAGTACTAATTTGATGTATTCCGTGATTTTATTACTCTGTTTATATGTATCCAATAGGTGATTTCATGTATATGTTTATATGTATCCAGTACTAATTTGATGTATCCCATATATGTCCATGCATAGATGCATATCGAACAACACCGTTCAATAACTACCGTCATTGACATGGTGGCAGACGAATCATCCACCACCACAACAAACCAATATTTCATGATTCAACATCATTACTATTATCTTCTAAACTCAGTTTATCAAACCGTTTACACAGGGCATCACCATCATAATCTTCTATATCTTTCAATACATGAAACAACCTATACCAATCAATACTTCTAGGAAACACGGTCATCTTCCCGGCCAAAACCAACGCCAAATTGGGCTCTTTGATGAGACCAACACACCCTTACAAAAAAAACCTTATGAATCCATCCACAATGCCTCGAATTTGAAATATGGAAAAGTTCTCCTTGAATTTGAGATTTGAAACCAGTCGCTTCGAATTTGAGATCAGATTTGAGAGAAAATTTGAATTAATTTGGGAATACGCGAGAATCTCTTCGTATTTGAGAGAGAAAGAGCGAGAGAAGGATTGGAGATAGATATAGGAAGAGTGATTTGGGGCGCTTTTTTTGGACAATGCTCAGATACATGATTTTGTATGTAATTACAAACTAGTGAGATATGTGTAATTATTTTAAAGTAGTGGGATATGTAATAATTATGGTAAGAATATTTGATTAATTATGTAGTTTTTTCAAATAATTACCCGCTTACCCCCCTTTTCCAGCCCTTTAATTGTGTTGTTTTCCAATTCATTCACAAAATTATGGCACTTTTTTTTCCTTTTTCGGTCAAATATTACGGCTTGACTTTATCATGATAGAACCTTTTTTTTTCTTTTAATTTATCTACTGTTTAAACTTTTATATGGAATAAAATAATTAGTGTCTACAAATGTCCACGAATTAATTTTGCAATAACTAATTTCAATATTAGCTAACTATTTTTAGATTAATAAAAATAGAAAAATAAATAATTAGACTATAATTATAAATAATTAATAAAAATATTAAGTCACTAGCTTATTTATTAAAATCTAAATTAGTAAAAATATTTTATTTTATTTTTTTAGATTATCTTCTTTTTAATCGTTTCTTTTGAAAAATAAAATAAAATATAAAGATAAAGATATTATCTAACTATTTTTAGATTAATCAAAATATAAAAAATAAATAATAAATAAACCCACTAATAAATAAAAGACTGAAGCATACCTCAATGATAACATGTCAGCATATAGATATATTGTGATGGTATCATGGAGGTTCGCTGAAGGATTAAAACAAACATTAATGATACCATACAAATATATATATATTGTGATGGTATTATTGAGGCCTGAAACAAACCTCAATGATACCATGATAGTATATGAATATATTGTGATGGTATCATGAAGGGTGGAGAAGTGTCTTATTAAAGGATTCAAGTAGTCATCCACGATATTATATCAGTATATAGATATACTGTGATAGTATCATTAAGGAATGAAGCAAACCTAAATGATACCATGACAATATATAAATATATTGTGTTGGTATACTATGGAGTGTCTCATTAAAGAACCGAAGCATTACTACATGATACCATGTCAGTATATAAATATACTGTGATGGTATCATAGAAGACTGATGATTGTCTCATTGAAGGACTGAAGCAATACTTCATGATACCATGACAATATATGAATATACTGTGATGGTATCATGATATATTGTTGAGTGTCTGATTGAAGGACTGAAGCAGTCATCCATGATACCATGTCAGTATATAGATATATTGTGATGGTATCATAGAGGACTGGAGAGTGTCAAGGATTGAAGTATGCCTTAATGGAAAAAAATAAAATAAAAAGTGAATGAAATTAGATTATGGAGAAAAAAATAAAAAAAAGAATTAAGTGAAATTAAAAAAAAATAAGAAAAAACCAAAATGAAAAAAAACACAAAACTAAAAAGAAATAATTTAAAATTGAGTATGAAATTAGATCATGGTGAAAAAATAAAGAATAATATGATTTGAGAAAAAAATAAATGAAAAAGGAGAAAAAAATAAATGAAAAAGGAGAAAAAAATAAAAAATAAAAAATAAAGAAATATACGAGAGAAAAAAAAGGAGTAGATAAAATAAATAAAAAATGAACGAAATAATTAATATTTTTCTCTTAATTATTTCTTGTTTATTTTTTTTTAAAAAGAGTTTAGTCCTATATGATACCGATAGGATATCAGTATACCGGCAAGGTATTACAGAGAGGGGGCATTTTCTATAATTAGTTAAGGGAGTATTTTTTGTAAGAGAGTATTTAAATAGTTTGCTTCTATAGGACAACTATGTACTTTTCCCATTTTATTTTATACAATGTCAATTAGCTTATTTCTAATTAAAGGAAATAAATACCGACTCGATATTCATTCTTGATGTTTGCTAATAATTATGAAAAACTACTTTAAATGTTATACTATTATTTTTACATTAGAGTTGTTGCTATATATAGTTGGAAAAAAAGTGTTACTAACACTAGAGTTACTCACTTATTTGTACTTTTTTAATCAAAAAATTTAAATTATATTTATTCTTTTATATTCTATTTCACATAAAATGATACAGAATTTTTTGCTACTAATACTGATAATTTTATGTGAATATTATATCTCCTAAATAAAAACCAAATGGCCCTATTTATTTCTAAACCTATAATCTTTAGAAAAATCTGCTTTTTTAAAAAAAAAGATTTCACTTCTTGACAAATGACAATTATTATGGTAGGTTGGATTTCATGTGATCAAGATGCCAAATTTGGATTTTTGTATATTTGAACATGTTTATTATTTTTATGGCGGAATACGTAAATAACCCTTTTAACTTGTCAGGTTTTTTCTTATAGGCATCTTAATTGTAACACCCCGGAATCCGAATCAGTCTTTAAACTTAGAAACTTTGAAAATTTTGAACTTTTCAGAAATCACGAGCTCAAATCACGAGCCGTGGTCTGAACCACGAGCCGTGATCTGAACCACGAGCCATGGAATGAACTCGTGGAATCTGTTATGCAGACCCCTCCTCAGATTTGAGAACCACGAGTGAAGTTCACGAGTCATAGATGATTCCATGGGTCGTGTAACTAGCTCGTGAAACTTAGACTGAGGCTAAGCCTTTTTCCTCAGGAATCACAAGTAGGTTCTATGGACCATAGATGGTTCTATGGACCGTGCTTTTAACTCGTGGAATCAGACCCGCAGCTGGTCATATAGGTCAAAAATCACGAGAGGTTTCTACAGTCCGTGAAATGTTCCACGAGCCGTAGACCTCGTCCGTAAAACTCAAACCTGCAACCTTACTTTTGGCTCAGGAATCACAACCTCAAACCACGAGCCGTGGTTCCATCTACGGTTGGTGGAATGGGTCCGTGGGACCTAAAGTCGAGGTTTTAATCAGCTTTTTCTGAATTAAGTTCCTAGGGTATTTTTGTAATTACCCACCCTTTTAACTCCTAAATGAGGTCGTTTTGGATTTTTTAGTAGGATTTCATCCCTAATTAACCAAGTCTCCTCTCAAACCCTCATTCTATTCTAAAAGTGGAAAGAGTCTCCATTCACTCAAACTTCAAGCTCCAAGATAAGGATTCCACCTTCAAATCTCCATCCCTCCCATTCTAGATTAAGAAAGCTTCAATTCAGGTATGCGGGTATTCAATAAGGGATCCTTTCACCCTTATGCTCAAAACTCCCAAATTTTATATGGATTTTCATGAATTTTAAATTAGGGTTCTTACCTAAATCCTCATGGGCTTTCCTATAAATTGTTTTCTCATGATTCTACTATGAATTTCAAATCTAAATTGCATGAATTTTGTATGGGTTTAGCAAGTGAATTCCTACTTCATGAATGAGAGGTTTAATCTAGCCAATTTTGCATGCATGTATTGATTTGAGTAAATTGACATATCTTATAGCATGGCCTCATGAATTTCAAGCAAATGCATGCCTAGTTCCTATTTTATGAAATCATGCATGATTATGGAATTGAACTAGTGCCATGCAAACTTCTAAGATATGAGTTATTATGAAAGACAAGACACCTGATGTGCCATTAATACTCATGAATGATTTTCTAAAACAAAGTTTGTGAGTATTATGAAGATTCAGGTTGTAAACATGATTATGTGAGCACTATGATATATATTTTGGGAGTAGTATTTAGTACCGAGCGATGAGGGTTCTAGATAACCCAAGTCCAAAACTACGTTGCCACCATAGGTTGTCCTTTGTGGCTTATAACAGGATCCTTGTGAACATGGTTTTAACCTTGACCGGTTGAGACAAATTTTTTTGATGTAGGTGTATAACATCGGACTTCATGGTGCTCAATATGGTTTATGTCGGTTAAGAGAAACTCCCCTATGAATGTTTTCAAGCTTTTAAGTTATATAATATTTTACTTTGAAACTTTATCTATTACTTTATGTCTTATGATTCAATTATGACTTTTGACTATGTTTCCTTCCATCATGCATGAACTCAGATTTAAGCATGTTTTAAGTACATTTACTCTTGTTATTGCATACACTCACATATTCAGTACATCCTATAGTACTGACGCATATTCTTGCGCTGCAGATTTAGGCTCTCGATCCTAGACTCGTGGCCAGAGACCGGCAGGAGTTCCAGTCCAGAGTTGGTGAGTCCTTATCCTTCGAGGACTAGTATCAGTGTAGCTATCTTATTATCTTCCCTTCAGTATTTAGAGTTAGCCGGGGTCTTGTCCCATCAACTCATGATGTCAGTTTAGAGGCTTTTCAGACATAGTTAGATATTCTGTATTTGAGTTTCAGATTCTACTATTCTTAGACCTTTATCTTATGTTTAGTTGGATTGCCTACTTCCATTATTTATGCTTTCGCTATGTTGTTATTATGTTGCTTACGTCATGCTAAGCCCAAATGGTTAGCTTGGGGTACTTGTGATCCTAGGCCCCGTGTTACGCCTAGGGGTAGCCTCGGAGCATGACATTAATAAGGCCTTGTTCCTATTGAACCTCTGAAATCATCATAAAGTGTGTCAATTAAGCACACTCGTCTGGCCTAGCATATAACTTGTGCCTGCATTTTTTCTGAGCCGTGCGCGTGAGATCAAACGCATCCCACGTAAAAATTACAATCAATCAAAACACCACACACATTTTTATTTTAAACTTCATCTTTTTTTTAAAAAAAAAAACAAAATCACAACAATTTTACGTTCATTTTCCAACAAAAACTCTTCGATCACCCATCCTTGTCGAAAAGCCATTGACAAAAAAATCCTAAAATAATTTATGCGATTTCATTAGTTTCTCTTACAATAGACGATATATTTATGCTATTGATAAAGAAAATTCTACAATGTCGTCAACTTTATTTCTTAATATTAAAACTATTACTCAAAATCGAAATTGGGTTTGAAGTTGACTTTGGCGAAATAGTCATAATTGCAGCTTTATTCGAATATTGAACATGGCGGCTACAATTTCAAGGCCAATAACATCATTTGGGTCTTCAAACTTGTTTGGAGATTTGATGAATTTGGGTGAGTTAAAGTTATCAATGGGGGCAAATACGAAAAAATTGACCGATATTACTATATACTTATGACCCCTCACTTTAGTCATTTTCAAAAGGAACAAATAGAGATGCCTTATGGGTCTTCTTCTATTCTTGAATTTGAAATTGAGGTTTCGCAGATGCGGAGAAGAGAGAGAGACGAGTAATAAGAGAAGAGGGAAGAAATTGGGGCTAATTAGTAAAAAGTGAGGAAACATTACCATTGCCAAATTCACATCACCAGTTTTTTTTAAAGTTTTCACGCGCTCAATCAATATGAAACACATGATATGTGCCAGGTCAGACGGGTGTGTTTAATAGACACATTTTATGGGAAGTTCAAGGGTTCAATAGGAACATGACCTTATTAAGGTGCCTATAAAGAAAAACTTGACAATTTGAAGAGGTCGTTTATGTATGAGACAATTTCAAATATGTACAATAAAGTAATTAGTTTACAAAAAATATACCCAAGTTTTCTTTATAAAAAAATAGCCCAAAAATGAACTAGCCACAAAAAAAATTACAAAAATATAACCGCATGTATATGTAATGTATCGATGGTGTATAAAAGTTATGTAATGTATCGAAATTGTATAACTAGTGTATAAATGTGTATCAATATTGTATAAACGTTATGTAATATATCAAAATTATATAAATAATGTATAAACGTGTATTAATATTGTATATATAGTGCACAAATGTGTATCAATATTATATGAATGGTATATAAACATGTATCGATATTATATAAATAGTGTATACACGTGTATCAATCTTTTTTTTTCCGGTTATTAAATCTCTAATGGAAGCATAATAAACAACAAAGCTTAACTAATCATGGATCTTGGACAACACATAGGCTAAAAATGGAATCAAAGCATGAGATGTCCTTTGTTTAAACAAATTGCCTTAAGAATCATTAGCTTGTAATCCTATTATAGGACTCCTATCTCTGTTTACTTAGTACTAAATGAACAATTGCTACTGATTTAAGCAAAACTTTGTCACACGAGTACAAAAATGAAGAAGGCAGCTTAACGTTTATAGAAATCAGAACCATCAATACAACCTCTCCAAACAAGTTCTTTCAATTTCGACCAACTCAAAATCTCCTCTAAACAGTCCCAAATTTTAGATATGAGCTCCCCTTGATGTTTCGAGTCTTTTGGTATATAATTCGCTCAAAACGATTCACGTTTGCGGTACGTTAATTTTTGTAAAAAAGAAAAAGCAAGAATGAAGAAGGATTGCAGACGAAGAATGAAGAAGGATTGCAGACGAAGAACGAAGAAGAGGAAGAAGATGAAGAAGAAGAAGCAGCAGTAGCGAGGAAGAAGAAGAAGAGGGAGAAACAACGAGGAAGAAGAAGAAAACAAAGGCAACTATTTTTTTGGTAGATAAATTACCCGAGGGGATATTTTGCTTAATTATCTCTTTATGTATTCCGCCTATTTTTATCCTAGTGAGTTTTTTTCTTATTAATTAGAAAATAGAAATTAGTGGAGTAATTGTGAAGGTAACTAAAATGTAGTAAGAGGGGGGGTTCAAAGTACAAAATGAAAAAAAAAAGAGAACTACTTACAAGTTAGTACAACAAACTTGTTCTAAAATTTCCAAATCTTCACACCACCCACCCCCTTCTCAATTCCCTCTCCAATGGCGGGTCTCTACACCTCTCTCAGACCCCAACAACCATCTTCTTCTTCCTCTTCACAACAATCCTTCTTCTCCAAAGTTCTTCTCCTCCTTACAATCCTTCCTCTATCTCTAGCAATCTTTGCTTTTTTCCTTCAATGGCGTGGTGGCGGAGTTGACGATCCAATCTCTCGATGGTCTCCCGAAGAGTCTCATAAATTTCCTGGCATGGACAGTTCTCCTTTAGCCACTGTTTCTCACTCTTCTCAGTCATCAGACTGTTCTCTTCTTGCACATGCTAATACGCCGTCGTTTCCTTACTATAAAGACTGGAAATTCAAACTTCATCCAGATCTCAAACCCAAGGTTCGTTTTTTTTTTTCGTTGTTTTTTTGGGTTGATTAGGTTGTGGGGTTTTTCAATTTTGATTGATCTCAAATGGGTTTTGCTTGTTTAGTGATTTGCATTGTTGGTATAGGAAGTTCATGATATTGTACCTGGAGTTTGTTATTTAGCTAATTGGGAAATTCTTGCAGATTTTTCGTTGTTTTTGGTTTAATTAGGTTGTGGGGTTTTTGAATTTTGATTGATCT
This sequence comes from Jaltomata sinuosa, assembly GCA_003996215.1. Taxonomy (NCBI): domain Eukaryota; kingdom Viridiplantae; phylum Streptophyta; class Magnoliopsida; order Solanales; family Solanaceae; genus Jaltomata; species Jaltomata sinuosa. The sequence goes on from QJPP01003337.1 coordinate 11,430, forward strand.
CAAATGGGTTTTGCTCATTTAGTGATTTGCATTGTTGGTACGAAAGTTCATGATACTTGTAGCTGGAGTTTGTTATTTAGCTGATTGGAAATTTCTTACAGATTTCTCGTTGTTTTTGGTTTAATTAGGTTGTGGGGTTTTTGAATTTTGATTGATCTCAAATGGGTTTTGCTCATTTAGTGAATTTTTGTAGCTAATTGGAAAATTCTTGCAGATTTTTCTTACATTTGCATCTTCTAGCACCTTCTAGCGAATGAGTTGCTCTTAAAGCAAATTTGGTTCTACTTCATAATTGGGTTCTTCTGTTTATTTATTTTTATATATTTAAGTATTTTACCAAGTAAATGGAACATTATTCACATAAGATTTGTTAATTTTAGACCCAAGGAGTGCATAGTTTGTATAAGCAAGACGCATTAAAAGGACCTATTTGATATACATTATTAATCCAAAATTTCATGTAGATCAGTTGCAGATTGATCATCCCTGCTTCTCTACAGTTTTTTTTCTTTCTTTTCCGCCCAATCACAACAAAATAAATCCAGTATTGGGATGCTTGGTCATGATGGGATGCTTACATTTGGTCCAGTGTTTGCGAGGAGTCTTTGAGTATAACTAGAGGTAGATATGCCAATAAAAATTGTTGAAAACTTCTAGTATTAGAAATCTCCAAATTATTGAACATTGGAATGCAAAGGTGCCAAGTAGAGCTAAATGGATAGTGAGGATGCATATGCCGACCCCAAATACCTTGGGATTGAGTGGTTTTTGTAAATACAAAAAAATAAGTATCAGGAAATGGTTCCTACAGTCTTATCCTTATTGAATTCCCAGCACCTTCAACCAAAGGAAATCTCCTGAACAGATTTCGTACTGCAGTTGTTCCTGGTTAAGAGTTGAAAACCTGCCCCTCTATACTCATTCTTTCCCCAACAGAACTAGGATTATTTGATAACATGTTTGTTCGGCTTTGTTTATTCTATCATCTAACTCTATCATGTTTCTCCATATGCAGATATGTATTACAACCAGTACATCTGCTGGCCTAGAGCAGATTTTACCGTGGATGTTCTATCATAAAGTAATTGGGGTAACATCATTTTTGCTTTTTGTGGAAGGAAAGGCTGCATCTCCTGATGTTTCTAAAGTCCTTGAATCCATACCCGTAAGTCCCCCAATCTGTATTTACCCTTTCAATGAATTTTAGGATTCATCAACACGATCTTCAAATTTTGTGGAGCGCGATTGCAATTAAGCACCTACCTCTCCTTACCTTACCTTCCATTAGCGCTTTCTAGATGTTTTTAAAGAATAGCAATCCTTTGGGCGCTCTTATGAGAAGTATTACTTCTCATGTTATTTTCACGACTTCTTTCTCTTTTTAGTTAGAGCTGAACTGTAATGGTCCAAATCCAGTTTACCCACTTATTTTAAGGCTCAAGTGGCATTTGTCAATTCTCAAACATGGGTTTTATTGATCTGCAGGGAGTAAAAGTAATATACAGAACTAGAAAGCTAGAGGAGCAACAAGCCAAAAGGTCTGTCAATTGACATTTTATTATTGTTCTAAGGACTGGCTATGATTTTTTGTACTTCGTTTGTTCGGCCTCAAGCCAAATTTGTGAGGCACAAACGTTGTTAAATCATTTCTTGCCTATTGGCTATATTGTGTGAGAAACAGTTAGAATTAATTAGATTTACAATTTATTTTGACCATGGAATATTTCTAAAAATATAAGTGTTTTTTGATTGGTTTTGGTGAGGCTGAAATTATAGGAAAAATTAGTGAAGGCTACGAAATATTGAAGGATATGTTTTGGTGCTTGACTTTATTTCTTCTTATGTCCATATTTTCGTTATTTCTATAACTGTCATAATTACTTCGCGTTGAGTCGTTAAAACTGGCTAAACATTTTCTCACCTTTTAGCATTAGCATGTCATTTTCTTTACATATGTTTCACTGACATGCATTTTCTAATTTTGATCTGGCTTGATCGGAATGAAATGTGGCCTTCAGATTTCGTTAATGCTTGTACTCACTGGCATGCATTTTCTATTTTGATCTGGTTTGATGGAATGAGATGTGGCCTTCAAGTTCTGTTGGTGCTTGTATTTTTCACATTTGCATGTCTGACGTGTCTACCTATGTTTCACTGATGTCCTTTTTTTTCATTTTGTTCTAGCCGGATTTGGAATGAAACGTGGCTGTCTAGTTTCTTTTATAAACCTTGCAATTACGAGCTCTTTGTGAAGCAATCTCTTAATATGGAGATGGCCATAGTGATGGCACGGGTATGAACTCTTCTACTTTTGCGTCGTTTGTCATTCTAAATTATAGTTGATGATCCATGTACTTGTTGAAATGTCAGGACGCTGGTATGGATTGGATAATTCATCTAGACACAGATGAGTTAATACATCCGGCCGGTGCTCGGGAGTATTCTTTGAGGCAATTGCTGCTTGACGTGCCTTCAAATGTTGACATGGTTATCTTTCCTAACTATGTAAGTTAATTGGAAAATGTTCCAGAAATAGCTATTTATGGATGGTGCATATCTGATTAGTTCTCAGAACATGATGTGTACCATTGGAATTGTCATCAATAATGATTTTTTTTCTAAATTCAGGAGAGCAGTGTTGAACGAGATGACATCAAGGATCCTTTTACGGAGGTAAGCTGGAACTTGCAATTCATTATTTATTACTTAACTGCTGCACATTGTCGTTGATTCTTTGATCATTGTGATATGATAAGGTGCACTATTATGCTTCTGGTGATTCAGCTATTTAAGTAAAGTAAGCAATTGAGTGATAATTTGTCTAATTCTGTATATGTTGCATCTTCCTATATGTTTATTTTCTGTCATCTGTTTGACTATGGCAAGGATCATTGAGGTAAATAAGGAGAACTCCTATTCTGTTCTGTTATTACCATTTACCCCCCTGATCAGAATCTTTTGAAGTGTTTTGCCATATTCTGCTGCTTATCAAAGCTATGTGAATTAAGTTTGGCATATGACCTGAGACTATTCTTCACTTTTGTTGTGTTTTCCTATGTACCCATCATAATAGGTGTCAATGTTCAAGAAGAATTATGACCATCTAATGAAGGATACATATTTTGGCATGTATAAAGAAGCAACCCGTGGCAATCCAAATTACTTTTTGACGTATGGCAATGGTAAAGCAGCTGCTCGAATTCAGGACCATCTTCGTCCCAATGGGGCTCATCGATGGCATAATTACATGAAAACTCCAAAGTATGTTTGCCCTCTATAGTCTCTCACATATTAACCTGTCTATTATGCTTTTGGCCCTAAGCTCGTGCAAACTTATTGAATGTCAGAGGGATAATTTTCAATTGTTCTATGTTCCCGTGCTCTCCAGAATGCTATGAGTGTTATGAGTGTTACAACCTTTTTCCTTGTAGCACTGATATCCTAGAAGAAGTCCATCATATTAAATTTTATTCAACATATGACAGGGAGATCAAATTGGAGGAGGCTGCTGTTCTGCATTACACATATTCCAAGTTTTCTGACTTGACTTCAAGACGAGATAGATGTGGTTGCAAGCCCACGAAGGAGGATGTTAAGAGATGCTTCATGTTGGAATTCGATAGATCTGTGAGTTTATGCTCTTTTTCTATTTTTCATTTATAGGTGGAAATAAGACAATGCTTTTTCTTTTGCTTTGTGTTTAAAGTGTTCTACTGGATAATGTAGTTCCATAATTTTTACTGTTTCATGGTTTAGCATTTGGATGCCTACTTTAAGGTCCAATAGAGACTGTTTCAAATAGATTAGAGTATTAGGCTACTGGTGTTTACCCTGTTTTGGTTCCTTATGGGTAAGGGGAGAGGCTCATTAATTTACTTTATTAAATGTAGTAATTATCATTTGCTTCCCTTTGTTTGGTAGAACTAACAGGTGAGTAGCAAAGAGATGTACTTCAACCACTCTATCCTTTGAAATTGAAAAAAAGGGGGGCAAGTGAATAAACCTACATGGGGATAGGACTCGATCCCTTAATCCTCTTTTGACTTCACCTCCTATTTTACTTACCAAACAAAGAAATAACCCAAGACACTTCACGCCCCTAGGTCTTAGGTCTTTGTTCTAGTGGTGTGTGGGTTAAACACACGTCACAGGTTTGAACCTTGCTGCAATCAAAGGCCTGGTGTTTAAGTGGAGAAGGGTAGAGGCCGGACCTACATCTACCGAGTTTCTAACTGTGCCTCACTGGACCTAAGGAATCCCCGGTTATCAAAAAATGACTCATGACACCTCACTCTACTTCGCCTCCCCATCCTCTTCCAGTTCCAACTATCATAGCATTAGACATATTTTGAAAGGAGGAACTGTAGGAGGAACTTTTTGTTTTGTTTTGTTGGGGTACTCATTATGAGATTTGCTATTCTTAAAGGCAAAAAAGGTGTAGAATTGTGTACCTTCACATGTCATGTCATTCTCTTGAAAGACTGAATCTAGATATTAGAATTGTCTATATTTTTGGCATAACAATCTCGTCTAGTTTCACCTTAACTTCATCCTGCTTATATTGACTAATTTTGCGGTGCCAATATTAGGCATGCCTTAAACAAGTTTGCTATAGAAGTTATGTGGATGTGTTGACCAAGTCTTATGATGCTGTTGCTGCAATACTGATTGTAGTTATGTATAGTCGTAGCAGCTCGTTAGGAATATATGTGGCATTTAGAGTGGTAGAATAAATGACGGAAAAACATTCCTAATAGCATGCTTCCGGTGTTTTTGTTTTGTTCCAACAGTGTGATTCTTTTACTCTACCTGTGGTTTAATTTATTTAGGATGAGAAGTTTTTCCTTTTTAAACTTTTGGTACTCTGGTTGTTGGAGAATCAATCTCAGGCAACATCCATATATTGTTTTTTGGCAAATAATTCTGTTAAGACCCTTCTAAGATTTAAGTTTTGTATAAATTGTTCTAATAAAATGCAGTCTTCCTGCTCTGCTTCTATGGGGAAAAAAATTACTGTCAGTTGATAATGTAATGATCTACTGTGAACTATTGTGTTTTATTTTCTTGAGTTTGATAGTTTATGAGCTAATACGCTCAAAGGTGTGATAATATGTTTTATCTTCTCCAGGCATTTATTATTGCTTCAACTGCTACAGAGGATGAGATGTTAAACTGGTAATTTCTAATCTAAATAGTAGCTAAATCCAATTTAATCTTGCTCAGCCCCTTTTTGTACCACTGAGTTGGCTTATTGGACTAGTTATGTGCTTGATTTATTCATCAATCTAGATACTCTGCAGTACTGAAGATATTCTTTTTCCTTGGTCAGGTACCGTGAACATGTGGTATGGACTGACAAAGCGGTGAACCTGAAACTGTTGAGGAAAGGCATTTTAACTCGTATTTATGCTCCCATGGTAAGCCTGGACAACCTGATTTTGGAAATCTTTTTTCTTTGTGCCAAGAACTACCATTTCCTGAATAGGAAAAAAGAAGAGGTTGTTAAGCTAGGGAAAAAGTCTGAACAAGAACTGTCACCTTAGAACAAAAACATCTTCCTGTCATATTACAAGTCCTTAGAACACAAGAATAGTGAAGCCTTTGAAATGAGTACATATGTCTAGCATCAACTTTGATCAGAAAAAATGTCCTGGATATCAGTTATAACGCGACTAAAAGAAATGTTCTAGATATCATTTACTGTCTCTAGATAGTTGCTCGGGAAGCATTTAGGGTGTGGGAGGACATCCTTGGAGAACTGATTCTCGCAGGATGGTTTAGTCAGTGAGAGGGAAGCTAAGGCATCTGATTACTTTGAGTCGGCATGCCAGGGTCTTACATGGGATATACATTTTAGGGGAGTTATCCAAGCTGGGATGGGATGAAATTGATGATTATCTGCCAAACGTATATGACAGTGGGTAGGAGAGGTATGGGGATAGGATGATGGGGGGTGGGGGCTAAATCTTTTTTGCTTTTTGAAATTGGTAATATTGTATCTCCCAGCATTAGGGATAAGCTTGGAGACCTCCAAAAATTGTCAAACAAAAGTAGTAAAACTAATTACAGAGAACCTAAAAGATCTACTATTTGTTCCACTTCCTCTATACACCAAAAATAAAAGGAAACAATACAATTCCATTTCATTTTCTGTATGGAATTAAATCTATCCTCAGAGCATCTACCATTCCTTTCTTTCCATACTGACCACCCGATGCATGCTGGGATCATTCTCCTCCATTTCTTTTGGCTTTTGCTGCCCCCTCTCTTGATCCAGTAACTGAGTAGATCAGCAGTGTGTTCTGGCATTGTCCAGCTACTATCTGTAAGGCTCAAAAAGAGAGACCAGATCTGTGCTGTGACTTTGCAATGTAAGAATAAGTTACTATTGGTCTCTTCTGCCTCATTGCATAAGAAGTATCTGGATACTATTTGTAACCCCTTACATCTTTCACAGTAAACTCTTACTATTATTAAAGGGAGTTGTCAGGAGGGAGGTATAAGGAGGTGGGAAAAGTAGCTTCTCCTGTTCAGTGCGTGGTAGGTATAAGGAGGGGGTGATCTATTACTGGAAAATCTTCTACCCTGCCAGGAAAAAAAGTGCACCGCCAAACTATTTTCTTCTAAGCAAAGTGGCTGAAGAACATTTTCCCACCATGCCAGATATCGTTGATGAAGAAATTCCAACGGTGCCGGAGAAAGTGTTGTCTTTGTTGCTCTTTGGGATGGTCTGTGGTGGAAGAAGCCTGTAAAAGTGAAAAAGGAAAAAGAGAAAGGGAAAGAAGAAGAAGAGGGCAACTGCAATGGAGAAGAGAGATGGTAGAGCTCGTTGAAGGGGATGGTGGAACTCGCTGGCAATGATGGGGGCGGATCAGCGGCAGTGATATAACGACGGAATGAAAAAGAAAAAGAGATCAAAGTAAAAGAAAAAACAAGGAAAGAACAAAAAGATCGTTTTATCACGGACAATGGAAGAATCAGCCACAAATTGGAAAATACAGAAGACGAGCATGAAAACATTGTGTCTGTATCTTTGTTGGATCACATGGAATGCATGAAATAGGAGATTGCTTAGGAAGGGTGAAAAATGATGTCAGAAGTATTAAAATATTTTCCCTATTACATTATATTTGTAGAGAGAGAGACTGTCTCGCAGAAAGATTAGGGATGGAAGTGCTCCCAGGCTGTAAAGATGCAACACGGATGTCTAGGTTGGGCATATGTCATGAGTTCAAACCTTGTCTTTGACACAAAATGTGGTACTTGAGTGGGACTACGAGGCGGGTCCATGCTCCCTCGAGTTCTGAACCTGTGAGGACAATTAGGATTGGACCAACTAACTTGCATGGGATTTTTAGGTTATAAAAAATTAGGGATGAAGTAGAAAATCAGCATGCCACAATTGGAAAATGAAAAGGTTTATAGCCATGCCAAGTCAAATTCAGCCATGAAATGACAACTTTGGAGTTCCCGAGTATGGAGTAAGAGTTTGTGTTAGGGAAATGTAGATCCTTCCATCATCTGCTCCAGTGATCTGTTTGTCTGTATTCCAGTAAGACGATACCCGCACTTCGTTCTCTTGAAATGGTCGCGATCTGTGTGTGTTTCCCCTAAAACGTCAGAAACATCTTTATAACTCATTCCAATGATAGGCGTGTATGTTCATTTTCTTTTCTATTTTGTATGTGCAGGTTATTGTCCAAGGTTTGAGGGAGAGTGGTGTTTTCAGTTCTATTGTTTCATCTGCTCAAGAATCTGTATCAAAGGACAAATTTTTAGCATCCTTTGAAAGTAGCAATTCATCAAAGGCTGCCGCCTCGGAGTCACTTCCTTCGAGAAAGATTGGTAGAAATCAACATTCTCAAGCTGCCAGGAGAGTTTTAGAGGAAAGTGCTTCCCACTTTGAATTTCATGAAGAAGCCGTTCCCCCAAGGCCACCTCCGGGCATAGATGCAGATGTCATAACTGAAGCATAATTGTTCTCCTTTCATGGCTTCTGCTGCTTTCTTCTGTCAACTTGACGGAGTGGATGCAATGTGTTTGTTTGTATCAGAGTGTAATATAGTTAAAGATGTAAGCTAGCAGATTCGTGGGGTGGGGGTTCGTTCTTGCTTCGGTTTTATGGTTATTCCCGATCATTACCCAAGCGGAGGTGTAGATTTATGTTGGTGGAAATACAGAGAAAGAAACATACAGATGCTGGAGTTGGGGGAGGGTGGAGAATTGGAAGGACATTCTTTTTTCCAGAGCTCCAACTATATGATATGGAGACGAGGGGGTTATTCTTAATGTATAGTAATTCGACCTCTAACGAGTTGATTATTTTCGAGGCTCTTATCTTCTGAATCACATGCTGTAGAATTGCTGTTTACTGAGATCATCTCTTAACTTTGCATCCAGGGTTTCGGATCATTATTAAAGCCTTGAGAAAGAGGTTAATAGAAATGAGGAAATTACCAAGGCAGGTGTTGAGAAAATTGTCTACCAGAAACTGCCTCTCTACCTTGCAAAGGTAGGGGTAAGGTGTGCATACATCCTACCTCTCCTAGATCCTACTTGTGGAATTATGCTGGGCGTGTTGTAGAAAAAATATCGTCCCCAGGGCATCCAAAAAAAGGTATTGGGTAACTTCTGATCATTTATTTTTGAAGAGTGGGAAATTATTGTAAAGGGGATGGAGTTTTCTAGAGCTCGTTTGGTTGGAAGGATTGGTAAACAATTTCAACATGAAATACTGTATAAAATAATCGGAAAAGGGTAAGAAATGCGCTTAATGTATTAGAAATTGCTCAAAAATATCCTTTCATCTATTGGATCAAAAAGTATGCGAAGTTTGGTTGGTTGTATTAAATAATATGCGCACCAAGTTGGTGATGAATGTAATAAAATGTGAAATAAGAAAAAACTGAGAATATGAGAGTTGAAATATCTAAAGACAAAAAGGTCCTTAAAATACTTAATCATGCATAACAATTCCTTATGATTCTGATTAGTTTGCATAACTAGCATATAACCAAACTAGCCATTACTCTGCTTACCTATTATGTCAAAATAGTGAAATTCGACGAGCCAACGTGCAAATTGTAATGCAATTCTTAATGTACAAAATCAAATGTGAATGTAAATTTGAAAGAATTTTAAGACGAGTACTACATAACCTTTCTCCTTTTTTTTTTTTTTTTTCAAAAAGCAAAATAAAAAGAATAGGAGGTCGAGTATATTAGATGAGTTGATGTTTAATTTATTATTTGACTCATTTTGATCCAAACAAATTCTAAATCGGTTAAACTTTGATCAATTTTAATTTTAACGTTTGATTAGCTCAAATTTGATCTAACTCACTCATTTAATCACTTTAGGGGGGAGTATTTAGAGATTTATTTATTTATTTATTTTTTTAAAAAGATTTTTTTTTTTTTGAAAACTCTAAATCTAACTTTTCACATGACACGTTTAAGATCATAAGATTAAAAGATCGTTTTAAAATATCACAAAATTCAATTTTTTTTTCTTTAAAATTTTGTATTAAGGTAAAACCAGACAAATAAATTGAAATATGATTTGCGCCAATTGGGTAAGTAGAGGGGGTAATGGAAATTTGAGAAAGCAAATAAACGATAAACGAACTGAAATTTCAACCAAGCAGAGTAATGGCGAGTATGATACTTTCCAATTCCCTCTCCATTTCTACTTTCCTCCGATTCAATGACCCCCAACAGCAACAGCAACAGCAACAGCAACAGCAGCTCTTTGTGAATCCTTCTTCACGAAATTCGCTGATTCTTCAATTGAAGAAGAAGAATAGGAGAGGCATATCAGTGGTGACTCCTGCAGGTGGAATAAGTTCGGGCAGCTATATATTTGCTGTAATATTCCCACTTTCTCTCCTTGCTATCACCATATTCACTTCTGCCCGTATTGCTGATACCCTTGACCAGAAATTCCTCGAAGAGGTAAAACTACATAATCCCATTTGCCCCAACTAACTTTTGTCTTTTTTCTGATCTGCTTGTGGGATATCTGCCAATTTCCACTGGCAACAAGTATCATGTAACTCTGTCCATAGGCTAGAAAAGACAGAAAGAAATCACCTTATTGTTTTTGTATATGCGTGGATTTGAACCTGAGAACTCAAGGTGCTCAACCCACTTCATTGACTACTGGGTCACACCTTGGTTGCCCCAAGTAATTTTGTCCATTATGCTCACTCTCTCTTGGTTCCTTAATTTTTGTCAACTTGACCAATTTTCAAACTTCAATTCGAAATGACTTAATTCACCTTTTCTAGAAAAATACTAAAATTTAGATGTTAAAAACAGACTAGAAGAAAGTAGTAAAACTTAAAGAAATGTTCATATGTATAATGTAATGTATACATTTTGGAAGTCTTTGGAAGTGAAGTAAAGGAAAATTGTGGAAGCATGAGTAATTATATCTGCATCCGGTTATATTTACACTTTAATCCTGGTGGTCATGTTTTGTTACTCACATCAACATTTTATAGGTTTTGGATTATTTCTTGGGTGGAGGGGATTGATGAATTTGAGGTCTAGGCGAAAATTCTCTCGGACTGTGCTTTTCGTTTTCTGTTCAGTGCAAAGAGAATTTTAATGCTGATTTGTTCTGTTAGATTTTTATTAGTTGCCCACATTTAAGACATTTATCAAATTAAAGTTTCATGGGAGAGGTTGGCGGTTTTATTCAATAACTAGAATACTTTAGTATGGTGGAAAAAAAGTGTACTTCTTTATTCTCTTTTGCTGGTGACTGGTGAGGTAGGTTTGGTCTGTAAAGTGGGGAAGGGAGTGGGGGTAATGGGGGGGAAGTGGATAGAAGTGAGGGCTTGGACGAGGGAGGGGGCTTATTAGATTAGGTTATGAATATATTGCCAGAAAAGATGCTAACACTCGATGCTATAACAAATCCGCTAAAGCTAAGCTGGCTTATTGGCATAACAACGCAAATACTACTGGACAAGCTTAGGTGAGTTTTGTTTTAGAGTTAGCAAACTCAGTTCTTGCAAAATCTAAAATAAACACCACCTTCAGACAAGCATTTCTTGGTTGACAGTATGCTGATATGGGCTATCTTCTGTTTCTTTAATCTTTTCGTTTTCAAACTGTTTGTTTTCTAGCGTGGATCATGCTACTTGATTGCTATGGAATAACATAATGGATTTTCCCCTCAATTGGAACTGTTGTGACATAAGAGTCAAAGCCTTTTAGCATAGTTCCATGAACTCATGAAGTACCAAGACATCAGTAATACCCCTGTCAGGAAAACCGACAGGTGTAAAATGCTCCTAGATGATTAGCAATGTCACTATATCAAGAGATCATGCTAAGCAAATGAATATTGAGCGAAGTGAGCATAACTTGATGTTGTCTTTAACTTTTTGTAGAATGTCTGCTAGGAGGAAACTGAGAATAGTTTTGGCTCTGCTAAGTCAATTTAGGTTGGACATATATTTGCTGCATGAGAAAACTTGAACTATATATGGCAAAGCTTCATGCAGTTTGCACCTATAACATTTGAATTTTCAAACCCTTCACGGGGTAGTCAGTATGTGTAAAACTAACAGGAATGATCATTATTAGGGAATACGCTATGCAGGGGCGGCTCAACAAATTTGGTGGCCTAAAGCCAAACTTAAATACTAGGCCTTAATTTTTTCCTTAAAATAACGGTGAAAACTTATCCCCCCCTCCTTCCTTCCCGCCCTTATGTAGATATACTATGCAAAGTCAATGCTTACTTGGATGAAAGAAAAAACGTAAAAGCAAAATCTTCTTGTAAGAAGGAAAAAATGAAAAGGCATAATTTGCATCATTTATTTCTAATCAAATGTAAATTCTGCAAAAAAGTTTAAATCATTCATAATTTGGATCTAAATATTCTTATTATTTAAATAAAATTCAACTGTAATATTATTCATAATTTCAAAAGTTTTCTTTCTTATTATACTTGCTTCATCTCAAAATACTAGTCATGTTCTGTTTTAAAGAGTGAAACTGAATATACTTGAAAAGTTGTAATCTATAGTGTTTTTCATATAGTTTATAAATATTTAACATTTTATTTTAGTATATTGAATTAATCTAATTTAGCTTCAAAAAGTTGATTAAATTGACTATCGAAAAGTGAAACGTACTAATCATTTTGGAACGAAGGGAGTAAATATTTTGTAGTTGCTACACTATACTTTTCTTTTTAAAAAAATAAAATAAAAATACACATACTATGTATCAAAAATGAGGGCCCCCAAAAGTTGGGGGCCTAAAGCAATGGCTTTGGAGGCTTTACCCTCCAGCCGGCCCTGACGCTATGCCATACTAGGATAAGCTAGGTTTTCAACAACGTAATCCACCTTCTGGATGCTTCGCCATAGAATTGATCAGTCCAGGTCCCATTCTTTTATGCTGCACTCACTTCATACTTCTGACACACGAGTAGTAGTAAGGGGGCTAGCGTCGATAAGTTATTATGGGGAGTGTTCATGAGTTGACCACTTGTTTCTCCTTGAAAGAATAATGCATTTATGCTTGTATCTCCCTAGACATTACATCAACCACTGCATTGAAGGTTCCCAGTGCAAACTCTGATGTAGTGGTAGATAAGAGTTACAAACATATAATATTTAGACCTATCATACACTTCTTAATCTCTTATGAACTACAAAGACATATAATTAAAAGATGCACATCTTTGGAATATATACACGATATTAGTGATTTTATAGATCCAGTTGAGTATAAAATTGGAGGTGGAAGAAAAAGAAGAAACATATCAATCATTAAGAAACTCAAATGGTGTCATGTTCTTTAATTGGAGTTGAATTCATGTAAGAGACATACACACACACACATGCAGCATGCTCACGAACATGTATGGACCTGCAACCATTATAAGCTACAAGAATGAAAAATACTGATGAAATGTTCCCTTGTGAATTTCGATCACATCATTTGATGAAAACTTTGCTTTTCAGTTATTTGTGCCCTACCTTGGACATTATTACTTTGCACTTGAGAGTTGGAGTAACTGCATTATATTTTTTAGCAGTACATTTCAAATTCATTCCATTGCCACCTTCCTCCCTTTTCTTTTGGGTTGCTGGGGTATCACACTTCTGGATCCTTCTTCTGGCCTTTAACTTTTATATGCACAACAATTAAAGAGAAAGAAATGGGATTATTTTGAGGTAACTCATATTTCAGACTTCCTGAGGAAATCGTTGCGTGCGCATTGTAAAATTTTGATTCTGATTGTACTCGACTTCTCTTGTTGGATTGACAGGTTGCAGTAAATGAAGCAATAAGGGAAGGTGAGGAAGATGATGGCAGTGCGGTCACTCCGTTAGAGGAAAAACCTGCAACTCCTCGTACACGCAATCGACCCAAACGGGAAGTTGAACGTTCATCTAAATAGTTTTCATTTGTTAAGGTGAAACAGTAATCTACAGAGTGGTTTCTTGGTCCAATTTGGCACTATACCATTTTACATAATTGGCTCCAAAAGTATCTTTATTCAGCAGAACTTTTGTACTTTCTGTGACTAGTTCGAAATATAACAGTATATGTGTATGAAGAGCTATTTGTTTTACTAAGATATAGCCAGCTTCGACTATAGAATCCGTTTTGAGGTTATCGAAATGCAATTAGGTGTAGTGATTCATAGTCTACATCAACTAGCTTTGGCTTGAATAGTAGTACAGTTGTAACTAATATAGTCATGTAATCTCTACTGGATCTGCTTTCCCCTTTATTTTGCTTTGGTCTTTTATGGAAAGTTTCTTTCAGTTCCCCGTAGTCTTGCTTCTCTTTGTCTTTCTTTTGATTTCCCTCTCTTGCACATGAGCTGCTTCACTTTAAGATCTGGTTTTTCAGTGGTTACATCATCACTCTAAATCTTCAACTACTTAAAAAGGAGTGCAAGTGGCTTTATTTTAAGCCGAGGATCTATCGAAAATAACCTCTCTATCTCTACGAGGTAGAGGTATGGTCTACGTACACTCTACCCTCCCCAAACTCCACTTGTGAGATTACACTGGGTATGTTGTTGTAGTTGAAAGGAGTGCAAGTGATGTGAGAAAATCTGCTATGGAAAAGATACTGAGCAGAAACTTCTAACTATGCACCATCAGTTGCAAGTTTTTAAAACAAAATCTTCAAATACATCAACACCCAGCCAAAGCTAGTCTGCATGTCACTTTGCAAGTTATACAGCATCAATCAAAAGTTAGCTAACTCTGCATTAACTTATCACGAAATGAATCAATATTATCCCCAAGCGGCTCAAAAAAACTAGATTCATCTCATCCTCAAGAAGTTGAGGGAAAATAAATTTATTACATATTGTTAACAAGAATCAGACAGAATCAACAGATCCTTCCTTTTGCGATTGTACATTTACATTCCCTTTCAGAACAGCTATTAGCTAGCATCGTCCATGATGTTGTTCTTGAAGCATCATCCATGTCCTATGATCTGTCAATATCCAAAGGTCAATTACCCTTCTCGAGAAAAGCAAGGGAACAAGTGAACATTTAAATCTTTGAACCAGGAAAATATGAAAAGCAAACAAACACTTGCAAATCTTCTCTCACCATGTCATTCAGCTAACGTTTAACACTGTTAAACCATTCCCACAAAAAGATGTTCTCTCTCTCTCTCTTTCCATACACACAGCAACAGAGAGAGAGCGAACAAATACTTCCATGTAAACGCTTTCATCCGGCAGACCATATACTTCAACATGCAGCTGTCAGTTTCTGAATATGCTCATTTTCCAACTTCAAGTTGCAACCGAAAAAATCTGTTCATACTAGGTGTAGATCAACAGATGACCCCCAACTAGACTATTTCCCACTGAACATGTCTCAGTAGGAAATGGTCCAAGAGGAGCTGAGGACCCTTGGCAGTAAATGCACCAAAATTGTTGGAAATTGTCATCTTTTCTGCAAAATCCTGCAGCAAAGTCAAATGGATAGATTGTCTTTATAAGAAGCAAATACTTGGATAGAAGAATTTAGCCTTTGCCAAGATAACCATGAGATTATCCCTTAGCTGTGCATTTGGATGTAAACCTTACTGTGATACGCTATGGCCTGTAAGACAGACAAAGACATGATAACTTATGCAACTTCTTTTCTCATCTGGTATTCCCTGTAATCCTAGTGATTCTCAGGCCAATCTTTCAGTAAAGAGTGAGTACCTCAAGCCTTTACATTTTTATAAATGAAATAAACTGACAGTTGTGCTTGGCCACTGATCAGCCAATTTCACTCTTTTATTACAACCAAAAGGCAGTTTAGCAAACTGGTTATTAGGTAGCACTACATTGGCAGAAGTCATCAATGCCTCTGCTAGAAGGGATTTCAAGGCAGGGTCATAAGATAGCTGAGTGCCAAATCAACTTGTGCTTGTTATATGGACAAGCTGCATGGTAGATTAGTCAATCTGATCATGACAACACCGATGTTAAAGAAAAAGTACAAGAATCGAAGACAATGGAAATAGGAGAGGAACTAGTGGACACCCAAATGAAAATGTATCTATATTTTGCCAATTCCCTTCCTTGAACCAAACAAAGGGAAATTTAGGTATATTTCCCTTCTTTCCTCTAGTCTCCAGACAAAGACTTAGCGTTTTCTTTTTGCCATGAAAAGTTTGATTCAGTTAGCAATGAATTGCTCAATCTCCAGTTGAGTAAAGTTACCTTCAAAGAGCATCGGAGTAGTCTTTCAACTCTCAAAGAGCATATGCACTTAAAATCTTCCAGTGTGATAGATGGGCCCCCTCCTACAACTAGAGACAGAAACTGTTCAATAAGCTACCTGCAAAGTTGAGGTAGTAACATGTGGGAAACAGTGAAAAATCTGAAGTGGCATTTGTTTGATGTTTTCCAAAAATTATGTTGGCAAACTCTGAGTTTCTGGAGGAAGTATTTATTTGATTTGCTTTTGCAAAACAAATTATGAATATTTCCAAACTTAGTTTCTCAAGTCTTTCAAAAACTCAGGAACTGCAAAAACTAGTTTTTGAAAGATTGGAAAATTAAGTGTGGAAATGTTTTAAAAAAATTAATGTTTTCCTTCTTTGTAAAAAGGTCCAAACAAAAACACTTTTTTTCCGAAAATCAAACAATGAGTTTGCAAACTCAAGTTCTGGAAAACTTCAAACATCACCTAAATTCATATCACATACAAGTGCAAATGATTAACATTTTTATGGTTTATTACCTATTTTCATTTTTTCAACCTGCTAAAAGAGTAGACCCCTTCCCTTTTAATTTTGATTCCAGACCAAAAAATTTCAATCCAGACAACACCAGGTCTGCTGTCTTCTTCTTCATGTGGTCAACAAGCATCTCATCATAAACAACTAAGTTGGCTTCAGTAAGATGTTTTCGCTTTCTCATATTTGCAAAAAATTTCCGTGCTTCTTCAATTGTTCCATGTTTGCACATGCCAGATATTACAGCGCAATATACAGCATTATCAGGAGAATAGCCCTCTTCGAGCAATTCATCTAGAACTTTCATTACCTTCTCAGCATCATTCATTTTACAAACATGAATAATAGTGAGAATATACTTGAACTCAATAGGGCCACTCGCCACATTGCCTAGGCAGTCACGAATTAGCATCATTGCTGGATCAATCTCTCCTATTTTGCAAAGCCCATTGACAAGAGAACGATATGCAGCAACAGAAGGAATCAAAGACATCTCTTTAATTCTGTTATAGCAAATACATGCCTCCTGTACATTTCCGACCTCTACAAAACACTGGATGGCATTGCTATAAGTTGATGAATCAGGTTCATAATCTGAATTTCTCAACTCAGAGAACAATGTGAGTGCCTTGTTCACCTCGCCATTCTGATAGAGCGCCTCCATAAGAATGTTATATATTGGAACACCACAATAATCTTTTACTTTCAAATATTCAAAGACTGCTAAAGCAATCATAATCCTATCATCCTTCTCTACCATAAATGTGAAGAATTTGGATAAATCATCACTAATGCAATAGCTCAGTCGCTGCAGTTCCTCAAGCAATTTGCAAATCTCATCCATTTTCTTTGACTCTGCGTAAGACACCAATATGGGCCTCACAGTGGAAAAGTCAGGGCGAAGATCTTCTTGAACTGTGATATGGAAAAGTTTATAGGCCCTATCTGTTCGTTTTGCATTGCAGAGACCTTCAATAATAGAATTATAGATTGCCAAATCAGCCCTATAGCCCGAGTCCATCAGATCTTTAAGCAAATCACAAGCTAAACCAACTTTCCCATTAGCTACAAACGATTCAATCAAAGATCCATAAATCCCCCTATCTATTAAAATATTCTTCTGTTTCATTTCCTTGAACAACTCATAGCCTTTGTCAACCTGATTATTTTTACACAAACCCGCAATAAAAGTTGAATAAGCAATAACATCAGGTTCAACTGCATCCAGCTGCATCTCCTTCCAAACCTTTGAACAACCATCCAAGTTCCGCTCTGCAACCAATATCTTTATCATTGCTGTATAAGCAAACACATCAGGTTTGCAAAGATTCTCTCTCATCCGACCCAAAAGCTCAAACACTTCATCCATCCGTCCTAACTTGCATAGGCCCTTTATCAAGATCATGAAAGTAATACTTTCCTCCACCAACCCATCCTTCTTGAAATCATCATAAACTGACATAGCCAACTCCAAATGATTGGTTTTAACCAAAGCATCCATTATTCTATTATACAGAAAAAGTCTTGGTTTTACCCCAAACTTTTTCATTTTCTCATACACATAGTATACTCTAAGACCCCTGTTAGCATCACCATGCATTCTGATCAAGATCTCAAATTGTTTCTCACTAGGCGGCTTTCCTTGCATATGCATCAGCTCAGGAACCTGATCAGCTGTCCGAAATTGATTCGCCCGATTCAGACCATAAGCAAAGGCATTGTAACAAGAGAAATCATGCCTATAACCTTTCTGCTTTCCTGTTAAGATACATCATAAGAATAAGAAGATACACATCACATATACAAGCACAACACTGATCATTATTCGTTTGTCTATTAATTTTGCTCATTTTAATCAAACAATACCAAAATGCATAATTTTGGAATTCATCTTTTGTGTATAGAAAAATTTAAGGCATAACATTCTGCCAAAAGATCAAAACCATGACAATTGTGGTGTCTGATTGCCTCAAATCACAGAATTGCATCTATATACTCTTCCGTCCCATAAACTTCCATGACAATTCTGGTCTTTGACTGCCTCAAGATCACACGATCGCATCTATATACTCTCCCCGTCCCTTAAAAAAATTCCCTTTATTTTTTTGGGGCTAGCTTGACCCCTCTTTAGACTAAAATTTGAAAAATAAATTTCAGATATTCAACAACTGCACAAAAATATTATAACTATGCATCTTTTAATGTCATTACTCATTGATATAATGATGATGATCTAATATCACGTTCCTCATGAAATGAAGTGCTTAAATAGTAGTTTACAGATTTAATGTATATCTACAAATAACAATATAAATATACAAAAAAGAAATGCTTAGCATAACAAGTTCCAACTATTCCCATTTCAAAGTGAACATGACACATTCAACATTCTTGGATAGCCTACAACAACAACATACCCACTGTAATCCCACAAGTGAGGTCTGGGGAGGGTAGTGTGTACACAGACCTTACCCCTACAAGGTAGAGAGGTTGTTTCTAAATAGACCCTCGGCTCAAGTACATTCTTGGATAGCCTCTTGATTACAACAACAACAACAACAACAACATACCCAGTGTAATCCCACGTGGGGTTTGGGGAGGGTAGTGTGTACGCAGACCTTACCCCTACAGGGTAACTACAAGGTAAGAGAGGTTGTTTCCGATAGACCCTCGGCTCGGACAGCTTCTTGATTTAAAATACAAAATAGAAAAAGGTAATAAATTTAAAAAAAGGGTGAAGTTTGGATACCAGCCCAATAGAAGAACTTGGAGGAAATTAAAATTCCCATTTTATGTAACGACTGATTTGGTGTGATCGCGTCGTTACCTTATTTTTTCTTCTCATTTTATCTTAGCTTATTATCTAATAATCCCATCTTATCCTTTATCATACCTTTTTATAATAGCTCTATCTCGTACCCTGCTTTTCTTATGAGATAATGTAACGACAGAAAACCATACAATGTATCGACACATTGTATTTATCAACACAATACAATTGAAATGATATGTAACAACCATCCAAACAAAGTGTAATTTTCCAGAGAAGGGAAAAGGAGTGACAAACAATAGGAAGCCTCTTTATTAAAAATAACAAAATCCCAAAAAGGTAAAAAGGGTGAAGTTTGGATACCAGCCCAATAGAAGAACTTGGAGGAAATTTTGGGATCAAGATTAGGGTGTTTGAGGACCTCAGCTACAAGCTTAGGAGTAACCCTTCGTAGCCGATTAAGATCATCCAAAAGGGGTGCACCCCAATTCCCATGTTTCCTGAATGAATCCACTATATACCTAGCAATTGGTGATAGTCGCTGAGCCAAAGAGAAGAAATCCTGAGATGGGTCTCTTGATTTTAGACCCGAAACTCCATCTGGGTCCCATTTTTGAAGCTGAAAATCACCTTGGGTAGTAGAGTTTTTGGTGGTGGGGTTTGGGTTAATGGTTTGTCGATTGGAAAAAAGGCCTCCTTGGACTGTAGGACGATGTTGAGTAGGTTTACGGTGGCCGTAGAAGAAGTATGGCTTGTTATGTGCCGGTTTGGGTGGCATTGTTTGAGATTCTGTTGAAGTTTATTCTTCTTGTTCAGAAACTGAAAGCGGCTGTGCTTGTATGAACTATACTTCGGCCATACTGATGTGCTCCCTCCAGTTGCTTTGGATTTTTCAGTCCTTCCAGAATGGAAAAGCCTAAACTCTTTTGCACTTGCTTCTTTTTTTATACATCCTCCGTCACACACACTTTTCTTTTTACACCCATATTAATAAATTATAAACGAGAATATTATTTTATTAATTTACCCTTTAATAAATATTTTTGAAACTGTACACACAAATGTAAACATTTTCAAAAAAAATTTAATTACAAAATTAATATGGAAATTTTTTTATTAATACTTTCTTTATTTAATAAGGTGATAGATATTTATTTTTAGTATAGTGAACAACTAATATGGGACATAGGGAGTAATCTTTCTAGGAAAAGGCTCAAATATATCAACCAACTATTAGAAATGGATTATATATATCATTTATTACAAATTTGGCTCATTTATGTCAATATTGTTAAAAGTACCGTGATTTTACAAAACCATTTTTTCCACATGATATCTTATTAGAAGTCCACGTCATCAAATCTAAATCAACCATTAATACTTAAAATTAAAATTAAAAATCAGATTCATTAAGAAAAACATCTACTTACACTGTTAAAATAAAAATCAGACTCATTAAAATAAAAATCAGACCAATTAATTGATAGGGTGCTAGTCGAGTTTTATTTTAATGAGTTCAATTTTTAATTTTGATTTTAAGTAATATTAGTTGATTTGGATTTAGTGACGTGGACCTCTAATAAGAGGCTACGTGGCAAAAATGGTTATGTAAAATTACCATTAAAAAATAATAGCATAGATGAGTTATTTCTAATAATTCAATGGACATATTTTTGAGCCTTTTCTCTTTTTTCTAAACCAAGAATCAAAATCATTAAAATTTGTTTCTTTTTAATTTGTATAATGAAAATGACTATAATAATTTAATTTTTTTTCATGGTGATTTAAATCTTTTAGGAGAAAAACCTTCATATCTTGATAATTACAAATTAATAATCTTTTTTATATTTGTGCCCTTTGCTTGCTAGAAAGTCACAATAATTTACCTCCCTCAAATATGTTTTATCATAGCATTAATAGATTTCAATATATATTTGTAATCTTCACTACTTAATAAATTACATGACCCCTCATTATAAAATTTGACAGCAAATAAATAATTTATTTCCCTTTCTACTTCTTTGTATCCCATTTGTTTTGTTAATTTTAACCCTCTCTAATACTCTATAGTTCTGTGACAAAATTTGACATCGGTTCCAACTTTTAAGATTTGCTTATGTTTGTAAATTGTAAGTTGTAGCCAAATGCAAAAAAAAAAAAAAAAGTAACGACCAAACTACTTAGCCCTTAGCTGTGATATTTGTGTCTGGGCAAACATTTAAAAATAAATAAATTTATGAATGAGAAACTCATTTTATTCAAAAGACTCTTCAAAGTTCAAACATGTCTTTTCGTAATTCAAATTTGAAATTGAAGTAATAGATCAAACTATAAAATGAATAATATCTGAAATAATTTTCAAATATCTATCTATATCTATATCTATCTATATCTATCTATATCTATCTATCTATCTATCTATCTATCTATCTATCTATCTATCTATCTATACTATATTAAAAGTGTGAAGCACCTTATAATGTGATTTGAACTTTTTGCCCTTCATTAAAAATCTTTCCTCTAAACAAAATCGTCTTTTTACCTTTTTCCCTATAATTATTATATTATTATTTTTATAATATTAAATATTAACTAAAATAAATATAAAAAACAAATGGGAAAAAGTTTTAAAGCGTGTAAAGTCATAAATAGAGAAGGAGTTTTATTAGGTGTAAGTCGGCTGAATTTTGGGAAAGGTTGGCTCCTATAAATACTTATAAATATTAAATACTAACAATTTTATAATAAAAAATTAGGGTTAACAAGGGAGGGGGGTTTTGGAGGGTTTTGTTTGTCCGAAGAGTAATTAAAAAACCTTCTCCTTGGTTGGTGTTGTACGAATTTTTTGTAGGAGTAAGTCTAATAACTCCATCACGTAAAGTAAGATTAATATGTTCCTTTTCTTTTGTTATTTCTAATAATTATTTCATACTCCATTTTATAATTTTGTTGAATTTTACATTGTTAAATATATCATAATCTTGATAAAGGAAGATTCATGTGGAGCATGTTATTGAGACTTCGTGTTGATTATGAGTAGATTTGAAGGTATATTTTTTTTGACTTTTATTTATCATTCATATTGATACTATTTATGTTGTTAAGGTGTTTACAACCCGTAGAACTTTCTGATCGTACTCTACATATTTGACGTGTGAAAATACAAAATTATTTGAATTGGGTTAATGTTATATCAATTAACTTGACCGATTTTTTTCTTTTATATGGTAAGAAAAAAATATAAAAGTTCTATTTTATTTTTAGTGTTTGTTGTTAAATATGATACACGTTTTGCTACACTAAACTAGTTATTTTAAATATTGATGACACTTGATTTGGACATTGATTCTTACAATATTTACTTAAATTTTTATTATAACAAAAATAACAAAGTAACGCAAATTTGTGAAAATGCCATGTCAAAGTGTAGAATTTGAATATTTGAATACAATGCACTAATCTTTTCTAGGATAGACGTGGAAAAATAACCTAACGTCTTCTTTTTCCATTTTTGCTAGGATTTAAACTATAATCACCCATGATTTCCGTTCTTCTTCATTGACTACTAGGCCACACCCTTGATTATGCAATAAGATATGCATCAACTCTTAACCGACTTTTAAGGGGAAAGAACAAGGAAGGATTCCCGTCTAAACGTCAACAGTGTATATATATATATAGCAAGGTGCTTGATGGGACCATTGATGTATAATTAAGCTCCACAATACTCAAGATTCACAGCTTCAAACCACAAGGTTGATGATTGGGAGAAGATGAAGCAATATGATCAACAAAAACCAAATTTGTGCCTTTTTGGTTTACAACATTTTTGGCTTCATATAGTATTTACCTTTTGCCAACACAAAATAGTTGCTGCAAATTGCATTCTTTAACAAAGAAAAGGACCTTCTTTAGGCACTCCAGACTCGATGTTTGCATGAAAGACCAGGACTTCATGATCCTCTTTGACCGAGACCTCTTTGGACCATGATTTCTGAAGGAAATTGTAAAGTCTAGTTTCCAAGGGTTCAAACTGTTCGTCATTTAGGAAACTGCAAACATTAGAGAAACAGAAGCTGATAGAGAGAAGGTCAGGCATGTACAGTGGCTTATGTTTTAGGAACTTGACAGCAGCAAAGACAGAGATTAACACAAAAACATCAAGCATATGGAAATGGAAACAAAGAGCAAGCTCCAGTACACAAGAGGAACCTGGGGCAGTGAAAAATCTAATGATTCTCATCATGATTCCTTTTGTAGTACAGTACACATTTAATTCTGTTTGGAATAGAACTAAATTGATATGCCTTTACAATTCAAGAAATAACAGATATTTATCACAAAGCATAGTATTTAACGAACAAATGTAGACGTCTAAATCTGCGAATCAAATTCAGTGATGCTTGAAATGCAAGTTGCAGTAAACTTTCATTGCGATGAACTAGAATGGAGTAACTAATTTGGTGAAATTACGCTATGATAAGCTTGACCCTCAGAAAGAACAATGTAAGAAGTACAGAGACATTAACCATAGACAAAATAAATATAAAAATGTAGAGACCGGTAAATATCAATTTTCTCTATTAGAAAAAAACATGACACAAGTATCACCAAAGATGCGAGAAACTATTGACAGCAAAGTTCAAAGTATAAATACCACCAAGGCAATGTCTTAGTTCGATGATTCACATATTGAAGCTTCAGAAATGAAGGGATCTAAAGCGAAGTTTAGAAAGATCCTAGCTCAGTCTTCATGCAGAAGAAGAAAAATAGAAGAATGAAATATGTCTATTTATCCCAAAGTGTAACAATCTAGAATATCTTCCATTTGTTAAATGGTCTATCTGAAGATTCGTTCTCTGACGTAGCACAATAAAGGAGATCTTCAACTTCAATGATGTAGCTCTGAACGAATTTGTTGAAGGTCAAAAGACTCTTTTCTGAAGTTTCTGAATGTTGTGTTAACTATGTTCCTTTTCTTTCTACTTCATACAAAGTTAATGAATGGATTTTCAGTTTTATTCAAACATATTAGAAGAAAAAGAAATATGGTTGTTTAATATGAAAGTATCATCTTTGGCTCAAATCTACATTCTTTTCCTCCAACAAAGTTGCAGAAACTCAATTTTCTGCAGACCAAAAGGGATTTGGCAATGAAACAGCAATATTTTACTGACCTAACAAACAGTTTTTCTCCAACATTAGATATCAGACTTCAATGAAACAACAATATTTTACTTACATGCCAAACAGCTTTCACCAAAATCAAATTTCAGACTTCAAAGCAGAAAAATCATATAAAACCCCAACTGAATAACACAATTTTCGAGGAAAAGAAGCATAAACCGCTGTATGGAGCATAGAAAGCAAGACTTAAGAAGAAATAAATGCACAAAAGACTAATCAATTGACAAAGCCTCTGGATTGGTTACAAAGGATCTCTGTTGTAGATTTGTCTTTTTGGATTATCGAAATATTTACACATGCTGATTCCTGAATAAAAATCAAGCTTAAGCTCTGACACTTGGAAAAATAAAACATACACAATTGATCAAATTTCTTCAAGTGGCTAATAGCTGCATAACAATTCCTTAAATTCACCACCATCTCCCCCTTACCAAACACCAAGTACAACACAGCTAATCCATGAACTTCAAAAAAGACAAGTGTGCCATTCCCTGCTCAGCAACTGCCAGACACTAGGCATTTTTGAGGTGCCTGGTCTTTTCATCCTTAAAAGCTCACAACCGTCCTCCTTTCAAGCTAACCAACCAAACAGAAATAGCAGGAAGATCTATGGAAAGATAAAAATGCCCTTGATGGTCAGAAGGCAGCTACGAGACAACTTTATGGTTAACTGCTGCTTCTATATTATACAAGTAGTTTCAGAGTCGCCCAATATGAAGACGCCGGCTTCAATAGTGTCTAACGAGAACGACTTTGCAATTCACTTTCTAGTCTAATGTAAATAATGCTACAACATTACATACGGAGCGAAAGCAATCCAAGAACATACTGCTTACATGAATAATAGACAACAAATATCAACACGTAGTACACATCAAGTATACTGAAAATTAATCAACAATTACCTCTTAAACGTGAACAAATATCTTGAAGTAAGCCCGACTTTAGTTCTACGGGTTGAACTCTCTTAATACTTGGGTGGATAAGTATTGTGCAGAAAATTAATTCTTGTTTCTAGGTTGAAAGAAATAGGGGTTCCAATTCAAAAGGGAGAGCAAAAAAAAAAAAAAAAACACGTTCTTCTTCCAAATTAAAAGGAAAAAACCATACGTGTGTTTTTCCTTTGAAATTAGAAAACCCATGGTTGTTTTCTTTTTTCTTTTTGTTTTATTCCTTTTTCCCTAGAAAATATGATTCTGAGTTCTAGTTAAATATGAGCACTGTAGGGATCACAGAATTAATTACTGAGGCTCCCTATTATGAAAATAATTTAAAATATTAATTTAAATTATTCTTACCATAATAAATTACAAATCATTCCACTAGAAATTTGTAATTGCACTCCTCCATTTATATTTCATAATTCCCTATTAAACACTTATATAATTCCCCATGTTAAGATTACAGATACTAATCAATAAATTAAATTACTGACGAATTTAATTAATGATTAATTTCCTTTAGAGCAATACTTAACTTATTTCATATGTCGGATTCATAAATCCACCGGTCGGGTTTACACATGAAAACTTATAAGCTTCTCATAAAAGACGTATCATCAATCTCTATACCGAGACATAAATTCCATCAACTAACTTATTATTTCACCAATATATATTATTATCATCCAATCTATCAAGCATGTTAATCCATCTCAGGATCTCGCCTTTTAATAAATCAAAACGATAATTAATCTATACAGCTCATAATAGTTATGTCAAGATTGAGAATATAAGTAAATTTAATAGTTTAGAGAATATATTTTTTTATCAGTCAGTCTAAAACATCTATCTCTACTCGGTCATGTTCAATACATACAAAATGCACTAGCACGAGAAGTTAGAACTACACCGTTCTCGTAATCAAGATAAATTACTTTTAATCTCGTGCTATAATCATTCTGATGGTTTGTCCAAATTTCCATCTACGATTGTGAACTATAACTTTAACTTATGAGAACTGATGATTTAATCTTCTGTGTACTAGCTCAAACTCTATACACCAAATCATCTACTATATAAGTTGAGGACACATATATGACAAAATAATCTATTTCATGTAATACTTTATTGAATTAAATAAATGAATAAATAAATAAATAAATAATCATTCAATAAATAATACTATATCAAAACGCATGGTTAATAGTATATCCTAACAATCTCCATTTAGACTCATAACCATGCACCTACAACTCTAACACCCATTCCTTCTATATGCCTATCAAAAGACTTTTGTGGCAAAGACTTTTGTGAAAGGGTCTGCCAGGTTGTTCTCTGATGCAATCTTCGCAACCACCACTTCTCTTCTCTGCACTATGTCTCGAATCAAATGGTACTTACGCTCAATGTGTTTTGCCCTCTTATGACTTCGTGGTTCCTTTGAATTTGCAACCGCACCACTATTGTCACAATAAATAGTAAGTGGGGCTTCTATCGCAGGGACTACCGCCAAGTCTTTTAGAAAGTTTCTGAGCCATACCGCCTCCTTAGCTGCCTCAGAGGCTGCTATATACTCGGCTTCCATGGTGGAATCAGCAACACAAGTTTTCTTGATGCTCCTCCAAACAACGGCTGCACCTCCCAAGGTAAACACATTTTCAGAGGTCGACTTACGAGAGTCCTTGTCAGACTGGAAATCTGAGTCTGTGTACCCTATTGGCACTAACTCATTCGAATGATAGACTAGCATGTAATCCCTAGTCCTTTTCAGGTACTTGATTATATGCTTAACTGTCGTCCAATGTTCTCGTCCAGAATTAGACTAAAATCTGCTAACCATGCCTACAGCAAAGCAGATATCAGGTCTAGTACACAACATCGCATACATGAGGCTTTCTACAGTTGATGCATAAGGAATCGCATTCATATTTTCTGTCTCCTCATCTATCTTAGGACATTGATCCTTAGATAGAGAAATTTCATGTCTGAAAAGAAGAAATCCTTTCTTGGAATCATGCATGCTGAACCTGGTAAGAATAGTATCAATGTAAAGACGTAGAACCTTGATCCCATGGATGTGAGCAGCTTCTCCCAAATCATTCATATCAAAATTACTGGACAACCATTCCTTAGCTAAATTCAATAAGCCCACATTATTTCCTATGAGCAAGATATCATCTACATACAATACCAGAAAAATCACCTTATCCCCAATCCACTTTTTATACACACAAGATTCATCAAGACCAAGCTCAAAACCAAAAATTTTAACCGCATTATCAAAACAAGTGTTCTATGCCCTAGAAGCTTGCTTTAATCCATAAATGGATCTTTTAAGCTTGCACAACATGTGTTCTTGACCTTTTTGAATGAAACCGTCTGGTTGTCACATAAAAATGCTTTCATCAAGACTTCCATTAAGGAAAGTTGTCTTGACATCCATTTGCCAAATCTCATAATCATAATGAGCAGCAATGGATAAGAAAATTCTAATAGACTTAAGCATGGCTACTGATGAAAAGGTTTCCTCATAATCGATCCCTTATTTTTGAGTAAACCCTTTTGCAACAAGCCTAGCTTTGTAAGTTTGCACTTTTCTGTCTACTCCTCTTTTTTTCTTATAGATCCACTTGCATCCAATGGGTTTGACTCCATCTACAGGTGGTTCTACAAGATCCCAGACTTTATTGGAATACATGGACTCCATCTCTGATTTCATAGCAACAATTTATTTTTCTGCATCTTTATCATGTAGTGCTTCGTCGTAATTTACGAGTTCGGTATTCAACTCTTCAGGGATTCTGTCAAAAGACTCTCCCAAGAGTACATACCGAATATCGAATTGGTTTTCTTATCTCTCTCCCACTACGACGAGACACTATACGAGGGGCAGTTACCGAAAGAGGTGCACTAGTATGATCTTGTGGTTGAACCACATCATTCATAGGATCTTGAGTCTCTATGTTATTCTCAGCACCTTGCGGTGTGGGAATATCAACGACTTCTTCCTATAGTACAATTTCCTCAATACTACTCCCATTACTTTGATGCAATGAATTTTCAGAATCTTGTACTCGTGGAACTGTGTGTTCATCAACATCTCTCCCACTACTTAAAAGCAATGGTGTGTTAATTCTAACATCTGGGGTTTGATTTTGATTTTCGTTATTGTCAGTAGATTGATTTTGATTCGTTATCTCATTGCTTAATTGCTGTAAAATTAGTTTACTTCTAGGAACGTGGTTTTGTTAAAAAATTCCTTTCTAGAAACTTGGCATTTGTACTTACAATGATCTTCTTTTCTTTAGGATTATAAAACAGACCACCTTTCGTTCCTTTAGGGTACCCAATAAAAACGCAAACTTCTGTTCTTGGTTCCAATTTTTCTGCCTTCCCTTTCAGCACATGTGTTGGACATCCCCAAATCCGAACATGTTTCAAACTAGGTTTGTGCCCAGTCCACAGTTCTATGGGTGTTACAGGTACAGACTTAGAAGGAACCAAGATCAAAATATAATTTGCAGTTTCTAGTGCATATCCCCAAAACGAAAAGGGCAAATCAGAGTAACTCATCATAGATCTAACCATTTCTAAAAGAGTTCGATTTCTTCTTTCCGTTACACTATTTTGTTGTGGCGTTCTAGGTGCAGACATTTGAGACGTAATCCCTTGTTCTGATAAGTAACTAATGAACTCTGTGGAGAAGTATTTGCCACCACGATCAAATCGTAGTGACTTGATAAATTTTCCATGTCGTTTCTCCGTTCCTGCCTTAAATTTTTTGAATTTCTCAAAGCATTCAGACTTACAGCGCAACAAATAAATATATCCATATTTTGAGTAGTCATTGATGTGAGGCCAAAAATACGTATATTTAGTCATTAATTGCCTCACATTTTAATACTTTTAATCATTTTTTGAGTATTGATTATATTACTTTGTGCTTAATATTATATTTTTTATGTGTAGGATTAAAATGATGGAAAGATGAAAAGATTTGGAGTAAAACGAATTAAAAAGGAGAAATCGTATAAGAAAATCAAGCAGACAACTTAATGGATTGAAGTTAATATAATAATATTATTTATATATATGTTAAGCAGCAAAGCTTTGAATTAGAATTGAAAAGATGAAGAGTATTACCTGTAGCACGTGGCTAACGATGAAGATAGCAGCAGTGCCAGTTGCTGTCCGCTTTGGCGCGAGAGGTGGCGCGAGATTTTCAATTTCTCTGAATCCCAACTGCCGCTTGCGCCACTGCCTTGCTGTGCAAGCGTGGCTGGCGCGAGCTCGACGGATTCTCTTTCAGTTTAATTGAGATTTGGTTTTTAAAAGTTCAGATCTTCTCCATACTTTATAAATACATCTTAAACATAATTTTTATATAATTTTTGACCTAGGGAGAGCTAGGAGCCGCCGTGGAGGCCGGAGAATATTGGTTCTATCTTTTCTTCTCTATTATTTATTAATTTTTACGTTTTTCTTTGAATGATTTGTTGTAATTTCTCCATGTCTATGTGGAGTTAAACTTCTCGTTCTAGGATTATGGTAGCTTCATCATTGTTGTGGTATGAACTTTTATTGATTTGTTAAGATATTTATCGTCGTGCTACGGCTCGTGTGGTTACTTACTTTTTCTTGGGTTTAATTATTTGTTTGTTTGATCACCATTCAAATACTATTTGTCGCGCGTAAATTGGACTAGGAATAGAGAATTTACGTGTGTAATAAGAAAAAGTAGGGCTTGGTTGTGAACCTTATAGGGAAAGGGGAACGATTCGCTAACGTGGATAAGAATATACCTGTTAGCCTTGCTTAGTTGGTACGGAAGAGAAATCACATGCCTTTCACTATCGACCGACGACCATAGAAATATAGGCGTTAGGAATAGTCGAGGAGACCTAGAGTTGTTGGCAAAACGCTCAATATGGTTAAAATCAATCCGCAACTAGTAACCCGATAGAAAATCAAAATCAGTTCAAGTGATTACTCAACATGATTGCTAGCAAATTCATAACCCTAAATCGATTTCATCTCATTGATTACGTAAAAATCTGCTCTTCGTCTGGTTAATTATTCATTAATTAGTTAGCTTATTTGTCTTTTTAATTTAGTTAATTCATAATATAAATAAATAAATAGAATTAGTTTAATTTAGTAAATAATTAATCGACAAGTCCCTGTGGGTACGATATCTGGACTTAAAATTCTATTTTACTTGTACGACCGCGTACACTTGCGTGTGCGAAAGGAAGCAACAGTCATCAATGAAAGTCACGAAATACTCATAATCACCTCTCGCTTGAACGTTCATCGGGCCACACAAATCAGAATGAATTAACTCTAGTTTATCATTGGTCATATTCCTTTTTGAGGGAAAAGGTCTCTTAGTCATTTTTTCTTCTAAACAGGATTCACATGTTGGTAGTGCCTCCACTTTTAATGAATCTAAAGGTCCATCTCAAACCAACCTTGAAATCCTGTCTAGATTTATATGACATAGACGCAAGTGCCATAAATAGGTCTCATTAAATTCAGAAGATCGTTTTCTTTTACTAGAAAGGTTAACATTATTCAGTTCAATAGTTTGCTGCAGTTCAAGAGAGACATTAATAATAAAAAGACCATCAATCAATGTACCAGCAGAGATAAAATATTTATTATAGCTAATAACACAACCGTTATCAGAAAAATTAACATTATAACCATCTCTTAAATCTCTAGAAACTGAAATCAAATTTTTTCTGACACCAAGTGCATATAATGCGTCTATTAAAATTAAAACTCTACCACTACCAAACGAGATATTAATATTCCCTAATGCTAAAGCTGGAGCTCTTGAGCCATCCGCTTGAAAAACACTAACTTCACCTCTAATCAGCTTGCGCGTTTCTTGAAACCCCTACATTGTAGTGCAGATGTGATCAGTGGCTCCTAAATCTACACACCATGACGTGGTAGAAACAACCGTTAAACACGTTTCAACGACAAGTGAAAGTGAGTTATCCAGCTTGTTTTTCTGCTTGGCTAAGAAAATTGGACAATGTGTCATCCAATGGCCTGGCATCTTGCAATGAAAACACTTGCCGTTAGGCTTTTTCATGCCTCCAGTTATAGCTACAACTTTTTTCGCATTGTGAGTCTTTTTCTTCTTCTTTTCACCTTTCGGTTTAGAAGTAGAACCTTTCTCAATAAAGTTATGACCCTCAACTTTATATTGACTCATAATAGTGCTAAGGGAGGTAACAGAAGACATATTGAATCTAAGATTGAAGAAATTACAATAGATCAACAAAACAGTCATATAAACATTGAATAAATTAAATTCAAACTCATCATATACATATATATTCATGCATCTCAAATAGCCAATTGATGGGATTGGAGAACTACTCATGCAATACACATATATGATGACCGATTATTCACTCCATGAACTCTTACAGACCTAACTCAGATGGAGAGTCTACTGTTAGTTTAAGTCAAGTGAAAATCAAAACCCTAGTTACATTGATCCAATCATATATTACTCAGTTAAGGAGAGTTAATACAGATTATCAAACTAGTAATTAAATACGTATTGACTTGTATTAAATTCATTCGATATGGAGGAAGGTCTAAGCCAACACATAAACTTAATACTTCAATACTATTTAATCTAGGTGATTGTGAGAACGAACTTTTATGACCAATTGAATTTTTCTTTCTACAAAATTTTTCATATAAAAATTTTTCCAGAAAAAAATATCACATCAATGTCTCCATACCATCTCATGCATCATAGACATAATGAAAACAGTAACATGTTGAGAACAATATTGCAATAATCCATTGAATATTATATTGTACTAAAACATGCTTTTATTAATTCAAAACTTTTCAAAATTAATTTCTTCAAAAATCATGGGACACCGTCGACATTCATGTGAAACAGAAAAATACACCCAACAGTTGATTTTTCCTCTTGTTTTCGAAATTCAAATTTCTTTGGGTTCAATAATACAAAATTAAAGAACTCCCGATTAAAATTAGAATATTACAACAATTACTAGGAAAAAATTGTTCATTATTGCCATCTATTCTCACGCATAATTGAACATACGTTTATTACTTATTATCTATTTAGATGTAAGCTGGCTCATGATGCCAATTGTTGGTAAACAGTACACGCAGCGAAAGCAATTCAAGAACATACTGCTTACATGAATAATAGACAACAAATACCAACACATAGTACACATCAAGTATGCTGAAAATTAACGAAGAATTACCTTTTAAAGCGTGAGCAGATATCTTGAAGTAAGCCCGACTTTAGTTCTACGGTCTTCTCTAGTGATCCAAATTCATAGTTGGACTCTCTTAATACTTGGTTGGACAAATATTATGCAGAAAACTAATTCTTGTTTCTAGGTTGAAAGAACCCTATTTATATAGGAGCTCTCCCAATTCAAAAGGGAGAGCCAAAAAAAAAACAAAAAAAACACGTGCTTCTTCCAAATTAAAAGGAAAAAACCATATGTGTGTTTTTCCTTTGAAATTAGAAACTCCATGCTTGTTTTCTTTTTTCTTTTTGTTTTATTCCTTTTTCACTAGAAAATAGAATTCTGAGTTCTAGTTAAATATGGGCACTGTAGGGACCACATAATTAATTACTGAGGCTCCTTATTATGAAAATAATTTAAAATATTAATTTAAATTATTCTTACCATAATAAATTACAAATTATTCCACTAGAAATTCGTAATTGCACTCCTCCATTTATATTTCATAATTCCCCATGTTAAGATTACAGATACAACAACAACAACAACAACAACAACACATACCCAGTGTATTCCCACAGCGTGGGGTCTGGGGAGGGTAGAGTGTACGCAGTCCATACCACTACCTCAGGGGTGAGGTAGAGAGGTTGTTTCCGATAGACCCCCGGCTCAAGACAAAACAGTCTAAAAATAGGCTAAAAAGGACGTAACAATGATACAGGGTAAAAATACAAGATAAAACCATAAGAGACGATAGGAAGTAATATGTAGTAACAAACAACAGACAGAAACAGAGCACTGCCACCAAATACTACCACGAGGAATCCAAGAACAAGAAACTATAAGCGTAGCCCTACGATTACTAGTCGGGACAATAAGGAAAAACACTCCTACCTACTAGCCTACCCACACTTCTACCTACTACTCTTCTACCCTAATCCGCGTCCTCCACACCTTCCTATCTAGGGTCATTTCCTCGGTAAGCTGCAATTGCGCTATGTCTTGTCGAATCACCTCTCCCCAATACTTTTTCGGTCTACCTCGTCCTCTCCTGTACCCATCCATAGCCAACCTCTCACACCTCCGCACTGGAGCATCCGTGCCTCTCCTCCTCACATGTCCGAACCATCTCAACCTCGCTTCCCGCATCTTATCTTCCACCGACGCCACACCCACCTTAACTCGGATATCCTCATTCCTAATCCTATCTCTCCTAGTAAACCCGCACATCCATCGCAACATCCTCATCTCCGCCACCTTCATCTTTTGAATATGGGAGTTCTTTACTGGCCAACACTCTACTCCATACAACAAAGCTGGTCGGATCTCACCTTTTAATAAATCAAAACGATAATTAATATATACAGCTCATAATAGTTATATCAAGATTGAGAATATAAGTACATTTAATAGTTTAGAGAACATGTTTTTTTATCAGTCAGTCTAAAACATCTATCTCTACTCGGTCCTGTTCAATACATACAAAATGCACTAGCACGAGAAGTTAGAACTACACCGTTCTCGTAATCAAGATAAATTACTTTTAATCTCGTGCTACAATCATTCTGATGGTTTGTCCAAATTCCCATCTACGATTGTGAACTATAACTTTAACTTATGAAAACTGATGATAATCTTCTGTGTATAAGCTCAAACTCTATACACCAAATCATCTACACATATATGACAAAATGATCTATTTCATGTAATACTTTATTGAATTACATAAATGAATAAATAATCATTCAATAAATAATATTATATCAAAACGCATGGTTAATAGTATATCCTAACAAGAAGTTGGCTTCCTCAGATCAAATGTCAATATTAGAGGTAATCGCAAAAACAACGCACCTGAATTCAGACAAAGATTGCATGAAAGATACAGAAGGTAGGGCTTGGTTAGCAATTTCCATCTTCCTCAATAATTGCACCAAGTTGCGACACTCTAATAATTATGGTGATATCCTCAGCTCCACCTTCGGAACTTATTTCATCTGACGGTACACTATAATGGAGATCAGACACAAGTTTTAGGGTCTTCTATCCTGCTGACCGAAAGAGAAGATGTATTAACATATTACAAGACTAGATAACTTATTTGAGGGCCTAAAGAAGGCAGATACTTTGCAATCAAACAATATAAATGCAATCAAGAGCCAGGTTTGACAAGTATTACGAGAATAAAAATATAGGTCAGACTGGATATTAGTATCACTAGTTTGGCCAAACCCTTTTAGAACTGCATAAATAGATCCGACAGAAGTATAACATGGGTGATCTCATCCCATCTGTTCTAGCCTTGGTGACCAGAGTTACCTGGTGTACTTGTTGCTGGTGGGAGGTGGCAAGTATCTCGTGGAATTAGTCAAGGTGCGTGCAAGCTGGCCCGGACACCACAGTCTTCCAAAAAAAAAAGAACGCCTAAGTAGTGGGATGACATGTAAGTGCAGTGATACCAACTTGCTATTTGAAAATTTAGTGCGCCCATCAGAGGTTAAAAGCTATTTTTCACCTGACTAACCACAGTTGAGAATGCAGAGATGTTCACAGATAATCTGTTAAGACCTATAACAAGCACAACAGTGTGTGAAATGCAGAGTTTTCCAGCACATGACCATTTGATAGAACACATGCGAGCATACATTCTAATAATATCTTCAAAAGAGAGTTTCTTGCTTGAAAGTCCCAACCAACAATTCAGGATCAGAGGACAAAGGGAAAAAGAGATGATGTAACTTTAGTGAAGAACTTTGTTCCCAAACGGGGACAGAGAAAGAAACCAAACAGAAAACTATCTAATAGCAGAAGATTGATACCATCACCATTCAGCTTGAACTTCTTTGAAATGAAGTCCAAAGAGATGCACCAGGATCATGACATCTGGTCTTTGATCTGCCGACATGCATCTAAAATGATGATTAACAAGCATACAAGTCACAACCAGGCTAAAAGCACAAAATTCCTCAATGCATTTTATACCAGAGAGGAAAAGGATGAAATTTTATATAGATTTACAAGCTTATAGCATTTTCTTATATCAAAATTCTTTCATTTATAATACACCAAGACATTAAAACCACTTATAGCAAAGTTACATGGCTTAGCAACATGCATTTATCATCATCTATCAAACCTACCCAACTATCCATCCAGCAGGATATTTTCTCTTTAAGCAAAAAAAAAAAAGAGAACAGAAAAAGAGCTTTTTCATGTTACAAATTTCCGCCCGATGCCATAAAACATTCTCCTCTTCCTCTGGCTCCATAGGCACGAGAGAGCTGCCTCCCAACCTGCTATTCTTCTCTGCCATCCCTCTGCAAGATCATGGTTGCAACTGCTCCACCATTGAGCTCGGTAACACCCAATGATGTTAAGTTACATACAAAAAGATCCAGAAGCCGGTCAACTATTCGTTGAAAAGGTAACTTAAGAAGTTGGTCAACTAGTCATTAAAGCTAAAAGTAACCCTCTTCTGTGTTTTTTCTTCTCTCCAATTGTACGCAGTCCTCTGTTCATCACCTTGAAACCTTGAGCTTTTGTACCTCGACATGTATTGCGAAGAACCTTCCCTCTTGCGTGAACCAGTATAAAAGGTTTTATCACCTCTGCTAGGTCTTCCAAAATCCACATTTCTCTCATTACTCTGCCTTGATTGTCGCTGCCAATCCCAAGATGGGACCTCAGATTCTCCCCATCTTCTGTCTTTTGAGGTTGTTCCACCACCTCGACTAAGGTTCCTATTCCAGCGAGAGCCATAGTCTGAATTCCGCTGCTCATGCCCCCTAGTATTCCAACGGTTTCGACCCCAGGAACCAGTTCTATTATCAACCCATTCGTTTCCTTTAGCACCAGAAACACTTTCACCACTTTGATGCCACAAATTGCTGAAAGTGTTATCAACACAAGCATATCCATTCTCATAATTCAGCCCCGTGTTCCAACCCCATGACTCATTTCCACAGCCTCCCCAGGCAGCATCCCTCAAGATCCCCTGGGTTTTAGGGAAACTCCTTTCCCACGGATCATCGTCTTTGATGTTTACAGGGTTATCCCATTCATTCCAAGTCTGCCCCATATCTTCAAAAGTTTTAGAGCCCTGTCCATTACCACTTTCCCAAGGATTTTCACCATTATCAGCAGTTTTAGAGCCCTGCAGATTACCACTTTCCCAAGGATTTTCACCATTATCAGCAGTTTTAGAGCCCTGCAGATTACCACTTTCCCAAGGATTTTCACCATTATCAGCAGTTTTAGAGCCCTGCACATTACCACTTCCCCAACGATTTTCACTATTATCAGCAGTTTTAGAGCCCTGCACATTACCACTTTCCCAAGGATTTTCACCATTATCAGCAGTTTTATCCTCCCATACCAGGGTGCATTCAGAAACTAAGTTGTTCTCAGACTTGACAGAGTTTTCAACTTCATTTGGGTTAAAATATTCCCTATCCAAATCTAATATCAGCTCCGGATCGATAGCTGAGTCCCAATCAATTTTATCAATGTACACATCTGGATTGGGAGGAGGACTCTGAGGGGGAAGACCACTTATCTCCGCCCAATATCTCCTTTTTGCATCGTTGAGTGCTTCTTCACCTGCAGAGTCATCCCACTTAACCACATTATCATAACAGTACATGTATTTTTTTGCATTCACAACCTTGTGCCAAGGAATCCCGGCTGCTCTGCAGAAATCTATTTCCCATGATGGGACACTGTTTTCCTGGATAGCTTTAAAAGGCCAAAAAGAAGAAGTTATCAGATTTTGTAGATAATACAAGACTTGATAGCATTCAAGCAGATGTGCAGATGACAGGACATAAGATGACAATCTATTATGCAAAATAAACTTACAACTTTTTTTTTTAAAAAAAAAAGAAGAAACTGAGGGAAATATATGAAGAAATGTATTTTATTAAAATGACAAAACACCCACAACAATCAGAATTCCAAGCATGTCCATCAAGATCTTTTATATATACATACACACATACACGTGTGTGTATAACTTTTAGGGGTCGTTTGATAGGGGTGTATAAGAATGTGTAGAATATGGTGTATTAGTTATGCTGAGATTATTTCTTATGCAATGTTTGGTTTGGTGTATTAAAAATAACATGCATTGTATAATTTCTAAAAAAAATAATATTTGTTTACAAAATACTCTCTATGAATATGTGTGAAAAGGATTTTTACAAGGTTTTGAGGGGCAATTGTGTCTTTAACCATGTTAATGCATACATT
Source organism: Jaltomata sinuosa (assembly GCA_003996215.1). Classification (NCBI taxonomy): domain Eukaryota; kingdom Viridiplantae; phylum Streptophyta; class Magnoliopsida; order Solanales; family Solanaceae; genus Jaltomata; species Jaltomata sinuosa. The sequence goes on from QJPP01003337.1 coordinate 49,072, forward strand.
AAAACCCCTTGCATTACTAATACCATGAATTTCCATGCATAAAAACCCCTTGCATTACTAATACCATGAATTTCCATGTATTAGTTATGCATACCTAATACCAAATAGAAGCATTAGTTATACATAAGTTGAAAAGTGTACCAAAAAAGATACTAATAATGCACAAAGTTAATGCATGCATTATTTTTTCTAATGCACTCTACCGAACGACCCCTTAAAGCATAGAATCTGTGTATAACTGTAGATGATAGAACTTGAACATGAGGAGGAATATATTCAATCGCCAGATCAATAGAATGGTTCTATCATGGTCAGATATTCAGCTACTTTAACCATAAAACTAGATGCTTACAAGTATTAGATTCTTGATGTAATCTGACTTTTGTAAATGATGTCAATTCTTTTGTAGATTTCACAGATTACTAGCAGTGATAGAAAGTAATTTGTGATCCTTTTGCTGTACATATCTTGCACCGCCTTGGTGAAGTTCTCAGTGAAATCATTAACATCACTAATTATTCAACAAAAGAAAGGACTAGAAGTTTTAAATACTAGAGAAGCTAGCACTATTTTGAAAAATATATTTTTTAATCAGCAAGACGAACACTATCTAAAAGAATCTTGTGATGGCCAAATATCATGGAGAAGAGAAAAAACAGTCAATCAAGTGTCTCCATTGGATAAATAACAACAAGACGTTCACGTTATCAGTAATATATTCTATCACCAGCGAAGAAACAAAACTCAATCACATAGCCACCCATTTCCATAAAATAACAATTTTTTTCCTTTCCCAAAACATCGTGGGTTTATATTCGACCAGAATGTGTTTAATCCTCCACCCAAAATAATTAAAAACAAACAGAATAAGAAAGGAAAAATGCGCAACTTGGCATACCACGAATGATGAGGACCAGTCACGTGTTCGTGTTTTAACGTGTTCGACCAGAATGTGTTTAATCCTCCACCCAAAATAATTTAAAAAACAAACAGAATAAGAAAGGAAAAATGCGCAATTTGGCATACCACGAATGATGAGGACCAGCCACGTGGTCGTGTTTTAACGTGTTCGATCATAATGTGTTTAATCCTCCACCCAAAATAATAAAAAAGACAAACAGAATAAGAAAGGAAAAATGCGCAACTTGGCATACCACGAATGATGAGGACCAGCCACGTAGTCGTGTTTTAACGTGTCCGATCATAATGTGTTTAATCCTCCACCCAAAATAATAAAAAAGACAAACAGAATAAGAAAGGAAAAATGCGTAACTTGGCATACCACGAATGATGAGGACCAGCCACGTAGTCGTGTTTTAACGTGTTCGATCATAATGTGTTTAAACGTGTTTGATGCTTCATAAGGGAAACAATCCCCTCCTAGCTGTTTATGATCCGGGATTGATTTTAATTCTCTCTGCTCGTGGGAATTCCTCAATTTGTTCCAATGTTGTTCAGTTGGTGTATAAACTAGTTAATTGTCCAAAGTACTACTTTATGCTTCAAGTGGATGAGTAGAAAACAGAAACCCAAATATTTAGGCAAACAACATTTTTTTTTGATCAAATAATATTCATATTAATAGGGCGTAAGTGCCCGCATACAAGAAGTATACCAAAACGTATGCCAAAAAGTAGAGAACCTCACAACAGAACTTGATTTTCTACAAAAGCCACCCAAAATCCTCTATACCTATAGAAACTTCATGGGTGCACCAAAAAGAAATAAGAGCAAAGAGACTATTTCTCAAAAAAGCAAAATCTTTTTCTACACCCTCAACAGGCAAACAACATATCAAGGAAACATGACTAATTTCATCAATTTTCTTTAATGGATCCTCTTCACACACATACAGGGGCAATCTCTCACTAAAATTTAAATTCAAATTTTCTATAAAATCATCCAAATAATAATTAAAAAAAAACCCAAAATTTCCACCAAATTGTAGATCAAGAAAACACCACAACCATCAATCAATATACACACACACAAACAAACAAAAAAAGCATAATCAACAATAGCATGACACAGTACCCAAAAAAATAATTAAAAAAAGATTGTACCAGGAGAATGAGATTGGTTGTAATGGTATGGAGGAGAAGGTGGAAAATCTTCGTACTTGTAATTGTACTTTTTTCTTGGTATCCATCTTCGATTCCAATTACCCATTTTTTCTAACTCAAAAAAAACAAACAAGAGAGAGTTTGTTTATGAAGTCGGCAAAAAGGGTTTGAGATAGAAACTACTAATACTGATATGTATGTAAGAATGGGGACAGATGGTTTATTAGGCTTTTTATTTATTACTTACGAGAAGGAGTAGCTTTGCTTTGTCGCACACAGATTTCATGTTTGAAATCGACATTGCCAAATTCATGTATTTGTAAAGAGGAACAAACATTGAGCATTGATGATCATTGGGCCTGGACTTGCCAAACCGACTAAGATAGGTGATGGGCTTTTTGAATGGATTGCCCCGGAATTATTTCGGAGTGCTTTTTAATCGTTTAAAGGATAAACAACACTAATATAAGAGCTAATTACTCTTTCAAACACTAGTTTTCTAAATTGGATGCATGGTTATGAGTTATGTATGTGAGATTCATAATTTCATGTATTTGTGTATCTTGAGTTTCATAATTTCATGTATTTGTGAAAGCATGTATCTGATATCAATTTTACCAGTGTATTCAAAAATCAATTTCATCCAATGTATCTGATATTAATTTCATTCAGTGTATCAATATCAAAAACCTAGTGTATTTAGTGTATATGTGCACTGTATATCTAGCGTATATGTTTGTCAGATTCATACTTAGAAGAAGAAGATACAGATACACATATACACATATACACAAGGTACTTTAAGTGTGTATATGACTTAGAAAAAGCAGGTACAGATACACAAATATAAAGTGTATCTGATTCCTTTTCTTTTCTTCTTCATCTCACATCTTTGGAACATCGTCGTCGTTGTCATCGCCGTCATGAGGGGGGCACTAAAATTGCCACAAAACATAGATTCAGAGGTCGCCGTTGTTGTCACCATCGTCATGAGGGCACCAAATTTGCCAGAAAAAATAGATTCGATCGGCAGGATCTGGAGGGAAGAGAAAAGACGAGAGAGGGGGGGGGAGAGTGATCGGAGAATAGGGAAATTTTGGGAGATCGGAGAACAGTGGGGAGGGAGAGCCGAAAGAGAAAAAGAACATTTGTGATTTTTTATTCGATACACCAAATCTGATAGGAAAATATTAAGTAGTGAGAGTTTATTATTTATTATTTTAAAGTAAAGAGAGATTTAGTGATTATGATAAGGATGTTTGGTTATTTATGTAGTTTTTTCTCACAAATCGACAGTCTTTAATTTTTGCAAGACAAAAATTTAGAAAACTTTTGCCCTGTCCGACGTAAATTGAGTAGTATCTAATTATTCACAAGGCATAACTCCGTGGGTTTTGAAAATGAAGTTATGCCTCCATTGACATAAGTTTAGGAGGAACTTGTGGGTTATGAACTTCTTAAGGCATAATGTTTTGTAACGGAACGTATGCCTTGTAAGTCATAACTTGTGCCTTGCGAATTTTTTTTGCCTTGTAAAATATAACTTGTGTCTTGTGAATTCTTTTTTGATTTTTTTATGTCAGGAATATTTTCGATCACTTTTTATTACTTAAAGTATTAAAAGACAAAAATTAAAAGCCATCAATTTAAAGAATTTTTTTTTTAAAAATCATCCAAAAATAAAGACATCCATGCCAATGACCCTGGACAAATTGTGTGCATGTAAATAATTTTATGTTTAGCAATAACTTAACAAATAGGAAAATGTTATTTCTTCTTACATCACTATCCAAAATCATAATCACCATTAATATAAATAATCTACCTTAAATATGATTAAGATTTTTTATTTTTTTTATAAATTCACGTGTTAATAAAAATGGGTACATTAATTAGATTATGTCCCTTGTTAAGCAATTTTCACATATCTTACAAATCTTTACCAAAAAAAAAAAAAAACTAAACAAAGGAATAGTAGTTAATTTAGTAATGTGAACTTAATTAAGTAAGAATAATAAAGAGGGGGGACGTGGGTAAAAAAAAGTAAAATGCATGAACACAAATTAAAAGCTAAAACGTGTGTGCGTTCAATTAAAGAAAATGAATGGAATTAGGCAGAAAATTGAGAATTTAAGAATCAACGTAACACTAATGCTAATTCAAACAAAGAACGCAATATCATTAATTAACATAACCATTTTTGAGCCAATTGTCATAATATAATTAATGTACAATTTTTTATTAACACGTGAATATATCTTAATAATATTTAAGATATATGATTTATATTGGTGGTAATGATACGTATGATGAAAGTGTTAGTAATTTTGAGGAGAAATGGAAGAAGAAGGATTTGATTTGGTATACCATTTCGGCTAAAGTAAAAAAACAATAGATATGACTCTTTTTCCTTGTTTAATTTTAGCTTTTCATTTTTTATTTTTTTTGAGGATAAATGAACTTTAAAGTTTAAAGATTCATCGCTCTCATCCTATCCCCTTCTATATATACAACAACAACAACATACCCAGTGTATTCCCATAATGTGGGATTATCCCCTTCTATATATATATATATTTTTTTTTAAAATAACATAATTTATCATTAAAAAGAATATTTTGACCTTTGTACTCAAAATCCTTTCACATAAATTTGGACAGAGATGATAATATTATGAAAACACATACATAGGGATTAGCTTGGTTGCACATACAACAAATGTCATAACAAATAGAATTAACAACAACAAATTCAATACAATCCCACAAGTGAAATCGGAAAAGGATAAGATCTATCCGACCATCCCGACCTTTAAAATGTTTGACTATTAGAATAACCTAAACTCGTGAGAGAATTTTTTTAGCAGATGCTTCGACTTCTCGACCCATAATATTACACCTAACCAAACTTGAAATTGTGTTTATCACCATTTTAGCATCTTCCAACCTATTCCCACTAGCTAATTTCTTATACAAGTAGCTATCAAATGTCATCCTTTGCACATATTCATCTCCACACAACTCCACCAATGCTTCCCTTGCTGCATTATTACCATAGAACACTTTTTGCAACACATCCAAGAACTTAAATGTTGTGAAATACTTGTCATCCCATTTTCTTAAATATTCCCTTTTCAAATCGTCTTCATTGATCATGTTTTCTCCGCCCTCCGAGGCCTTCACGATTGCTTCCCCACATATTCTTCCGCTTTTTGCTGCAAAATATATTCCTTCGCCCGAACATTTCGTCACGTATCCGGCTGCATCCCCTACCAGAGCGACCCGTCCGCGGACCCGGACGGGACGGGGGTGCTCTGGTATGGGATGAGCCTCCACTTTGATCACCTTCCCGCCTTCGATTTTTGGTTTGACTCGTGCTCTAATAGCATGTTGAAGTGATTTAATATCGGCCTTTGAGCAAACCGTGCCCGTCCCCACTGCCACGTGGTCGCATTTCGGGAAAACCCACGCGTAAAAATCGGGTGACACGTCATTCCCTACGTACATCTCAGCCAAATTTTCGTAATACCCCATTTTGTCCTCGGGCAATTTGATCCTCTCTTGAAAAGCAATGGCAGTAGCGTAATTTCCAGCTTTGATCGATTTAGCCACACGACTATTGGCTCCGTCGGCGCCGATGACGACATCGACGGCGAGCTGACGCTGGCAATTATCCATTGTGTAGTGAATGACGTAAGGCTCACGTGAGGATGTGGGGACCGCGAGGTTAGTGACGAGGGCTTTGAGTAAGGTGGCGCCGCTAGCTTCCGCCCGCTGCCGGAGGAATGAGTCGAGCACTTCTCGCCGGAGCATGGCGATGAACTCATGGGGTTTTAGGGTTTTACCGAAATCAACGACGAGATTCGACGGAGAAACGATTCTCATCTGTGTGACACGGCGATCTATGAGATGAGAAGGTATAGAGAACTCGTCGAGCATGCACAGTGGAATGGCGCCGCCGCATGGCTTGGCCGTGGCTGGGCTGCGTTCAAAGAGGAAAGTTTCGATTCCGCCGGCGGCAAGAGCTTCTGCAGCTGAGGAACCAGCTGGGCCGCCGCCGATAACAGCTGCTCGGAGCTTGCAGACAACTGTATTTCTGGGGTTTTGTTTGAAATGACGGCATTGGTTTTGTGGGTTTTGGATCTTGAGTGAGAGTGGAAGACATCGAAGAGGGTGAAGATCTAGGTATGTTTGGGCGGCCATTTCTGCTTTTTAGGGATTAAAGGTTTGAGATTTGGCAATGTTGGTAGGTTATAATGAGATTATATATAATTAAAAGGTAAAGATGCTAAGATTAGTACAAAGAACTGAACTTTTGCTTATTTTAATGTTTGGAGTTTTTATGGTGGAAAGTGGAAACAGAAGGTTGGTAATCTTGTAATTTCTCAGACAAGTTTGATTGTTTAAATCAATTGGTATGTGTGTACCTATTATAGAGTTTGGGGCTAAAATTGTCCCTTAACTATTATAGTAGGTTCATTTTGATCCTTCAAATATAACTATGAGCATATTTAGTCCCTTAACTTTACTAAAGTGGAGCACTTTTGATCTCCCTAACAAAATTCGTTTAAAAATAACGGTGTTAAACCCATGTGGCACCCACGTGACTTGTAAAATACAAACCCATAGAGGTTAAGTGATAGCTATTATGAGAATATATTTAATTTTGCACGCTCTTAAACACAATTAAGAAGAAATTCGCACACTCTTCACCAAATTACTAGCTACGCTAGTAACTTTAAGACCATTTTGTTACTGCATTTAAGAAAATGGTTATTTTTTTCGAGTGGGCAAATTATTGCGTTCTAAAGTATTGTCTTCAAATATAAATAGCTACTACTATATCAATCCTAAAAAATTAAGAAGACAAGAAAGAAAGAAAATGTATATCAATTAAGAAAGAGATAACACTATCAAATTTACACCGTTAGAAAATTATCCTTTCCGCTAATTTTTAACATTATTATGTTAGGAAGACCAAAAGTGCTTCACTTTAGTAAAGTTAAGGGACTAAATATGCTCAGGATTATATTTGAGGGACCAAAATAAACCTACTCTAATAGATGAGGGATAATTTTAGCCCAAAACTCACCTATTATACTCACTTAACTCTAAAGAATCATACTTTTTTTTTTGAAGTAGAAAACTTTAGAATCTTTAAGGGGTCGTGTGGTTGGGAACAAGTTATTTCGGGATAATTAATTTCGAGATTAGCTATCTCGGGATTAGTTATCCCACCATGTCCATCATTATAGTATAAATGGTGGATAAATAATCGCGGAACTAACTAATACCTCTAACTAAACATAGGATAAAATAATCCTGCATTTTATCCCGAGACTATTATACCTTATACCTCACACCAAACAACCTTTTAGGGGGCGTTTGGTTGGGAACAAGTTATCCCGGGATTAATTTAGTTATCCCACCATGTATATGGGATAACTTATCCATCACTATGGTATAAATGGTGAGATAAATAATCCCGGGACTAACTAATACCTCCAACCAAACGCGACATAAAATAATCCTGCATTTTATCCCAAGACTGTTATACCTTATACCTCACACCAAACAACCCTTAGAGTCGGGCATAGTGGCTGATGTCTTAATAGAGTTACCCTTTGATTTGCCCAGCGATGTTATTCAGAAAATAGAATATGTATACTTTCCTGGATATACAGTCTCTTACAACAAGATTACTTGGTCCCTTACCTCTACGGGCCAATTTACTGTTAAGTCTGCTTATAATGCTATCTTGATAAATGTCAATACTCACCCTAGCTCCTTTTACTGGATTTGGCAACTCTCCACCTTACCCAAAATTAAACATTTTCTTTGGCTTTGTGGCCATGATAGGCTACCAACATCCATCTACCTTAACCAGGTAAAGGTTACTGATCATAACCCTTCTTGTACTCTGTGCACTCTTGGTGCAAATGAGACTATCCAGCACATTTTCTTTTGTTGCCCAAATCCAGTCCAGTTTTGGCAATCTCTAGATCTCACTAAGTTTGTCAATGACATTAATACACTCGCCGCCACAATAAGCCCCGCGTTATGGCTACAGAAACTCATTCCCTTGGCACCCTCGGTCCTAAAATGTCTCTCATTCAGTCTTCATGCCTTTGGCACATTTGGACAACTAGAAATCATAACACCTATCAGAATACCAAAGGATATAAATGCATTTTTGGGTTAGCTAACATATAATCACTTAACAATATAGGTATGAGGTTAATTCGAACAGACGATTAGAGGTTCGGAAGACCATGATCATAATATCAATCCTGTGAGTCAACAATTTGGTAGTGATTAGCATGCCAACTAAGGTGTAGATATGACGTGATTATGCAAAGTTCCATAGCCCTGGAATCCGTCTCCGATGTGAATTCAAACCAATTTAATAGATCATTGGTACTATTTTGATTTTAAACCGTAAAGTAGAAGTAAAATAAACAACAACAAACTCTCTGTGGAAAACACTTGTTCTTTTGATTATAATAGATCAAATCGAATAACTGCTCCCTGTGGGATTCGACCTTCGATTGTGCAATCGGTATTACTTGGTGACCACGTACACTTGGGTGTGTACTGGAATCGACCAGTGTGAACTGATGACACTTTACCTAAAGACGTTACTATGGAGGAACATGCTTATTCTCTGTCTTACTGTTTACACATTTATAATAAATATGCCATACTAAACCAGTTTGCTTTCGATTACATTGTTACATTCAACAGATTTTTACCGTGTATACTGGATGAGAGTACCCCTTGGTTCAAATTGTTGGGATCGAAATCGAGAGGGCGTCATGCGGAAGCTAATATTTGCAAACCTTCAAGGCGATAAATCAGACGACACATAAAACTATACTAAAAAGCATGATATTATAATATGGTTCGGCCAATTGGCCTACATATGAAAAACTAAATTAAAAAGCATAAAATCTATGAGAGAAAAATCTCCCCATAAACAAGACTCTTTTGATGACTACATTGTGGATGCTGTTGTATTTTTTGTTTGAGAAGAACATGTATTCTATTTATAGAATTACAAGACTTCTCTTCCAAGAAAAAGGATAGATATTGTAGAGTTCTTGTTCACCAAGAAAACCTTTTTCCGTCAAGAAAACCTTTTTGAATTAGAACACAATTGTGTAGAATTCAAATAAGTTAGGAAATTCAGGGCAAAATCCTAACAAATCTCCCCTTGGCCTGAATTTCCTGGTAAATAATCTTGATCTTCATTCTTCACATAATCTTCATATATCACTGCTGCTTACCATGATTAAAAATTGATATGGGTTAAAAATGAAGCCCTGTGCATTAAAGTAAGCACGGGTTAATAATATTGAAGCCCTGTGTTAAAAGTGAGCAGGGTTGAAAATTGAAGCCTTGTGCATTAAAAGTAAGCACATGTCAAAAGTGGAGCTCATGCGTTAAAAGTATATATGCATGAGTTGAAAGGAGCCCAAGCGTTAAAAATTAGCATGAGTTGAAAGTTGAAGCTCATACGTTAAAGTAAGCATGGGTTGAAAATTGATTTTGATTTTTAAAGATGGAGCAGCATGATTGTTGAAAATCTGATTGAAATTTTATCTCCACATGTAGTATTTCAGACTCTCTTTTTTTTTTGACAAAAAATCTTCACTATCGCCAAGTTGGTTGCAACTTTGATCTTAACATGTCCTTAATCTAAACCATCAGATCATTGACTCATTGAATCGTTGAACTATTGGCTCATTAAACCTACTGGATCGTTGGCTCTGATACCACTTGTTGGGATCGAAATCGAGAGGGCGTCATGCGGAAGCTAATATTTGCAAACCTTCAAGGCGATAAATCAGACGACACATAAAACTATACTAAAAAGCATGATATTATAATATGGTTCGGCCAATTGGCCTACATATGAAAAACTAAATTAAAAAGCATAAAATCTATGAGAGAAAAATCTCCCCATAAACAAGACTCTTTTGATGACTACATTGTGGATGCTGTTGTATTTTTTGTTTGAGAAGAACATGTATTCTATTTATAGAATTACAAGACTTCTCTTCCAAGAAAAAGGATAGATATTGTAGAGTTCTTGTTCACCAAGAAAACCTTTTTCCGTCAAGAAAACCTTTTTGAATTAGAACACAATTGTGTAGAATTCAAATAAGTTAGGAAATTCAGGGCAAAATCCTAACACAAATTGGGGATACATTTTCCCTTCAGTTTCTCCTTCCATTTTCATTACCTTTCTTTCATCTCTTTTTAACTGAATACTCAAGAACAACATGCTTCTACTTTGATCTTTTGATTCCATTCAGATTTAGATTACACTGTTACAGAATGATAATGTTTTCTTGAGAGATCGATCGATATTTGAATATCTGAAGGGATGTGCGTTCATCCCCCTTCCATAGTATTCGCAATGTCACTCTGACTCCCGTAAATGGTACTAAAATCTTATGGTTATTCTAAATTGTCTATCTATTAACTGATTATGCACACGTATATATGATTTTTACCTCTTTTCAGTTCGCTGCGACGCAAAATTGTAGGCATGTGAATCTCTGGTTTTTACTTCTACAGAGTATTGATTTAGAAATTTTCCTTCTACTTGAAGTTCTCTGTATTTTATGCCTTTTTCTTTGGCTTCTTCAGTACTTCCACGCATGATTTAGATTTTTTAAGCATATAAATTAAATCTTTTTGTCACATTTCTTTTGTGCCGAGTGTCTATCGGGAAACAAACCTCTTTACCCCACAAAGGTAGGGGCCAATAAGGTTTGCTTGCATTCTATCCTCCCAGGCCCCACTTGTGGGATACACTAGGTATGACCCGAGTTTCTTTTTATGATAAGAAAGATAAGACATTATTATTTATTGTACTCTGACGGTGTAGGATGCATTTGAGTAATATAGTGTTTGAATTATTCCTTAGAATAAAAAAAGCAATGGTTCGATGTGTAAGCAAAGTTAAATGGCTTCGAACATGCATGAAACTCTATTCGTACAACTGATTATTGGTATTATATTCTATTAAAAAATTCTTTTGAAATACATTGATTTGAGTAGTGGCAGGAAAGGAAGCAGCACACCAGGACGAACTCCTTGAAAGCTGAATATTTTGGGGACAAGAATACTTAGCATATGGCCTATATAGAGATGTACTATTCTTGAAATATTTCTGGTAATAGTCATATATGCATTTTCTCTTGGAGCTTTCAATGTGATATGGAATTTTGTATATTACTTGTGTTATGGGCTTATGGCTTTGGTAGTTGAGGATATATATTGTTTTCTGTTAAGAATCTGCACTCCATAGCCTTGTTGTCGTTGATGATATTGCTTAGTTTTGGAGGGTTGTATTCTTTTGTTTGTTAATTTTTTCATTATTGTGCAGCCAGATGTTCCAAAGAAGAAAGGCTAGGATGTTCGTCCAATTTATATGGTTGTTTTGGAGATGCTCTTCAACTTTGGGTGTGCACAAGTAAACACTTCAACTTGTATAAAGTTGAAAAGTAGATACACGCGTCCTACGTGGCAATTCACGTGAGACATTTCCCGAACAATGGAATGATATGTACTTTAATTGAGCAATTTTGGAACAGGATCATTGCGTCACCGCAAATAACACTAATCGTGCCATAAATTTTACAATCCCGGTAGAACTAATGTTTCCTTTTCATATATAAGATGTTTTGATACCTCTGTCGGAAAGACATCTGTAAAAGGAAGCTGAATTTGCCTCTACCCTTAATACCACTGCCTAATGCTTTTTCGATCTAGCATCATTTAAAAAGGTGATGCATTGGGTTGTGAAGTCATTTCCAAGGACCCCTACAAATTAAATAAGAACAATGAATAGTTAATCAAAATCAATGAAATTCGTGACGCCCAATATATAGTTAAAAGAACAATCTTTAAGGTTCTCAAGCCTAAATTTCACTATGATATTTGGTAGATTAATTTAGGACTGCGTAAAGAGCATGTAGATGATGAATAGGTCTGAAAGTAAAAGTCACATATCTTGATTCTGTACCTTGTTACATGGGCGAGTCCTGGTAGAAATTCGAACCGGAGAATTACACTGCTAAATTTATATATATATATATATATATATACATTAAATCCACTTGATTCAAATTAAAAGCTCAACTAATAAAGGGTGTCCAAATTCTCTTAAATTCCATTTTGGAATGATGAATCAAAATATTCCTGCAATTGCATATTGACTCTGTAAGTAATGGTCCAAAAGCAATAAAATGAAAATGACATTTGGCCGTAGAAAATTTTATATTTTCACCAATCTCCAACATTATTAATTAAATATGTTTTGTAACTTAAATTTTAAAACGATCATTAATCAAATTGTTTCAACTGGTACAGTAAATTTCACATATCCTCCTCCCGAAGAAGGAGGAGCACTTGGTTACCTTCCGTAGTTCGGTGGCCAAGACTCAGATAGACTTTTTGCTCCTTAGGACAGGTGATAAAAGTCTTTGTAAAGACTGTAAGGTTATCCCAAGTGAGAATCTTTCGACCCAACATAGACTCTTAGTGATGGATTTAGAGATCACGAAGGAGAAAAAGAAGCGGATTGTGGATGACCGGCCTAGGATTAAATGGGGTAGCCTGACTATGGCTAGTGCACGGGAAATAGGGGAGAAGTTGTTGACTAGGGGGGCTTGGGGGAGTAGTGGGGATGTGGATAATATGTGGGATACGACCGCTAGTTGCATAAGGGAGACGGCTAGAGAGGTGTTGGGCGTCTCGAGAGGTCGTTCTGGCAAGCATCGAGGGGACTGGTGGTGGAACAGAGAAGTAAAAGGAAAGGTGGAGGCAAAAAAGGGGTCATATGCGAAGTTGGTAGAGAGTAAGGATGAGGAGGAGAGGCGAAGGAATAGGGAGGCGTATAAGATAGCTAGGAAGGAGGCTAAGTTAGCGGTAACGGCAGCTAAAACGGCAGCCTTTGAAAGCTTATACGCGGCTTTAGAGGATAAAGGTGGAGATAAGAAGTTATAAAGGTTAGCAAAGGCTAGAGAGAGGAGGACTCAGGACCTTGACCAAGTGAAGTGCATCAAGGATGAAGATGGCAAAATACTAGTAGATGAGGTACTCATTAGGAGGAGATGGCAGTCTTACTTTCATGGACTCTTGAATGAAGAGGGGGACAAAAGCTTTGTGCTGGGAGATTTGGCACACTCAAAGAGGCGTCGTGACTATGATTATTGTAGCCGTATAAAGGTTGAAGAGGTTAAGGTTGCGATTCGTAAGATGCGAAGGGGTAGGGCGACGGGGCCAGATGAGATTTTCGTTGATTTTTGGAAGAGCTCGGGTGAGACAGGTGTGAAGTGGCTAACCGAGTTGTTTGATGGTATTTTTAGAACGGCAAAGATGCCTGAAGCTTGGAGATGGAGCACGATGATTCCTTTGTACAAGAACAAGGGCGATATTCAGAGTTGCAACAACTATAGGGGTATCAAATTGCTAAGCCACACTATGAAGGTCTGGGAGAGGGTGGTGGAGTTGAGGTTGAGACAGATCGTGCCTATTTCAGAGAACCAGTTCGGCTTTATGCCAGGACGCTCGACTACAGAAGCTATTCATCTCCTTAGAAGACTGGTGGAGCAGTACAGGGAAAGGAAGAAGGACTTGCACATGGTGTTCATCGATCTAGAAAAGGCGTATGATAAAGTCCCTAGGGAGGTCCTTTGGAGGTGCTTGGAGGCTCGAGGTGTACCCGTGGCGTACACCAGATCAATTAAGGACATGTATGAGGGGGCCAAGACTCGCGTTAGAACTGTGGGAGGAGATTCGGAGCACTTTCCCGTGTTAATGGGGTTGCACCAGGGATCGACCCTTAGCCCGTTTCTATTTGCCTTGGTAATGGATGTATTGACGCGGCAAATACAAGGTGAGGTGCCATGGTGCATGTTATTTGCGGATGATGTAGTTTTGGTGGACGAGACTCGCGGAGGAGTTAATGCTAAGTTGGAGGTTTGGAGACAGACCCTCGAGTCGAAGGGGTTTAGGTTGAGCAGGACCAAGACTGAATATATGGAGTGCAAGTTCAGTGAGGCGACTCAGGATGATGACGTAGAAGTGAAGCTGGATACACAGGTCATCCAAAAGAAAGGGAGTTTCAAGTATCTTGGGTCTATTATCCAAGGAAATGGAGAGATTGATGAGGATGTCACCCATCGTATTGGTGTTGGGTGGATGAAATGGAGGCTCACATCTGGAGTCTTGTGCGATAAGAAGGTGCCTACTAAACTTAAAGGCAAATTCTACAGAGTGGTGGTCCGACCAGCTTTGTTGTATGGAGTTGAGTGTTGGCCAGTAAAGAACTCCCATATTCAAAAGATGAAGGTGGCGGAGATGAGGATGTTGCGATGGATGTGCGGGTTTACTAGGAGAGATAAGATTAGGAATGAGGACATCCGAGATAAGGTGGGTGTGGCATCGGTGGAAGATAAGATGCGGGAAGCGAGGTTGAGATGGTTCGGCCATGTGAGAAGGAAAGGCACGGATGCTCCAGTGCGGAGGTGTGAGAGGTTGGCTATGGATGGTTACAGGAGAGGACGAGGTAGACCGAAAAAGTATTGGGGAGAGGTGATTCGACAGGACATGGCGCAGTTGCAGCTTACCGAGGACATGACCCTAGATAGGAAGGTGGAGAGGACGCGGATTAGGGTAGAAGAGTAGTAGGTAGAAGTGGGTGTAGGCTAGTAGGTAGGAGTGTTTTTCCTTATTGTCCCGACTAGTAATCGTAGTGTTACGCTTATAGTTTCTTGTTCTTGGATTCCTCGCGGTAGTATTTTGTGGCAGTGCTCTGTTTCTGTCTGTTGATTGTTACTACATATTACTTCCTATCGTCTCTTGTAGTTTTATCTTATTTTTTATCCTGTATCATTGTTACGTCCTTTTTAGCCTATTTTTAGACTGTTTTGTCTTGAGCCGGGGGTCTATCGGAAACAGCCTCTCTACCTCACCTCTGAGGTAGTGGTATGGTCTGCGTACACTCTACCCTCCCCAGACCCCACGCTGTGGGAATACACTGGGTATGTTGTTGTTGTTGTTGTATTTGCTGAAGGCGTGTTCCATTTTGGTGGGTAGAAAATGGTCGCCTCCTTCTTCATACATCTCAGTTCCCCTATACTTAGGAACAACCCAAGAGATCAAGGCGGGAAGGGACAGAGATCTTATATTGAAAAAGACAAGGAGAAATCAGAATATCTCTATGGTTCATCGAGAGAAAATCAGAGTTTAACAGACACAAAAACCACACCATGGTTATGCTAAAGTCATAATAAAGAAGATGGGACAAGCAACATAGGCGACAAGAGGAAAAGACTTTTAACATTTTCCAGAGTCTCACTTCAATTTCCACATTCACTTGGGATTTAACGCTTTATTTTTTATTTTTGGTTTATACTTTTGGGCCTCTTCAATGGCCTTTCATCGGGTGTGATTATTAATAAAAGAAATTCAGGAAATTACATGGGGTGTCCCTTTAAGGAAGTGGTCTTCAATATTTACCCCCCATAATAAAAGTATTCAAGGAATACCCTCTTTCACCTTTATGTGTACTTGAAAGTACCGTTTTGCCCTTCATTGCCTATTCTTCACACGCGTCTGAAATAGACGCTTTTCTTCTTCTTCTTCGCCTCTGTTTCAGACGTTTTTCTTCTTCTTCTTCGCCTCTATTTTTCTTCTTCTTCACCTTTGTTTCAGTCGCTCCATCGTTCTCTTTTATGTGATTTCTCTCCGTTTCTCCAGGTGTCTCTGGCCTCTCTTCTCTCTGCCTACCAAAATTCTCTATAGTCCAATACGTTCAGTTCATCTCCTCATCCTATCAATGGAACAAAGAAAAAAGTTTGTGAGTTTAACTGTAAGTGTTCGTATTCCATTGTTCCTGCCATTAATTTTTTTATTTGTTGTGTTGTCTTATTTTTTTAGGTCTAACTCTTGCCTTTGAGGCAACTGTTATGGCTTATCTATTAAATAAAACACAAATATTCTAGTGTCAATTGTTGCCTTATCTGGCAAGGGAATAGAATATAGATTGTGTCTAACTTGTTCTCTTAAAAAGTCTTTTTGGCTACGCTTGCCTTGAAGGCAAGATTTGTACAACATCTTATAGGTAAAAACACAATCTGGAAGCATCAACTCTTGCCCATGGAGCCTAGCTTGTTCTCTTAAAAGTCCTTTTGGCTAATCTTGCCTTGAAGGCAAGAGTTGTAGAGTATGTTATAGGTAAAAACACAATCATGGTAGCATCAACTCTTGCCCATGGGAGAATGTAATTCCTTGTGGAGATATTGATTTAGAGTTGAATGTTGGTAATATTGCACCAGCTGAACAAGTTGGTGATGTACCAACTGAAGAAGATGGTGATGCAAGGGTGCATGAACAATGTGATGATGCTGAGGAATCTACAAAATATGAGAAATTTGTAAGTGTAGCACACTTGGTCTACTTATTCTTTTTTGCATCTTTCTTAATACTATCAAGTCATTGGTGCAACCTGTTTTCAAACAAAATAAATTTTGAGATGATTGATGTGTTGGATCACTATTTATTCTTCTTTCTTAAAAAAGAAAGAAATAATTGTTTGTTTATATCCATACATCTCTTAGGCAAGCATTATAGATTATTTCATCTATCAGACTCAATGAGCTAGCTGAAAATATTGCACATGGACAGTGATCCTTCTTTATTGGTCTGTCAATTAAGATTTTGCCTCAGAAGCAATAGTTACAGAATATTTTAAACAATCAGACATAATGAGGCAGTGTAAAGTGTTGCCTATGGGGCATAAGATATATTTTCTGAAGTTCATGAACTAACTTTTGCCTTTAAGGCAACATTTATAGACTTATAAGTCATAACTTAGACACAATGACTCTAGTTTAAAGTCCCTAAACTAAGTTTTGCTTCTTTGTTAGACATAGTGAGAGTAGTGTGAAGTATTGTCAATGAGGCATAAGTTATTTTAATTAAATGTCACAAATTATAGGGAACACATTAAGTTTATTGAACTGATGCTTATAATATAATGTGTTATGTTGTTCAATAACAGCCTGTTCCTGTTGTCAATGGAGACGATATTGATTCATTAATCTTGGATGTTATTGCTACTTACTCTGTACCCCTTGCTACAATTCATCCTTTGTCAAAGACCCTCAACCTGAGCAGGCTGTATGTGTTGCACAAATGAGTGTAGTTCTTATTTTGGTTTGAGAAATATTTATATTTTTTGTTTTATTATTACTTTATGGTTGCATCTTTTGCCAAGTTTAATCCCTTTTTACATTTTTCAGCATGATGAGCAGCCAAGTACTCATCTCCAACCCTTTCCATTGAAAAAAAAATCCCCTCCATCGAAGAAAAAAATATACACTAGAAGAGCAAGGACTACCACACTCATAACTGAACAATCTCCCATGGTAGTAGAAGTAAAAGACACCACTCCTGAAAAATTGATTCGAAAGAAATTTCCCGGACAATTAGCTAAATCTCCATATGTAGCCGATTTTGATTCGGGGTCATCCAGTACTTTTCAGATGAACCACCCTTTCGTTAGCGAGATGCATTTGATGTCATGTCACCTTTGAGCTGTGCATTTTGGAAATTCGTCGAGGAAGGGCTGAATGGTTCAAAACGGTAGCTTTACTCACTTTTAGCTTTTAATGTTTTGATTCTTTTACTTATGTTAATATTCTTACTGTATTCTTTTTTCCATGTTTTACAAGTGCGAAAACTCTGTATAAAGGGGACGAAAATGAGCTATCTAAATGCTTTTTTTTTGGCTCTTGTGTTGTGGAGACAAAGGACTGATTCTGGACGCTTGCAACTTGTAATCAACCTTTGGGTGATATGGTATGACCACATTCTATCCTAATATATAATTCTGTGTATGTTCCATCACTTGAACAGAAAATAATGCAATATTTGACTTGTCTTTATCCTAATATTCTTTTGTTTTTAGCAATTGTTCTTTTTTTCTAAAGCTTATTTGATTATTTATTACTCTACTCTATATATATATATCATTCTTGCTTTTTTTAAATACGAATTCCAACATCGATCAGTCTTGCCTTTAAGGCAAATATTGTACACAATCTAATAAATAAAAAGACAATCTGGTAGTGTCAGTTGTTGCCTATGGGACATAACTTATTGCCTGGATGTCCTTGGGCTAATCTTTCCTCTAAGGCAAGAATTGTACAGCATATATTAAATAAGACTTAATCTGGTAGCTTTAATTCTTTCCCATTGGTCCTAAGTTGTTCGCTTTTGTCCTTTGGCTAAGCTTGTCGTAGAGCATCTAATAAATAAAAAGATAATTTGGTAGCATCAATTCTTGACCATGGGGCCAAACTTGTTCTCTTAAGTTCTTTGGCCAAATTTACCTTTTAATGCAAGAGTTATAGATTATATATTAAATTAGACTTAATCTGGTAGCTTCAACTCTTGCCCATGGTTCCTAACTTGTTCTGTTTCTTCCTTTGGCTAAGCTTGCCTTTAAGGCAAGAGTTGTAGAGCATACAATAGCTAAAAAGACAATCTGGTAGCATCAACTCTTGCCCATGGGGCTAACTTTTTCTCTTAAGTACTTTTTGCTAACCTTGCCTTTAAGCCAAGAGTTGTAGAGCATCTAATAAATAAAAACACAATCTGGTAGCATCAACTCTTGCCCATGGGGCCTATCTTCTTGTCTAAAGTGAGAAAAGTTCAAGATTGAAGAGGACAGTTTAGTTTGTACTAGTACGTACCTCGGCTAATTTACTCGATGATATGTGAGGTGCAAATGCGCAAAATATTAGGATGCTTCCTTTGATGAAAATGATATTTATTTTAATAGTTAATTTTTTTTTTGTCTCAGCACTTGGATGTTATCTTCTACTATTTGAGAAAGAAGGCCAAATATAAACCTGGTCTCGTTAAGTTCACTACAACGGACTTTGTTTTTTATAAAAAACTTGTCGCTCTCTAGAAGGACTTTGAGACAAATCAAAAAGATTTCTCTGTCATCCTCGAAAACCATCAACTCGAGGAGTATATTAGAGGCTTTATTTGCGATGCAAATGTAGCGTGGCACAAGGTTGATCACGTGTTATTTCCAATTTATGTTTCGAGGGGAGGTGCTGGAATGGGATACTGAATTTTGGGAATATTTACCTTCAATGACTGGTGCATTTATGTCTATGACTCCAATCGTGTAAATCGTCATCGTGAAAAAAGTATTAAGAAGATGGTGTTGCATTACAAAAAATTGATTTCATACTTTTTGGAAAGGGCCAATTTCTATGTTGAAAAGGGCATTAACAAATCTGATTGTGGCGATTGAATTGGTTGATGACCTGCCACAACAAGTCAATTGGTATCTTTTTTTATATATTTTTTAAATCTTCATTTTGCTTCACTTTTTTTTTACTGATTTCCATTTTTAACTCATGTATAATATGCTTTTTCTCCCTTTTTTTACAGTGATTGTGGAGCATTTGTTGCTGCCTTTGCTGAATACTTTGTTCATGGTAAGAAAATTCCAAAAGAACTTGACATTGGAGTAGTTCGCATGAGATATGGAGCTCTGTTGTGGAATTATGGAAGAAAAAAATAAGAAGTTGGTGCAACGATCGAGACTACAGAAAAAGTTGGCAAATTCTTCGGGAAGAGGAAGAGGGGATGTGAGGAAAAGTAGTTTAATTTTTTTAGTTTTAACGTAGAATCAGTGTACCTATCAAGGCTTTTTGATTGACTTTATTGTATTGATGCGATAATGTAAAGTACAAACAATTTTTGGAAACTGAATTGGCCATTTTTGATGCGATAATGTGAAGTACAATGATGTTACTAATCTGGGGGTATGTCTTCTTATAGTTGTTTTTTTTTTTTTGAATTTTTAAAGCGTGTGAACTAAATTTTGCCTCTAAGGAAGCAATTATAACGTACCTCATAACTTAAGATTCACTGAAAATCATGTAAATTGTTGTTTATGAGTCATCTAAAAAAACTCATTATTCATTGAATCATATCTATAAACAATCTTGTAGCATCAAATTTTGCCCATGGGGCGTAACTTGTTCTTTTGGGCTAAGTCTTGCCTCTAAGGCAAGAAATATAGAGTATCTATTAAATAAAAACAGAGTCTTGTACCTTCAACTCTTGCCATGGGGCGTAACTTGTTCTTTAAAAAAAGTCTTGCCTCTAGGGTAAGAGATGTAGAGTATCTATGAAATAAAGACAGTCTTGTACCTACAAGTCTTGCCCATGAGGCGCAACTTGTTCTTTTGGGCTAAATCTTGCCTCTAAGGCAAGAGATGTAGAGGATTTATTAAATAATCATGGTAGCATCAACTCTTGCCCATGGGGCATAGCTTAAAATTTTTTGGCTAAGCTTGCCTTGAAGGCAAGAATTGTAGAGTATATATTAAATAAGACATAATCTTGTATCTTTAAAGCTTGCCCATGGGGCATAGCTTAAAAAGTTTTTTGGCTAAGCTTGCCTTGAAGGCAAGAATTGTAGAGTATATATTAAATAAGACATAATCTTGTATCTTTAAAGCTTGCCCATGGGGCATAGCTTAAAAAGTTTTTTGGCTAAGCTTGCCTTGAAGGCAAGAATTGTAGAGTATATATTAAATAAGACATAATCTTGTATCTTTAAAGCTTGCCCATGGGGCATAGCTTAAAAAGTTTTTTGTCTAAGCTTGCCTTGAAGGCAAGAATTGTAGAGTATATATTAAATAATACATAATTTTGTATCTTTAAAGCTTGCCCATGGGGCATAGCTTAAAAAGTTTTTTGGCTAAGCTTGCCTTGAAGGCAAGAATTGTAGAGTATATATATTAAATAAGACATAATCTTGTATCTTTAAATCTTGCCCATGGGGCATAGCTTAAAAAGTTTTTGGGCTAAGCTTGCCTTGAAGGCAAGAATTGTAGAGTATATGGGGCCTAGCTTGGGGCATAGCTTGTTTTCTTAAAAAGTTTTTTGGCTAAGCTTGGCTCTAAGGCAAGAGATATAGAGTATCTATTAAATAATGACCGAGTCTTATACCTTTAACTCTTGCCCATGGGGCGTAAGTTGTTCTTTAAAAATAGTCTTGCCCCTAGGGAAAGAGATGTTGAGTATCCATTAAATAAAGACAGAGTCTTGTACCTACAAGTCTTGCTCATGAGTCGCAACTTATTTTTTTGGGCTAAGTCTTGCCTCTAAGGCAAGAGATGTAGTATTTATTAAATAAAGACAGAGTTTTGTACCTTCAACTCTTGCCCATGGGGCGTAAGTTGTTCTTTAAAATAAAGTCTTGCCTCTAAGGCAAGAGATGTAGAGTATATATTAAATAAAGACAGAGTCTTTTACCTACAACTTTTGCCTTTAAGGCAATAGTTAAGGAGTATCTTGTGGTATTATTTACATCACATCCCTTGCCTTTAAGGCAAGAGTTAATATAGAATATTTTCATATACCGTGATGCCCTTTAAGATAAACACACTGCTTCAATAGGTAATAACTTTCCCAGACAACCAATAAAAAAATATTGAGTTAAATACTCCAGCACAAGTTGAAATAGACAACCAATAAGAAAACATTCATGCAACTTGATTGTTAAAACTCACAACTACTTGTTACTAACTAAAGGAATGTACTGAAGAATCTCAGTATACTGGCTACTTAAATCCAAGTACTCAAATAAAAACTAAAATTGATTATGCTTTTTTATTTTTTTTTCTCCATCTTCTTGAATATGGGTGGAGAACCGGAGAGTAATGACAATTTGTTCTATTGTGTCCAGTTCTTTTGCATCTCGAACATCTGAAATTGTTTCTTGAACCATCTATCCTTGAAGGATTTGTTCATATTCCTGCTATCTATAGCTGCAATGGCGTGAGTGCATGGTAGCTCATCCGTTTGAAACACCAAGCATTGACAAGTCCTAGTCTTCAAGTCTACAATATATTCATCTCCTCTTTCTTTTACAACAAATTTTGTTGCATCAATAAGATTTACCTGTAAATAAAAACGACAAATAAATGACAGTAAAGTCAAAAGTCTAAATTTTGATTATTTGCTTAAAAGATAGGCAGGAGTTTGAATTAGCTCCTCTTTATCGTATAAAGAAAATATTGTCAATTTCTCTTTTCATAGCTCGCTCAAATTATCAACTCAACCACATCACAATTTTTAATTCAAAGAGAAGAACATGAATTATATCTTTCCAGAATTTCCTCCTTTCGTTTAAAGTATAATAAAATCTGTTTCTTCATCTCGATAACAAGTAGTTCAACTAGAGCAAATTCAAACAGTTGCTCTTATGTGTTGTTACATTGCTCATTTAGTTACCCAAAAAAAAATTAAAGTAAGATGGAAACATATAATGAAATGGTTGATCCTTACAAACTAAATTTTTGCACGAGGCAGGCACAACAAAAAAAGAAGAAGTATTTACCTATGGGGCAGGAGTTTAAATACCAACCAACCCTTGCCCATGAGGCAGTAGGAGCTGTGTATATTTTTACAACATAAGCACACAAACAAAGAATAATTATCTTGTCCATGGTGCAGGAGTTCAAAAATAAACTAACTCTTGCCCATGAGGCAGGAGCTTTATATCTTTTAATAACATATGCACAACAAACAAAGAATAACTTGTTGCCCCTGGGGCAAGAGTTACAAACTAAATTTTTGCACATGAGGCAGGCACAACAAAAAAAGAAGTATTTGCCTATGGAGCAGGAGTTTACATACAAACCACCTCTTGCCCATGAGGCAGTACTACAAATCACATACTCTAATTTTTCAGAAATTGATCAACTCGAATTCTCCAGAAATTGATCAACTCGAATTTTTCAGAAATTGATCAACTCGAATTCTCCAAAAAATCAACATACTAAAACAAATCATCGACAATTTAAGCTTCACCATAAGTTTAGAACAATTTTTTTGCGATTTTTACCTTCTGAAAGCAACCAAGTTAGATGCTGAAATTCTCGCTGAAATCGCTTAAATTGTAGCTGAAATCGTAGTTGAAATCGCTGCTTTGAAAGGAGAAGAAATAGCAACTCTAATTCATGGTTGAAATCGCTGAAATTGCAGGTGAAAGAGTCGGGAATTGCAGGTTGAAATCGCTGAAATTGCGAAGAAGAAAGGGTATTTTTGTCCGAAAATGTATCAGGAATTAAAAAAAGGGTATTTTTACAAGACCTTTCTTATGGGGGGCAAATATACAAAGCCATCCCCTTAAATGGGCATTTGTGTGGTTCTCCCAAAGAAATTGGCCTCCTGCCCATAAAATGATACTACTATTTTTGATCAAAAATGTAAAATAATTTAACCAATATCATTTAAAATTTACCAATCTTAATAATATTTATCAAATATTCATTTAACACTTAATAAGATGATTAATTTACTATCACCCAAATATATATACTTTTTTTTAGATAAAAAATTTAAAATCATTTAATTAAAACCAGTTAAAAATTTATCAGTATTAATAATATGGGATAATTTCAGAGACCTCCCTTCAGGTTTTGCTCTATCACACTCACCTCCCTTATGATTTACGATATTACGTCTACCTCCCTTATTTTGATTTTCTTGTAACCATTCTTTAAATCTATTTAAATAAATATAAATTAATTATTACTTGACAAATTTGCCCTTCTTGTATTAGTTTCTTTACATATATGAATATTATCAAAAAAGTTGTATCACTGGTACAGAGCGAACAAATATAGCCTATTAGCGAATCGCTACAACAACTAAACCAAACCAATAGCTACAAATGGTAAATAAGCAAATTATAGCTACTATAATGCTAATTATGTTCCAAATTTTAGCTATTTATGAAAGTTTCTCTTGATTCAACCCAAGCTACAACATATTCAATGTGAATGCAAGATAAACATGGGTTTTGTAAAAGTAATTAGTCAAATAACTATTATCTTCGCGCCCCCATTTTTTGAATAGTTCCATATATTATTTATCAAATGTTTGTATTAATTAATTACTTTGGCAACACTAGGGAGTAGGGGCCAAACTAGCAGTTCACTATACTAAGAAGGTGATTGAATTGACTTATTTTAAGTGTTTTTGACTTTTACTTTTTATTTATTTTTTGGAGTATTTGGAAAAGACAAAAGTGTTTTGAAGCACCTACTTTTTGGCTAAAAAGATACAAAAATAAGCTAAAAGTCAAAAATTGAGTATTCCCAACTTATGACTTTTAACTTTTAGCTTATAAACTACTTTAAAAAAACCAATCCAAACACCCTCTAAGAAGTAAACTCAGCAAAAGCTTGTGGAAATTGACAGAAGAATAAGCCAAAAGAACAAGAGAAGCTTCACTTGCACCATTTTGAAAATTTTCTTAGATTTTTACTTGAACTTTATGACATTATCCAGAGTTTCAACTGTATAAGTTAAAGTTTTGAACTCCAATATTTTTACTGGACTCTAGGACATAATTTTAGAGTTCCTCTCGTAAAAGTTGAAAAACTTTTTTATATATAAAATATTATATTAGATTAATATTAGTTAGTGATCTCGATTTAATGAGTTTTTTTTTTCTGTGATGAACTATTAGCACTAATCCTACATTTTGTCTTTGTGGACCGAGGAGAAAAGGGGCTTGATGGAAAGAGGATACCATGTGTATCATTTTCTTTCCTGTCCAGTATTTCCAATCCCAGTCGAAATAGAAAAAGTTACAAGCACTACTAGTATCGATTGTCGATTGAACGTCAGTAGGATCCTATATTCATTTTTCACTCAAATAGACAGGTGACAGTTTCAATCTAGCGGGATGGTCCACTACAAGCCTTTTGTTAATCCAAGGGGTTTTTGTTTTAATTACAAGAAGTACTTATCTGCTCACTTGCAACACTTGCTAGTTTGAAAGTTCAAAAATAAATTTTATGCAAGTTGCACACTAAACTTTTGATATAGGTGTCCGGGCTAATAATCTACAAAGAAAGGAGGGGGAATGACATATTATATATATATATTAAAATGTTACAAAATATCTAATCAAAATGTAAGTCAAAAGTTGATTTACAAATTTACCCATCAAAAATTGAGTGACGGTTTAGCCCTCTTAAAATCAACACTATTCTAACAACATTTGTGTACAAAAAAGTAAATATACATTTCAATGAAGATAAAAAAAGGTTAAATTAGAAATATATATATATATATATATATATATATATATATATATATATATATATATATATATATGGATCCATTGAAATTTTCAACTTTTGTTAGGTCCTTTGGGCTTCTTTGCAGATGAAGCATGTAAAGCTTTAACATTTATTTTATCAATATTAAAAATTGTAACCTTTAGAAATTATAATGGAAAAGAAAACATTACTTATCATGTTAATGAATTAGCTCATTTGCCAGAAACTGACTGAAATCATTGTTAATGAATCATCTCATCCGTTCAAGAAAATCATCAAACACTGTTAAATTTTGATTAAATATTATAGAATTACATGGATAAACAATCATTCTTTTGTTTTATGGTTAATGTTATGTTTCAGTTTATGTGTTGTGTTGTACGTAGAATAGTGCGAAACTTCTAAGTGAAAATTGAATGTCTAAAATAGCCATCAAAAGTTACCTGACTATTTTGTCCTTCGGGCAAAATTTCTTTCATAAACTTTTTTTGATGCATAAATGTAAATGCACATTCAATAAATATAACAAAAATATTTAATACTCCCTCCATTTCCAACCCTTAAGAAAGTTAGTTAGATGACACTATTCAAAGGATAATTTATCAATATTATTTTTTTTTCCAAACATTTTTTAAAATTAGAAATAGCTGAAGAAATCATTAAAGAGAGGTGTAATTTTGGAAAAACATGATTAATACGTCTCCCTCTTTTCCTAATGGCAAAATCGGATTTCAGAGGTTGTTCCTTTTAAGACAAAATAAATTTAAAAAATCCATTCATTTTAAACATAGAAAATGTACTGTATTGAAAAAGCAATCCCTTTGCCTTGAAAAAAATCAGCCCAAATATCAACACTTGTGTCCTACATTTAATAGTTTTTAATAAATAAATTTTTGTATGCTTTTTAGAAATTTTGATGTATTGTATTCATTCAAGAGAAAACTCAGTTTGGATAGTAAAAGAACAAAATAAAAGTTTTTTTTGGTTGATTTGCATACCAGTAAATGTTCTGATTTACATTTGTCTCTAATCATATTTCTTTTTATTTATCTTCTTCTTTTTTGTTGAGAAATAAACAAATTGTCATGGTTACGAGATGGAGATTTTCCAAATATGAAATTGTAAGTGAACTTTTACTTTTCATATGTTCAATTTTGGAGTTCTCAAATATTTTTTTTCTTGTAATATCTTTATTCTTAAGTAAGAAATATTCTTATCCCGATTGTAACGTTATTTTCTCAGTAAAAGCACTGACATTGTGGTCTTTAAGCGGAAAGCTAGGATGCTTTGCACATAATTGCCTACTTATTGGGAAATAATTTCTTGCTTTTAAAGGATCTTTTCTGTTAAACATTAATTTTCGTTGTTATTTGTCGGGCGATTCGACACTTTAGTGATATTTCTTCAAGGAAGTGATACATAACCCTCTTTTAAAAAATTGGAAAATGATTTAATTGCAAGGGAAGGAATGAATCAGAGCGACAAAGAACTGGATCTTGAAGTTTTAATTTTTTAATCTTAAAGGGAATTACATATATTACATTTATAATTATTTGTTCTTATTGCTAAAAGATGATGATCATACAAGGAAATTCTGCTTGAAGCTATGTCAGAGTTTGACATTTATGATAGAAGATATATCACATATAATTAAATTTCTTCTCCCAATATTTTTGTCATTATTTTTGTATTTTATCTTTATGACCACAATGTTGTGATAATCTTTTTTCTCTTTAATAAATGAAAGTTGTGATAATCTCTTTTATTTGAGCCTACGTTACTAAAATTGAATTTAATTGGGTATATGCTCATTATTCATCAGTTTGCGTTTAAATTTATTGTCTAATTTAAATTTTGAGTTACTCGTCAAACATATATGTTCTAATATTATTTATATCTTTTTATAAAGTTTATACCCATTAACGCGCTGATAAACGTGCATTACAACAACTCAAATACTCAACACTAATTTGTTCTTTGCGATTATCTAAACTTTAAGTTTTAGCATAACAACAAAAGACATACACAATCAACATGTGTTAGTTGTAGACTACTCGACTTTGAGGTAAAAATTTTACAATATTTATTTTGTATGTTTGGTTATAGATTATTATTATTTTTTAAAAAAATAGATGTTTTTGATACCTCTATGGTCAACTATATAATAATACACTTAATTGATAGAATAATAATCCTGTATAACCAAAATAGACTATACACATTACAAAGGAATAAGGATATGCTAAAATACACAAACTTAATTGTTCAACAAAATCAATTATAAATTTCAATTTAAATCTAATATAAATTTTCATACGCCTCTTCATAATAAGACCTGGTGCATCATTTGATTATGCTAAAAATAATGAGTATATTACTTTTGTTAATTGACATTATAGGATATCATAAAGGAAAAAAATATTTTCATTCTATGTTATTGTAATTTTTGGGTATTTAAATCTATAAAATCTTATCGGTTGTGATAGCCATTAAATAGTGTTTAAAAAAATGAAAAAAAGAGCTAAAATTATCCTCAAACTATTTGAAATGGAGCACACATATCTGCCGTTTAATTTTGGTATCAAAAGTACCCCTCCGTCTAACTAAAGGATCACATATACCCTTATGTTTAACACATCTCCACACAAGCTGCCAACATGAAAAAAATAAATGATGTGGCTGCCAACTTTTGAAAAAAGACCTTTCTAGTATCATCTTTGACCGACCCACTGACGCAACCCTTATGTTTTTTGCAGACATTTCAAGATGAATGTTATTTATTTATTTTTAACTAATAATAATCATCACTTTCTTAAATCAGTCAAGAAGTCAATTCTAACATACAATTATAAACATGAAACTGCTAGTTAGTTGAATCATTTTTATTCAAGAAGATCTTTGTAACTACTATTTCTATGCCCCTGCTAATTCACGGTGTAATGGGCTTCTTTCTTGTATATAATCTTCAATTGCAAACGAAGATTTTTTAATTTTTTTGCTAAATCCAAAGTTGGGTGCTTTGGATTCTAAGATGAAAAAAAAGAAAACTTTCAAAAATCAGACGTCTTAAGTGAGAAATTAGGTGATGGAAGTCTATATCGGGAAGAGATGAAAATGATAATGGCTAATTTCAATATTATAATCAATCTTGAAGGTATGAAAATACAAGAGATGTTGCATTCTAGTGACACTCTTTACCTTTTTGGAGAGGAATTAGAAGCTAAAGTGCAAAATGTAAGAGAAGCTTGTGATATATTTGATGAGAGCAAGATGGATTTATCGATAAAAGGGATTTGTATAGAGTTTTTTGTGCTCTAGGATTAGTGCAAGCTGCAGAATTGAATAATTGCAATAAGATGATCATTTGGAGATGGGAGAATTATTTTCAGGATTTGTCTCTCTGTTAAATGTTGCGGGTTGGGGAAAATAAGGTTTGGTCGATGGTGGATCGGGTCAAAGGTGACACCTAGGAGGTCTTTTTCCAAGTTGGCAGCCACATTATTTACTTTTTTCATGTTGGCAGCTTATATGGAAATATGTTAAACATAAGGGTACATGTGGTTCTTTAGTTAGACATGAGGAGTATTTTTGATATCAAAATCAAACGGAGGGTATATGTGTTCCATTTTAAATAGTTCGAAGGTAATTTTGACTCTTTTTCGTTAAAAAAATTGAAAGTTAATCGAACCGTACCAAAATCGAGACTATTGGGATGCTTTTAAAAAGTTTATTTTTGGTTATACATCATAGAGTAACTGAAAAATTAGTATGGTATAATTTCTAAAAAATAGCCGACCGAACTGAACCATTGACACCCCTAATGGCGAAACCAAACCCAACCTGTCCAACCCATCAAGGATTTGGCAAGTTATTGACCTGTCCATTTATTAGCCAACCCTTTTAAGCCCATTAAAAACCGAGTTGATATATAACCAAATTGACTAATGATAAATCTTATCAAAATATTTTTCAATAAGATATTTTTATTATTTAATATGTTATACATAGCTATAGTAAGGCTGGCAATGGAACCGAGAGCTACCGGTACCGATTCCGATCTATCCCGATCCTTTACCGGTTCGGTAGACTCCGGTTCCGTCCGGGGGTAGGGGGTACCGGGAGGGTTAACGGGACGAAAGGGGTATTAGCTACCGGATCATCCCGGCCCGGTTCGTTCCGGTACCGGTCCGATCCGGTCAGCTGGGCGGGAAACAAAATTTCAAATTTTTTTTAATTCAAATGACCGTTGCGCTAGCCGTTGGTAATGGTTAGTGGGGCCCACCCAATGGACATTTCATCCAAAACACCCCTACCCCCAAACTTTTTTTAATACCCCAAAGTTTTTAAAAATATATTTTAGTCCTAATTTTTAACTATGAAAACCCTCCACCCCTTCATTATTTACTACACAAATCTTCTTCTTCTTCATCTACTCTCTCAACTCTCAAGTCTTCTACTTTCTACTCTCTAGTCTCTAATAATCTCTATTAAATTGTTAATTTTATTAGTTGAATTATTTTGGAGCAATTTTCAAGCTTCAAGTTTCATCTATCAATTTCGGCTTTTTGTTATACACGTCTGCTTTTACGCAAATATTTGGTACATTCGTTCCAACTTTTATCTCTTTACTTATTTATTTTTTTACATTTAATTTTCGTATTAATTTATTTGCTTACTTTTAATATTTTAATATAAAATTCGGTGATTAAAATATTGGCAGAGGTAAAAAAATACTTATTAGTAGGTTGGCTAATGTAGTAATCGAAAAAAGTAAAGTCAATAGTTCTTCTAAATTCAAATCTAAAACTAGACAAATGGCTCAATTAATAATAAATACGGATGATTTTACGCATGTTGATGAAACTCCTTTTAATATTGATAGTAATACTCAATTAGATCATGAATCTTTAGAAACGAGGTTTGGTAATTTTAATAAAGAACTAGATGAAGAAATAGAATATGATAATGAATTTGATGATAATGATACTTATGATGATGATGAAACATAGCCACCTACGGCTACTAGTCTCACTCCCACTTTCACTCCCGCTCCCACTACCTCTCCCGCTCCCCCTGTACATCCTACTAGGGCTAAGATCAAGGTTGAACGTCCTAAAAAATCTATTGTGTGGCAATTTATGACTCAAAGTGTGGATAAAACTCAAGCTATTTGTAATAAATGTAAACGTATTTTGAATCATAAACTACGGAAAAGGCGGGTGAGACATGTCATTTAAGAAATCATTTGTTGGGATGTTGTAAAAGAAATTTTTTGCAAGATGAAGCAATAAAAAATGGTACTTCCATTTCTGATACATCTGTAGTAGTAGGGGGCTCTAACATGGTCCAATCACTGTTAAACCCCTCTAATGTTTCAGGCCCTAGTACACATCGCACATATAGTAGACAAAGAGATCTTGAAGAATTAGCTAAAATGATTGTTGTTTGTGTCTTGCCTTTTAATTTTGCTGAAAATTTTAATTTTGTTCATTATATTCAAATAGTGTATAATCCATCTTTCACAGGTTTTACAAGAAATACAATTAAAAAAGCTGTTTTTGATTATCAAGGACAATATTTTTATTATCTTCGTTGTTTATTTGAATATAATACTTGTAAAATCGCTATCACTTCTGATATGGGTCGTAGTGTTAATGGTAACGATTATTTCACTATTACTGGCCATTGGATTGATGAAAATTGAAACATGCAAAAAAGAATTTTAGGTTATAAATGTTGTGAAATGCATAAAACCGGTAATTACATAGCTAAAACTATTGTAGAAGTTTTACAATTTTATAGAATTTGTAATAAAGTAATTAGTGTCACCCTAGATAATGCTTTTAATAATACAAATGTTGTTGATAAACTAAAATCGGTACTTTGCTTTATTTATGATGATGATTTTCATATTAGGTGTGCTGCACACATATATAATTTGATTGTAAGAGATGGTATAGAAATGTATAATAATGGTTGTATAAAATGTGAAACTGCATGTCATTTTATTTTTAAATGTCAAGTAAAGGCTAGACGTATAGAGTTTGAAAATCGTTGTCGTGAATTTCAACTTTCCCCTAGAAAAATTCCAAAAACAGTGTCTACTAGATAGAATTCTTTATATGAAATGCTTAAAGTTGCTTATGATTATAGAAAACCTTTACAAATGGTTTGGAATGCTCATAATTCAAATATGAATTATAGAATTACTGAAACTGATTGGGATGATGTATATGATCTTAAAGAATTTTTAAAAGTTTTTTATTTAGCTACAAAATAAATATCTGAACTTTATTATCCAACTATTTGTTCAGTTTTACCAAATATATGTGTTATTTCTGATAAAATTTTTCAATACAAAAATATTCCACGGTTTAAAGAGTCCGTTAAGGCAATGATTCAAAAATTTAAAAAAATATTTTTTTTCTATTCCTCAAATTTATTTAACTGCTTGTTTATTAAACCCAACTTACAAAGAAATAGGTGCAGCACGAATGGTTAAAAATATATATTCAAATTTAGATATTTTAGATATTGAAAATGACGAAGATGACTAAGATGACAAAGTACCTAGTTTGTCCGATGTTAAAGATAGCATAAGAACTGAAGCTAGAAAATTGTATGACTTGTATAATTTTAGTAGAATAAATGAAGTAGTACGTAATGAAGAACCTACAACTTTTAGGCGTAGATATTCAAATGAAGATATATTGATGATATGCTAGAAAATTATCTTGGTCTTATTTCTAATGAAAGGAATAATTTTGATGAATATCTTAATCAGAGAACGGAAAGTATTAAGGATGAACAAGACAAACCTCAACTTTTAGAATGGTGGAGGACTCGCGGCAAGTCATTTTCAAAACTTCAACCGGTGGTTCGAGATTTGCTAGCTATTCAAGCATCTTCAGTAGCTTCGGAGGGCTCTTTTAGTGCAACAAGATTTCAAATTGGGGAGCATATGTATTCATTCGCATCAGACAGCTTGGAAATATCGGTATTGTTTAGAGATTGGATCAATGCCGAGCGAAGGAATTATGGGCGTCCAAGTTTACCTGCCCAATTTGAATATGATATAGATAATATTTTGATAAATTCTAGTGAAGACGGCATGGATGCATTGGAGGATCAAGCACAACAACCACTTCCAGAAAATGTTACCAGAAAAATGTTAGAAGCTCTACATCAAGACTATTTTCAAGGCTATAAATATTAGTATGATAATTCGAGGCCTAATTCAAACAGAACCCTTCCTAGAAGGTGGATGCGTACATTAGGTCCTCTTCTAATATTTGTAATACAAATTATACTATTTAATATTTGTGAATAAAATTATAGGCTATTCGCCTTAATTTTTTTTAATTATTGTCTTCAATTTGATACAACTCTTTTTTATATATTTCAATTTTTAAATGTTTCAAACTTAAGTTACAATTTGAAATTTAAAAAGTTTGAAAATTAAAAGTTTGATATAGTTTAAAAAGTTTCAAACTTAAGTAAGTTAGTTATAGTTTGAAAATTTTAAATTTAAACTTTTAAGACTTAAAATTTGAAATTTAAACTTTAAGAGTTTAAAATTTAAACTTTAAAACAAGTCTAACTTATTAAGTTATACTTTAAAAAGAAATATTAAATAAGTTTAAAACATGTTTTCAATTATAAACAATCAAGTTTTTAATTTAATTTAATTTTTTTAAAAAAATAGGGAAAAATTCGGAATCCAGTCCGGCACCGACCGGTCCGGTCCCGGTACATACCGGTCCGGGGTGGACATCAAGTACATTACCGATATTACCGGTACCGGTTCGGTTTCGGTTCCGGCCGGCTCCCGCCTGGTTGATGTCGGTTCCTGTCCGGTTCTGGCTAATACCGGTTCGGCGGTCCCGGTACCGGTTCCATTGCCAGCCTTAAGCCACATTTAAGAAGAAAAAAATCATTTTATTGCGTACTAAAAATTTATAAAAAAATAAATAAAACAATTAAAACTTAGTAAGAATTGGGCAGGTTGAGTTATGTGCCGCATTTTTAGCCTATTTCAGCCCAATCCATTCCAACCCAAGTAACTTTTGGGTGACTCATTGACCCGTCAATTTACAAATTCAGCCCATTTTGACTCGTCCAAATTTGTCCAATCCGAGCTAAAAGGTAAATATGCTAAGATAATTAAATGGAAAAATCTGTGAATCTCTACATAACTTCATGACAATAATTGGTTAATGTGGAACTTTAATTCTATAGTACTAGCCCTACCAAATAGTGTCTATGCAAAATTTTCAATACACATTATTTTTCTCTTATATTTCAACTAGATGAGACTATAAATAGTCACACATTTCTGGTTGTTTGGAAAAAATCATAACAAAACCAAAGCATAACAATGAGCATGTGGTGGTTCATATTAACAACTTTAGCCATTGCTGTTTTCTTTTATTCCCCTGCTTATGCTTATGATAACAACCCTCTACAGGACATGTGTTGCTGTTAACGACTCTAAGGCTTCAGGTAAAATTGTCCTTCTATAATACTTGATTTATTTTGGAATGAGGCATAGTTTTTGTATATATATTGTATAATCTGAATAGGCTTAAGTCATCAACGGCCCCCTAAACTTGTCCGGATTATTCACTTGAACACCTCAACCCACACTTGTACCTATTGAACACTTTAATTTTAACAAATTTGTACCTATTTGACACAACTGAAAATCTGTTGAAAAATGAAAGTGAGTGTAACTCACACGCCAAATTTATAACAGATGGACCAATGAAGTAATGCCAAGTGGCAATTAGATTCAACAAATATTTTTAGAAAATAGCTTTATTTAAATAATTAAAAAAGAAAAGAAAAATATTGCACCCCCACCCGCACCCCCACCCCACCTTCTTCTTCTTCTTCATCTTCATCGAATTCGTTTCCTTTTCCGCCGGTACCGGTGTTGTCAGTACACCATCCTGCCCCACACCCATGCTAACCCCTTATTTTTCCTTTCGTTTTGATAGCATTACAAACTTTTGTGTGCTACGTACCTTCACTGATTAGTAATCATTACCACAGTTACAAAAACCAACAACAAACTTTCATCGAAAAAAAATTAATGCTTATTTCTTACCGAAAAAATGAAACTTTGCCGGAATTCTTTTTAAGCCTTACATCTACTTTTTCCAATAAATAAATGCAAAGAAATTAAAAAAAGGAGCGGCAGAAGAAGAATAGAACAGAAAGGGGGAGAGAGGGGTGGATGGGTGGGGAAGATGAGGGAATGGGGATGGGAAAAGTTGCAGGGAGGGATAGATTTGGAGAAGGAGGACGATGGTCCTCCTTTCTTTTTCTTTTTTTTAAAAAATTAGTTAATCTTTTTTTAAAATTAATTTAGGAGTAAAATTTGATTAAGAAAAATAAAAAATATTATTTAAATTTATTTTACGCGCTTAAAGAGCGTGACACACACATTTTTTGCCATGTCAGCATTTTGTGTCTAATAGAAACGGTTATTGAATAGATTAAGTGTTCAATAGGTACAAGTGTGAGTTGAGGTGTTCAAGTGAATAATTCGGACAAGTTTAAAGAGCCGTCGATGACTTAAGCCACCTGAATAATATGCTTAGCTTCATTTTATTTCACCTGTGCAGTTTTCGTGAATGGAAAGATCTGCAAAGACCCAAAGCTTGCAACAGCAAATGATTTCTTTGCTTCAGGTCTTAATGTTAGAGGAAATGCAATTCCCGGGTCCGGTATTTCTGCAAAGTTTGTGGATGTAAACAACATGCCTGGACTTAACACTCTTGGTATTTCTATTGCTCGTGTTGACTTGGAACCTCAACGTCTTTCTCCCTTTCACACGCACCCTCGAGCTACCGAGATGGTAACTGTCCTGGACGGTACTGTTCTTGCAGGATTTCTTGTCCCTGATGCTGCAAACTTCTTTAAGAGTCGTCTCTTCTCCAAAATCTTGTATCCTGGCGATGTGTTTGTGTTCCCAAAAGGTCTTATTCACTTCCAGTATAATATGGGTCGCAAAAAAGCTACTTATCTCGCTTTTTTCAACAGTCAAAATCCGGGATTTGTCATTATCCCCAATTCAATCTTTGCTTCAAATCCACCTATTCCGGACGACGTTCTTGCCCAAGGCTTCCAGCTTGATAAGACAGAGATTGTAGAACTTCGAAAGAAATTCTCTTAGGCTATATTATATGTCATTAAACATATGATTCTGTGTTTTCTGAAAGTTGTTTGCAGGGTGCTAGCTGTTGGAATAATACTTTACTCAATAACTCCTAATAAATCAAGTGGCAATCTATGTAATCTTTCTTTGTAATATACTAGTAATGAATAAGCACTATGTTGGCCATGCACCTTGTGTAACTTGAGAGTGGAATTGACATGCTTAATAGCTATATATAATTTTTGAAATAAATCTAACAACTTAAATCGAGTGATGCACATGTGTTAAGAGTCCCTTACAAATATCATTCACATCCAAATTGGTACGTCTCTTTATATGTTTGAGTCAGGGTACATTAATTGAATTTACATTGAATTATTTCCTGATATCTGAAAAAATACCCGTTGCATAAAGCATAATTACCTCTTCTTTAATTTGTAGCATATCTTGAGTAAGACATTTGTTTCAGGAAGCAATTCATCCGAATCCAGTAACTTTTCTCCACCATTTAATTAGTAGAGAAAAACAGTTTTAATTAGAAGTGTCAAATAGGCGGGTTGAGCTGAAATGGGAGAGGTTAAAATAGGTTGAACTATAATTGAATTGGGTCATGACCCGCCCATATTTACTTGAGAAATTTACGCAGAAGGACATGTTTTATATAGTTAATTATAAAAAAATGACATAATTGTTGCATTATTTCATAAATAGCATCTTTTATTTCATTTTTAGCATATATTTAAAATCTACAAAATTATTAATAAAATAATTATTTAAAGAAGATTGCATAAAATTAGGGATCATATTTAGCATAAATTCTCTCTCTTACAATTTTAATAAAATAATTATTTAAAGGAAATTGTATCAAATTATTAATAACCATTTCCATTAATTAAGAAATTTATTACCATTAATACAATTTTACTGCATTCTTTTCTCTCTCTTCCACAATTCTCTCTCCCCCCTCCCCTCTCCCATAATAGCCTGTTTGACCAAACTTATTTTTTCTCAAAGTGCTTATTTTAAAAAAATCAAGGTGTTTGGCCTAACTTTTGAGAGAAAATAAGTGTTTCTGGAGAGTAGCAGAAACTGTTTTTGAGAAACTAAAAAAAGTAGCTTCTCTCCAAAAGAACTTTTGATAAAAATACACTTAAAAACACTTTTAAAAAGCTTGGCGAAACACAATTGCTGCTCAAAAGTGCTTTTTAAATTTATTGGCCAAACACAAATTGCTTTTCATCAAAAGTGTTTTTTTGAAAACTACTTTTGAAATAAACACTTTTCAAAATAAGCTGATTTTAGAAGTTTGGTCAAACAGACTATAAGTCTCTTATGTAAAAAAAGAATTATTTAAAGGAGAATGGAGACAAATGATCATTCGGTGAAAACTATTCCCAATCGAATGGCCGACAAATATGAATTGCCACTTTGTAGCCAAGTGACCTTTTCGCTGCTTTAATTGCAGACTCTTCTTCTTCTTTTTATTAATTTTTTAAAAAACTTTTATTGCAATTCTTTTTTAGAAAGAAAAAATCATTGCTCTTATTTTTTCTACTTGCTTCCTTTTTCTTTTAACTATTTTTTCCTTTTCTAATTGTTTTTTTTATAAACCTTTTTTTCTTTTATAATTATTGCTTTTTAAAAAATAAAAAAATAAAATTTATCAATCATATATAAAAAAAGTGTATTTTTTTAACTATAATAAAACAAAAGAGAGAATGTATCAGTGCATAATTATATCTCCTTCATCGTCTTCTAATGTACTGATACAACCTTCATATGTGTTGATACATATTAATACAATATAATACATATTTAAGTATTTTGAAGTATTAATATATATATTTATACATAAATACAATACAATACATATCTGATACATATTGATACAATTTCTATACACGTCTTATACATATTCATATTTTTTACAATAACTATACAATTTCTATACACATTATATATAAATACATATTTTATACAATAATTATACAATTTCTATACACATCATATACATCCTTTAACTGTAATAATTACTCAGATATATATTCTATACATTAATTAAACAATTTTTATACACATCTTATACATTTTCTATATATATCTTATACAGATACGTATTCTATACATAACTATATAGTTTCTATACAATTGTATTTGATTATTTAGAAAATAATGATACACTTTCTATACACATCCTATAAATATACATATTTCATACGATGATTATACAATTTCTATACAATTGTATTTAATTTAAAAAAATAAATGTTTTTAGCCAAAATAAAAGTGACGATTTTTTTTTTTTTAAAAAAAAGAAGTAAAAATGGCAACATTGAATATTTAAAAAAGAGGCCCAAATGATCTAAATTTAAAAATCGCCATTGAGGGGAAATATTATGGCCGAATGGCCACATAATGACCAAGATTTCCAATGGTCATTTGGTTGGAAATATTATAGCCGAGGGGTCATGTGGTGTCTTTTTCTCTTATTTAAAGGGTCTCCCCTAAAATAAAATAACATCCTATTTAAAATTTGAACAACTATTAATCAAATAAATAACCTCCTATTTATATAATTTTTAAATATATTTCATATAATATAAATATCTTTCTTATATATATATATTACATTTGTTTGATTTTTTTTTCTAAAATTTTTCATCTTACTCTATAAAAAAAATCAATATACATGCAATATATTTAACACAAATAAGAGGATATAACAAACATGCATAATATATTTTATTATAATTATTTGTGTTACATATATATATATATATAATATTTTTTTCTAAATTTTTTCATCTTACTCTATCAAAGAAAATCAATATACATGCAATATATTTAACACAAATAGGAGGATATGATAAATATGCATAATATATTTAAACAATACTACTATTATATTAACATACTTTTAATATTGTGTAATTATGTAAAGTTCTCTATTTACTTTGGATTGAATTGAGTTGGATTAAATTGGACTAAAAATCGGGTTGGATCATGACCCGCCCAATTTGATCCGCTTAATCTAAACAATACTACTATTATATTAACATTCTTTTGAACAATTATACCATTATCACCCTCCCCTCCCCCCCAACCACCACAGACACACACACATTTTTTATTTTATTTTTGATAAAAATAAAATAATTTATGATAGGTGGAGTGGAGGTGGGCTTGGGGTGGGGTAGGAAAGAATTTTTTTAAGAAAAAAATTTAAAAAAATTTAAAAAATGGGATGGGGGTAGGTGGGTAGGGTAAGGTGGGGGTGGGGCGTGGGATTTTCCTTCATCAAAAAAATTATTTTATTTATTTTCAAAAACCTTGTTTTCTTAAAGAAAATATTAAGTATTAAAGAAGCGGGTTGA
Organism: Jaltomata sinuosa; assembly: GCA_003996215.1. Lineage (NCBI taxonomy): Eukaryota > Viridiplantae > Streptophyta > Magnoliopsida > Solanales > Solanaceae > Jaltomata > Jaltomata sinuosa. Next base: position 87,862 of record QJPP01003337.1, read on the forward strand.
AGTGGAGATAAAATTGGGCTCAACTCAAGATTATTTTAAATGGATTAAGCTCAAATGGGTTGAAAGTTGACCCAATATCAAACTATCATGAACCCAACCCATAAAATTCTGGGCAAGTTGAGCAGGTTATATATATTTGGATTCATTTTGACATCCCTAGTTTTGAAGCTGATTTTAGAGCTTACAAATGTAAAATATAGCATCCATTTGAAGGGTTTGATTCTAATATTAAAACATAGATTCACATGAATAAAAAAGTTCACCTTTTTTGTTTGTGATGATATTACACAAGCACGTAAGCTCATCTTCTCACCGTGGACTGTAATTTGACAAAGTAAAGCAAATGAATTCATATTTCGCAACCTTTAAGATAAGCACTCTGGAAACCATATTGTGGAAACACAATTTCATTTTTAATATCGTTACATTTGAGCTGGCATTCAGGGTGTTACATATTGAGGTGAAAAATCCATTGGAAACTGATAGTCTGCACGACCTACTTATTTAGTGAGTTTAATCTATTAGTTGCCTGTGAATGAAACAGGTTTTCTAACATGTTTCAACAGTGAAAATAAAAATAGTAAAGAACACAGTGATTTTTACGTGGGAAACCACCCGGCTCACAAAGGTGTAAAATTCACGACCTGTACCTCTACAGGATTTAAACCTCACTTCACTACACACAATGAGCCTCAAGGTAACGATTACAACTCGATGTAACCTAAGGAATTATAAACTCTAATTCCTAATAACACAATCTCCCAAGGTTTGTGTTCCCAAGTAACTTGAAGACACCAATCCTACTTCAATTTATAACACACTGAACTATGATTACAACTCAAAGAACAACTCCTAATACATCACTACTAAGACACTTAGCAAAACTCTGAACTTAGGACCTAGTTCTTCAATGTGCTTGTAACAACCCAAACTTTCGAGCTAGGATTCTAATCATTTTTCGCGTGTAATTAGACCTGAACCCAAAAAATTTCCTTGTAACTAGGTGTTATGGTCAAGCACTATGTGTGGAAAGAGTGTTGGATGTGAATTAAGGTCTTAAGGAACCTCTAGTACAAGTTAAGTTAAAAACTTCTCCACCGACTAAGTTTTCGTATAACTTTCTAACTTGGGTCATCTTCAAACAATCATTACTCCTAGAATATAAAGATTTAGGTGGCCTATTACCCACCAAATTAAATATCTTCGAGTCTTCTTTCCAACGCCACCAACCGCACATTAATCCGAGTCCGGAGTAAAAAGTTATGATCAGTTAACCGAGAAGACGTCTGTCTGTCCAGAAGACCGTCGAATGTTGGGAGTTAAAACGGAAAAGAAATGGACCATTTTCTGAGACAACGGTCCGTTCTTCCGATCGTTTTTGGAGGCAGAAGCTTAAAAAATTCCTTAAGTTAAAACGCCTTCGAAAATGGTCCGTTTGTGGCCAAAATGGACCATTTTGGCGACCATTTTTTTGACGCGTTTTCCTTCCTAGACCAATCCAGATTTTAATTGGAATTGCCTATAAATAGGACCCCTAGGGTATTGCTATGGGAATTGCCTTTTTTAAGCTATTTTGAGGATGTTTCGGTCCTTTCCTCATCAAGATTCGTCCCCACCTCATTCTAAATATTCCTAAACCTCCTAAGGCACGAACTAAAACCAAGAAAGAGCGTTACTTCTCTCCTCAAAGTTCTTGAAGTAAAAGGTGCCTAGGGTTCAAAGTTTTAAGGCAAAACTCAAGCATTTCGTAAGCTTTCTTCGTCAAAAGGTATGTTGAACGATCTCCTTTTAACTATACTCGTAAGGATTGTGTTTTCTCCTACTTACTACGAAATCTATGCTAATATTGTATAATAATGGTTGAAGGGTTTCGAAAGAAAGAGTTTGCTTGAAACTTTTAAATGTTTTTCTATGAAATCATCTGTGTCTAATTATTATTTTAAAGTTATGGTTTGAAGTATGACCTTAATTTCGGGTTGTTGAAATTGGGGCAGGTTTGAAGCTTTGAGAAGCATTTACTACGGAAATTATTTTATTATCTAAGCAATTGATTCTTGACGGAAAAAGAAGGATCTTCTTAACTCCCTCAGTTCTTGAAATAGTTATTTGATGATTAATTGGATTAAAATCTTGGGAGGACTTATATGTTAAATGAGTTTAAGATCCTTAACTACGGGACTATTGATGTGTAAATGAGAAAGGCATAATATGATAAGTACGACTTGCAAGTCTTGCTATGACGATACCAACGCATGTGTGCCTTAAGAATGTTAAGAGTCCAAAAATGACTGATTTTGTTAAATGTTTGAAATGTTAAAATATGGTCTTAAGAGGATTAGATGGTTAACCGAGAAGGTATGAGTAGAATGGGGCTCAACACTTGAAACCGTGTTTTGCCGACACGGGTATGAGTCTAACGGGACTCTTCCCTCGGAGTCGAACGAGATTCTTTACTGTATGCTTGAATTATTCAGCCGTATGCAGTTATGAGGTGATTATAATATGACTCTCTGATCCTTGCGGCAAACTTGGATTGGAGGCTCTGCCGATCGAGTTGTGATTGGACCTACATAGCCCGTGGTAAAATAAATATCGGGGATACCATCTAGTCCAGAAGTAATATATTCATGTAAATGTCTTATTTATTGATTTGAAAATTGCCCCATATTCTATGTTTATGATCTATATTATATTTTTATGACTTGCTTTATAAGTTGTGATATCCCTTCCCCTGGGTTGCATGCCAGTACTCACCGTACTGATCGTCCTCGGACGTTGCATCTTTTTATGATGCAGGTTTAGAGACCTTTCCTCGTGGTTCTGTGCAACACTAGAATCTTCGGGATTTTGATAAGCAAGTGGTGAGCCCTTCATTCCTCCGGAAGGCCTGTGTTTTCCCTTATTAGTTGGTTTGAGAACTCTTTCATTTTATGGTATCATCAGGGCCATGTCCTGACTTAGGAGTTTATTCTTGATGTTAGAGGCTTTGTAGACTGGTATTAGTAAGACAATTGTTGATCATCTTATTTCAGTTGGATTTATTTTACAATGGGCCTGTTTCCGCTAATCTTATATACTTGTGCGTATAATGTATGCTAAGGGGTTTACTCAGGCCTTTTTAGTTCGGATTGCTCGTTAAGCCTCGGATTGTGACAATGCTCCTTCAGTGTTCACCGTTGCAATTGGTCAAGTCAATTTCACAATTGCCTTCTTTTACTCTGTAAGTGCATAAGAGACTTTGAGTAGCAACTTTGCTATTTAAGCCTCGCTCTCCAAAGAGTTCTTCTTTCATTTAGACTCCTTCTTGCCTCCAAACTCTAATTCCTAGAGTTCTACTTCAAGAGATACCCCTCCTTCCATTTAAACTCGTGCCTCTTTGAGTGTTGTAGTCAAACTTCAACTCTTTGATTTATCACATGATTTGATTCTGAATATTTATCCATAATTCTTCAGACATCCTTGATTGCTATCCTGGAGCTACCCTTGACACGAGCTTACTTGACAGTTTTAGCTTGTTGATACTGTATCTCAATGGACTAGCTTGACCTACCTGTTTCATGTCAGTTTATCAATCATCAAATTTCATAGACCTCAACAAATTCTCCTTTTTTGATGATGACAAACTCTTTGCCTTTGTGCACCTTTAGCAGGTTGACCTGTTCACACTAGAGTTTGAAACATTTGAATGAAACAGGTTAAACCATGGGTTATAAATATTATACATCCTTACCTTCCCCCTTTTGACATCATCGAAAAGCTGGTTCAATGCAATAATAAATTAGCCAAAGAAACTAGTTCTAGACAATTCATGCACCAATTCAACAGAAAAGAAGCAAGCCAACACAACAATTGCATTAAAAAAAGGCAAGAGGAAAAGTCAAGTGAACAAAAATAACCATATTATTGACCTTGTCATAGCATTCATTACATCTGATTTAAGCTAGTACAATAGCAAAGCAAAATAGTTTGAGCAAAAAAAGACAAGGGTGAGGACATGGCTTAAGGACACTAGGAGGTAGGAGCAGAGGAGGAGGATGGAGCAGGTGATATCAGGTGGGTCAACCGACGGATGGCTTCAGCACTTTCAACCTTCTCACCATCAAGGTCAGCCTGTAGAATGAGGATCCTAGCCTGAAGAACTTCCTTTTCCATTGCATGAGTGGCCTGGGAAGTATCTAGTTCCGCAGTCTTTTCAGCCAGGGCGTTCCTCAGTTATTGCAATGGAGTGTCAGCTCTCCTCATTGAAGCAGGTAGAGCAGCATGGTTCACTCGTCCAAGAACATCCTTAGTCATTTGGAAGGTCCAAACCTGAGCTTCACATCTTTGCCTTGGTCAACAATAGAGAAATATCAGCTAAATGGTCAGGTTATGGACTTCGTACAACAAACGACAGATCTGTAAGACTAACTTACTTGTTACCGTGCATCGATCTTGGAAAATGAAGACCGGAACACGATTGTTGTAGAGGAATCTGCAAGTTCAAGAATATCTACAGCATCACTCAATAGCGGAGATCGATGGTTTCAGCGAAGAAGATGAAGCTTCCAGAGCAACGATTAATTTTTGTGGATTGGGTCAGCCATTTTGGGCTGCCAGACCTTGTACATAACTCCTTTTCCTTTTATTTAATTGGGTCCTTTAGTTAAAAAAAGAAAATAGTATGTGTGATCACCTAAAGACAATTTTGAAGGTGTATTTTTATCTAACTTCTAATTTATATGTATAAACCTTTCGACCTTATTAGTCGATTATTTGTATGTGTTTCAAAATGAAAAATGACAACAAATTTTTGTATACTTTAATTATATTTTAACTTAAATGATTTCCAAAAATTATATACGTTGTGAAAGAATTAGCATGCTTCCCAAAACTTATATATGTAGTGAAAAAATTAACCATTTTTTAGATCACAAGTTTTTTAATGTCAATTTATGAACTACACGTGCCCCAGAACTAGTAATATAAAAAGTACAAAGAAATAATTTTCATATTTTTATTTATAACAACCAAATAAGATTTAAACATCAAATGTCATTGTACATGTAACAACACCTCTCTAAGGTTTGACTGTATAACTAAAACTTAAATAACTAAACTCTGCATAACTAATACTTGCATAAAATAATATATAGATTCTCTCATAACTAATCCCTACAATACTAATACCTGCATAACTCTAATCAGCTACCTAACGACCTTAAGGGTAGTATGAGAAAGAAGTGATAAAACTCTCTTGATTTGCTAAAACAAAAAAAATAAAATGAAACATCTATTTTAGTATAAGGACCAAATAAAATGAAACGGAGGAATATTATCTCACCATTTTTGAACACTTCCATGAATTATTTATCAAATGTTTGTATTAATTATTAATTAATTACTTTGGCAACTCTAGGGAGTAGGGACCAAACTAGCAGTTCCCTATACTAGAAATAGACTCAGGAAAAGCTTATGGAATCGATGAAAGAAAGAAGCCAAAAGAAGAAGAGAAGCCAAAGCATATAATTAGCTTGATTTAGAAATTGATGTCTTCGTGTGGAGCTTCCATTCCATCAAGCTCTTCGGCGTGACCACCTATCGATTTGAATTTCCCTGGCCCTTTTTGTTAGGCATTGAACCCCATCTTAGGTGCTGAGTGGTGTCCTCCCCTCCCAGTAATGACCAAATAGCTTCACTTGCACCATTTTGAATGAATATTGAGTCGTTGGATAGAAGTTTAGAAATTTCTAACACTTTGATTGGATGATTGTTACCCATGGTATGATTTGTTATATCGTTATTAATAATACCATGTTTATTTTGATTGTTACTTAACATATATGGTATGATATGGTTTCATTTCATGGTTAAGTAATCATGAAAAGCCTGATTTTATGTAACCACGGAACCACTGTACTTAAACAATGTCACCTTCCCTAGTTTGATTTTCATTATTTCAAACCTCGATTTTTGGGTAGCTTGGAAACTCATTTTTGGGCGATTCAAAAGGTAAATTTCAAGATTTCTTTTTTGGATATGATTCTTAACTAGTATTTACACATTCCTAAATACTTTATTGATGATTTCACCTTCAAATAAATAATTATAAATTGAGATTTTAGAAATTTTAGTGCTAAAGTTATGAAATCATATTTTGAGGTTTTGAAGGTCGATTTGAACTCGGTATTCTACGAAATTTCTTATTTGAGTTTCTTACATTGTGGGTAATCAAATTTTAAAAAAAATCAATTTTGCCTTTTCGATCTTGGGGTTGACTTTTTAGACTCAGAAAAAGTATAGCAATATGAGTGTCTACAATTTTGTATGCTTGCAGATTATGAATTTGATCAGATGGGCTCGTTTGGAGGATTTAAGGAAGGGTAAAGCTGTTATTTGACTCGCCGGGCTTCGTTTAAGGCAAGTTGTGACTTTCTTTGACTCTTTATGAAGTGTTAGTGTGTTGTTGACTGTGTATATAGGAGAACGGCTAGTGGAGGTCCCGTATAAATGAGATGATGAGCATTTATGCGGTTAGTGGTACCATGTTGTAGGTTTATGTGACTATTGATTTTTTTGGGTTGATTCTTTGCCTGGATAGCATGATGTACATGACTTGTGACTTATTTTGACTCATGAACATGCTAGTTGATGATTTTACTCTCCTTTATGAATTCAGAGTTGGTGTATGGTAATATCATGTAAAAAAAATTGTTCTAGCTATATTTTGGATTAATGTGAGATATTATATGGATTGAGAGATTGAAGAAGGGAACGTAAAATGATAGCTGAATTGAATTATTATATGAAATGAATTGCCTTGAAATGTATATTTATAATTGAGGTTGGGGTTGCACGGCTGCATATTATATATTGAATTTGTTTGGGATCGGAGTTGCAAGCCTGCACATTAAACATTGCATTTCATTGATATCAGAATTGCACGCCTGCACATTATATATTATATATGAATCGGAGTTGCATGCCTACACAATATTATATGAATTGGAGCGACACGCCTGCATAGTATATGTTGGTGTATATGCATTTTATTATTAAAATAAAATATTAAGTGCATATGTTAGTGGGTATAACTTGTGATAAAAGATGACCATTAGTTCTTGTAACTCATATGACCATTAGTTCTTGTAACTCTTATGGTCATAAGTTTCTTGTAACTCCATGATCATTAGTTTCTTGTAACTTATGTAACATCTACTCACATTACTACCCCTCATTCTACCCATTGATTACATGGACGAATTCTTCACCTATAAATAGTGATGTTTTTTCCTTTGTGTTGTATAAGATGAAATATGATAAGTGTGAAAAATATTATAGTATGTAGTAGTGAAAGAGAGAGTTGAGACAAAGAAAATATCCTAAGTCTTCAATTATATTCACTACTCAAAAGAGAGTATTTATATGTTGAAAAAATGTATTCTTTTTGTGGAGCTTTGAACTCTTCAACTAATCCGGAGTTGTTTGAGTTGTACGACGTTGTTGGGTTGTTGTATCCTGAAAGGGACAAGTCAAGAGTGATACTGCTGGATCGGTGTAGATTATGCCGCAGTGGGCTTGAATCTCCTTAAAGAGAGCGAGATATCCGTGCCTCAGCCATGAAGATATTTTATTCAATTTTGTTCATTTTATTTTTTCAACTGTAATTTAATTATTGTAATTTGTGGTATCTTACACCAACAATTTTAAGGAGATTCATATTTTGTTACAGCTTGAAAATTGTGGATATCAAGATGGGAGATGTCAACATCGTCCCGCTTCAACGTCACTAGATCTCTTCAAGAGATGGAAGGGAAGAGATAGACTAGTAAAGTATTTTTCTACTTACTCAACTCAAGCGGAGGAAAGATAAAAAAAACTTTTTTATTTGTTGTGGAGAAAAAGATAAAAAAAAAAATTTACCTAATATTTTCATGAATAAGTGATATTACATTTCAATGAATATTTATTTTCATTAAATTCTTGAAATAGTGGGGGTTAATGAAATGAGTAAAGAAATTCATCATGAAAAATGTGATTTTTGCATCTTTGAGAAATGCTCTAAAAAGAGTATTAAAAGCGCATATATTAGTCTTGAAATAATTCACATGTCATTGTTTGAATATGATTTGATGATTTTTAACTCTAACATGTTATCAATGAAATGATTAAAAAAAAATGTTGAGTAGTCATTTTGACATGATTTATTTGGGTGAGATAAATTTCATTCTAGGAATGAAAAGTGTCATAAAACATATGATGGAATATTTCTTGACAAATCACATTATGATGAAAAAATTGTGAAATACGATTTTTTGATTGTACGAGCCTTGCAACTCCTTTTGATTTAAATATGTGAAAGTGGTGTGACAAATAAAAAAAAAAAGGAGTTTGCTAGCCTATAAAAAATAAGAGATATGTGACTACTTGCACTTGGCATAATATTATTTATGCAATATGAGTATTTAGCAGGTACAAGCAAGCCACGTATATTTACTTGGTGTGAAATTTTATTGCTTGTTTTATTAAAAAATATATCCTGCTATACGCAAATATGAAGCATGAGAAAATTGGTGCTATTTGGTGAAAATAAAAAAATTATTGTGGCTAACTCTACAGGGCCGACTGGAGGGTAAAGCCTCCAAACCCATTGCTTTAGGCCCCCAACTTTTGGGGGGCCCCATTTTTAATACATAGTATGTGTATTTTTATTTTTATTTTTAAAAAGAAAAGCATAGTGTAGCAACTACAAAATATTTACTCCCTTCGTTCCAAAATAATTAGTACGTTTCACTTTTTGATAGTCAATTTAATCAACTTTTTGAAGCTAAATTAGATTAATTCAATATACTAAAATAAAACGTTAAATATTTATAAACTATATGAAGAACACTATAGATTACAACTTTTCAAGTATATTCAGTTTCACTCTTTAAAACAGAACATGACTAATATTTTGAGATGAAACAAGTATAATAAGAAAGAAAACTTTTAAAATTATGAATAATATTACAGTTGAATTTTATTTAAATAATAAGAATATTTAGATCCAAATTATGAATGATTTAAACTTTTTTGCATAATTTACATTTGATTAGAAATAAATGATGCAAATTATGCCTTTTCATTTTTTCCTTCTTACAAGAAGATTTTGCTTTTACGTTTTTTCTTTCATCCAAGTAAGCATTGACTTTGCATAGTATATTTACATAAGGGCGGGGAGGAAGGAGGGGGGGATAAGTTTTCACCGTTATTTTAAGGAAAAAATTAAGGCCTAGTATTTAAGTTTGGCTTTAGGCCACCAAATTTGTTGAGCCGCCCCTATAACTCTATCATGGAGGCTGAGTTTTATTGCTTTAACTTAGCTGGTGAAAAATTGAATTGATTTAAAAATTTATTATATCAATCACTTATTTTGAGAAATCATTTTTTTTTATTTTAATTAATTGTGATAGCACCAATATCATCGGTAGAGTACAAAATCGTTATTATAACGGTAAATTCAGACTTATAAGGAGAAAACACAATATTGTGAGATCATATTGATCAGTGGTATACCATAATATTAATTGTGTTAAATCTTGTGATAATCTTATAGATTCATAGACTAAGGCCTTAGCAAGAAATAAATGGTCTGAAGCACATCGAGGGGGATAAATTGAAGCTTAAAATTTTCTGAGTCATATATGAGGAAACTCAACCTGGAGAATAGAGATCCTATAACCAGGTTCAATGGGAAAAATGAATCATATGATGACTTATTGTGAAATGCACTATTATTTTATCCCTCCCTATGATGTAAGTGCATTTTTTCTGTAATGATGTGTGGAGGTTGAGTTTTAAAAACTCTTAATGAAAGTTTGTATCTCATATGAGTGGGGTGTTGAAATTATAGGAGCACCTTGACAGATTTCACCTATGTAAGTGTGGAAGTAAGCCGCTTCCTATGAGAATTGAGCTTATTCTCAAAAAACACTTATGAAAACTGGGATAGCACAAGGCTGTAATGTGCTGGCTATAAAAGTTTATGTCAACACCTTAATTATTGTGTGTAAGTAATAATACTTTATTTCTCTTAAGCAGTCATAGTTCAATTCTGAGACCACTACTGACTCTGGAGTAAAGGTTATTGTTTTACTAAGTGAAGGTTCAATGCAGAGCACACCTTCATTATGCATAATAGTCTACCTTCAACTAAATTGGTGAAATACTCTTTTATGTTAATATTAAAATGAGTGGGGGAATGTTGGTGTATATGCATTTTATTATTAAAATAAAATATTAAGTGCATATGTTAGTGGGTATAAATTGTGATAAAAGATGACCATTAGTTCTTGTAACTCATATGACCATTAGTTCTTGTAACTCGTATGGTCATAAGTTTCTCGTAACTTTATGGTCATTAGTTTCTTGTAACTTATGTAACATCTACTCACATTACTACCCCTCATTTTACCCATTGATTACATGGAAGAATTCTTCACCTATAAATAGTGATGTTTTTTCCTTTGTGTTGTATAAGATGAAATATGATAAGTGTGGAAAATATTATAGTATGTAGTAGTGAAAGAGAGAGTTGAGACAAAAAAAATATTCTAAGTCTTCAACTATATTCACTACTCAAAAGAGAGTATTTATATGTTGAAGAAATGTGTTCTTTTTGTGGAGCTTTGAACTCTTCAACTAATCCGGAGTTGTTTGAGTTGTACGACGTTGTTGGGTTGTTGTATCCTGGAGGGGACAAGTCAAGAGTGATACTGCTAGATCGGTGTAGATTATGCCGCAGTGGGCTTGAATCTCCTTAAAGAGAGCGAGATATCCGCGCCTCTGCCATGAAGATATTTTATTCAATTTTGTTCATTTTATTTTTTCAACTGTAATTTAATTATTGTAATTTGTGGTATATTATACCAACAGTATATAAACCTCGAGAGTCCTCCAAGGGTCCCAACTTGCTATACTAGGGCAACAAGTCTATATACAACATATGCATTGCACTCATCCATTCATTTCTCCCTATGTGGATTGTTGTGAGATTTACTTGATGAATACGTGATGCTATGAGACTTGATTTGATGATTTTATGATATTACTTGATAGTGGATTTTAGTGTTATCAAACTGTTGCTGGATTTAGCTGCTAGTCTAGGTCTATAGAGATGGTGTGATATTTGAGTCTGCACAAGTTATGGCAGTGTAGGACTGACCCTCACCATAGTTTCATGTTAGAGTCAGCTGATGATGTTGTTGAGTACATGTGGTTTCGTACTCATGCTTATTTTATTTTTGCACTTTGTCGTGCAGGTCAGGAGCCTAGTTCTTCAGGCCGAAGACTGACTGTTGTCCGGATCTTTCCTATCAAGACTTTCGAGGTAGCTGATTGGCTATCCCACGGCCTCCTTTATCTCGTTGTTTATGTCATTTTCCTTTATTTTTGGATATTCTCAGAGATTCGAGTTGTATTGATACTCTTAGAGGCTTGTACTAGTGACACCAAATTTTGAGAGAGTTGTTTTATATCCCGTACTTTTCCTTGAGTTTTATAAAAAATGATATTTTATGACTTATATTGAATCTTAAATGCTATTTCCGTGTATTCGAACTTTGGATTTTGTTTTGTTATTTTGGCTTGGCTTACCTATCGGTGGGTTAGATAGGTACCATCACTTCTCTGTTTTTAGGTCGTGACATTAGATTAGTATTAGTTAGTGATCCCGACTTAGTGAGTCCTTTCTTCTGATGAACTGTTGATACCAATCTTACATTAATTTGTCTTTGTGGATCGAGGAGAAAAGGGGCTTGGCAGGAAGAGTAGTGTACCACGAGAGAAACAAGGAGATCAACCACTTTCAAATATACAACATGGATTCTGGCAATGTAGTTGGATTCTCATATCAATTAGAATGAATCATTTCCTTTCCTGTCTATTTTCAAGGTTAAACTACCAAAAGAGACATATCTCCTTACCATATTTACTAACTCTCCCACTACTTTATTTTAATTACTTAATATACCACATGCAAACACTCTAATACATCACTCCAGGTCGTGATACATCGCCTCACCTCGTGATACATCACCCCGATGTATCAAAGGTAATTATCCAGAGGTGGGGCGATGTATCACGCCTTGGGGCGATGTATCCGAGCGAAGTGAGGTGGGAAAAAGAATAATTAGCTCCCAAAGATGTGTGTTTTATGTAAGTTACCCTATTTTCAATCCAAACTGAAATAGGAAAGCTGTAAGCACCACTAGGCCCGATCATCAATAGGGTCCGATAATCATTCCTTACTCAAATAGGAAAATGATGGTCTCAACATGGTCCCAAACAAGCCTTTGTTGATCCGAGGGGTTTTTGTTTTTTATTACACGAAGTGCTTCTCTATCCACTTTCAACACTTACTAGTTTGAAGTTGAAAATTTCAAGCAAATTGCACACTAAATTTTTGGTATAGGTGTCCTAGGGCTAATAATCTACGAAGAGAGGAGGAGGAATGACATATCAATCAAAGATCCTACTCCTCTTAGAAAGGGGAGAATGAATCATTTTTCCGATTGAAATTGCCCTTGTAGTTTGCAAAAGGGTTTGATTTTACCCTCCGTTAAATTTTAGGTCAATTGTGCCCCTGCTATTAACAACCGGTCACACATTTGCCCTCAAAAAGGATCTAAATTTCTTTAAAAAAAATTTTAAAAAAAAAGTCTAAGAGGGTATATAGTTTGTGGGTTTTGAGTGGAAGTGGAAGACATCGAAGAGGGTGAAGATGATGCTTGAATGGCCATTTCTGATAAAAGTTTTTTAGAGATCAATAGTTTCAGGTTTGGCAATGCTCGTAGGTTATACAATTTATAATGAGATCATATATAACTAGAAGGTAAATATGCTAAGATAGTGCAGAGTACTGAACTTTGGTTTATTTTACGGAGAATGGTTAAAACTGTAACTAACTTATTCAGTATGTTTTACTTTTACGCTCGTCTATCAATTGGTACCTCAAAACCCAGCCTATTATTTTCTAACCTAAAATTACCCCTCTTCCTAACGGAAAAATTTGTAAATCTCTACATGATTTCGTGACACCATATAATTGTTTCATGTGGAACTTTAACTCTATACTAGCCCTACTAAATAGAGTTGATGCAAAATTTTCAGTACATATTATTTTTCTCTTATATTTCAACTAGATGAGACTATAAATAGTCACACATTTCTGCAGGTTGTTTGGAAAAAATCATAACAAACCCAAAGCATAACAATGAGCATGTGGTGGTTCATAACAACATTAGCCATTACTGCTTTCTTTTGTAATTCCCCTGCTTATGCTTATGATAACAACCCTCTACAGGACATATGTGTTGCTGTTAACGACTCTCAGGTTTTAGGTAAATTGTCCTTCTCTAATACTTCATTTGTTCGGAAAAAAGGCTTAGTTTTTGTATATATGTTGTACAAATTCTGTCAGCTCTTATTATCTGAATAATACACTAAGCTTCATTTCATTTCACCTATGCAGTTTTCGTGAATGGAAAGACTTGCAAGGACCCAAAGATTGCAACACCAAATGATTTCTTTGCTTCAGGTCTTAATGTTAGTGGAAATGCAGTGCCCAGGTTTGGTTTTGCTGCAAAATTTGTGGATGTAAACAATATGCCTGGACTCAACACTCTTGGTATATCTATTTCTCGTGCTGACTTGGAACCAAAGGGTCTTGTTCCACTTCACACGCACCCTCGAGCTACTGAGCTGATAATTATCCTCGAAGGTACTATCTATACAGGATTTCTTGTCCCTGATGCTGCAAACTTCTTTAAGAGTCGTCTCTTCTCCAAAATCTTGAATCCAGGTGATGTGTTTGTGTTCCCAAAAGGTCTTATGCACTTCCAGTATAATGTGGGACACAAAAAAGCTACTCTGCTTGGCTCTTACAACAGTCAAAATCCTGGAATTGTCACGATTCCTAGTTCAATCTTTGATCCTATTATGAACGACATTGTTGCCAAAGGTTTCCAGCTTAATAAGACAGAGATTGCAGAACTTCGAAAGAAATTCTCTTAGGCTATATTATATGCCATTAAAAATATGATTCTGTGTTTTCTGAAAGTTAGTTACAGCGCACTAGCTGATCACCAGCGTCTTATGAAAGCGCTGGAATAATAATTTACTCAATAACTCCTAATAAATCAAGTGGCAATCTATGTAACCATAATCTTTCTTTGCAATATAATGAATATGCACTATGTTGGCCATGCACCTTGTGTAACCTGAGAGTTGAATTGACATGCTTAATGGCTATATATAAATTCTAAAATAAATCAACTACTTTAATCAAGTGACGCAAATCTGTTAAGATCGAATCCCTCAAAAATATCATTCTGATCGAATCCCTCAAAAATATCATTCTTCTGGAACCAAATTGGTTCCCCTTTTATATATGTTTGAGTCAGGGTGAATTTAAACAGAATTTCCTGCATCTGAATTTTATCCGAATTTCCTTCTTTGGGTCTGTCTCCTCAGTTTCTTTTCTCTTTTATTTTCTAACTATTAACTCAGTCTTGTCATGTAGCCTCCTATATAGCTCATCGGTAGTTGCCTTGGAGCAAAATCCTCACACAACATGTTGTCCCAGCTCTTCCTTCTTCCATGAATTTTATTGCGTTGTTGCCTAGGAAAAATGTCTTCATCCTTAGCTGCATTTGCAAAGCATCTATCCAACATTTCTTCCTACTCGCCATCCTCAAACATGACTTCACCTTGTCGAGTATTTGGAGAGACAACACTACTTCCAACAACTTGTATTTGTTTGTTAGTGTTAATAGGAGTTAGAAACTTCAATATACCTGTATTCGAAGTTACAAGTGCATCTAGGAGTTGTCTATCCAATTTATCAATAGTAGAACTCACCATAGCATTCTGTTGCTTATTACTCCATGACTTGGTTGGCAACAAATCCACTTTTGTTGCACCACTGTGAAGATTTTGTGATGAAGCTTTACACTAGAAACATAATTTTTGCAAGCACCCAGTTTTACCCTGCCAACTCTCCAATAGACTTATAACACTATTAGGGCACTGCCCATTTCACCCCATATATATTAAGGAAAAGATCCTAAAGCTGTTGCAGCTTAAGGCATAACCTCTTCTTCGTACATATCTTGAGTAAGACATTTGTAGCAAGCAATTCATCCAAAACTAGTACTCCCTCTGTCCCACTTTATATGACTCACTTTCGTTTTTAGTCGGTCCCAAAAAAATTATAAAATATAGCATGCATTTGAATGATTTGATTCTTATATGAAACACAGATTCACATGCACCTTTTTTGTCCACACTTGTTCTGTTTCTTAGAGACAGATGCAGATGCAGCTTTTGTACTAAATACTCGAGATAAACGTGCAACGCATCTTTTCAGAGACTAGTAATAATAATGAAGCAAAACCAATTTCATGCATAACACATGATTCTTCAGCTGGGAGATCATCTATTCCAGTCAGCTGCACCTTCTCAACCAATTGCCTTAGGACAGCTGGATGTATATCAACATCGTTATCCTTACTGTAAAGCCACAATAATACTAACACAATATGCAGATGCACATCAAGTGCATAGTTGAAATGGTTTATTTTATTGGTATAAAGTTGAAATGGTTTTCCTGGAAAGGACATACTACATTTTAGTAGTCGTTCAGATGCTTTATGGAAAATTTCATATAAAAGTGAACATTCCAACCAGCATTTGCTGACATCAATCCAAACATACGAGATACCCATTTACATTTATAACCACCTTGATAGAGAGACATGCTTCGAATCACAACAATGTAACAGATGCACATCAATTAATTAGTATTCAACCATACTCTCTCACATACTTACAATGCCATTAGACTTTTTTCTAATTAATTAGCTAGCAGACTTGAGTAATCACAAGTAGCAGTTGACAGTAAAATGGAAGCGAAGGAGGCAGGGCAACTTCTTATCGATTGTACATGCGCACCAAAGTAACAACAGAGCTTCTCCTCTATAACCCATGAAAGTGATAGTTTGTTGATAACCGCAGTTTATTGAATGAAAAGGTGGGAGACCTCACAGGATGGAGAAAAGCTTTGACTTTATTGAATGCATTGGGGAATGTGAACTTCATGACAGTGGTTTCATTGGATCAATGTATACTTGGTGCAATTGGTATTTTGTCATGAAAAACAGACATGAGATAAGAAATCTAGTGTTTCACTAAGATTTCAAATAGCAGTCCCGAATTCAAGTCGATTCTATTTCGACCCTTCCTCAACAAAAGACAGATCAATTGTCTTCCCAAATAGGTTATATAGAGGTTTTGTTTACAATAATTATATTTTACTGTTTCTGCTAATTATATTGAAGTAATGCCTGCAAGCTGACCCAACGCTACTGTTATAAAAACTTGTTTATAATATTGAAGTAGAGTTTCGCTTTGGGTTATGATGCTATTTGCTTTAGTATGTTATTAATGTTATGAGTTGTCTTTTTATAGGTAATCTTATTCACTGCACATTATTTACTTGTGTGTGTGTTTTGACCCAACGCTACTGTTATAAAAACTTGTTTATAATATTGAAGTAGAGTTTCGCTTTGGGTTATGATGCTATTTGCTTTAGTATGTTATTAATGTTATGAGTTGTCTTTTTATAGGTAATCTTATTCACTGCACATTATTTACTTGTGTGTGTGTTTTGATTTTGAATTTTGATGGTCCTTCCCTCTTGCTTTCCTATAGCAAGAACCAAGGAGAGCACTATCTTGTATAAGCATACATATATTTCCGATGGAAAAAGCAGACTTTTGTAACAAATCTGAAGAGGTAAGAACATTTCCTTCAAGTTCTTTACCAGCTGTCATGCTTCCTTTCTGGATCTTGTTCTGCTAAATGCATGGATGAAAGTCGATCCATTTTGATTATTTTACACGTAGTACTGTTAATAAAACAGAGTGGCTTATACTAGTGAAAGTGGTAACAAGATTTTTTATCAGCAATTGAAGCCATCAAATGACTAAGAGTTGCTTCTAGTACCAATAAGGTAAAATGGATGTAGTAGAAATGTTTTCACCTTCACGCCATTGTAGGAACTTCCCTTTAGACTTTGCAGGACTTGTAACAATAACATTGTTAGTTGTTAGTCAATAGAAGCCAGTAACACTTCATTGTAAATTCCCTATTATGGTTCTTGATTTAGACTTTCAGAGTTTCTTTGCAATGAGCCAATGACCAATAAAGTGGTTTCCAACATTGGTGTTGGGACCTTTTAGTACCAATATAAGGTTTTCTACCTGAACAATCAAATGCATTAGTACAAAAGGTGCTTTAAATTCAACATCCATAAAGTTTAAGGCAGCAAGTGAAGGGTTTCTTGCCCTGTCTAACAAGTAACAAGTATGAACTTAGTCCCTTAGATAGATATACTGAATCATAGAGTCAGTGACTTTCCTTTGTAAGAAGATTTCTTCCATCCAAACAAATGGTAAGGTTAGCAAAAGAAAAAAAAAAGTAATTTGACTTATTGTACGCGTATAAATGTTAGAATCATCTGGTTTATCTAGAACTACAGAGTGATAAACGATGGATGGACACAATGACATGCAATGCGAACAAATAGAAATACAAATCTGAAGTGGGCAGCTCTCTCAATAGATACTGATACACTTCGTCTGTTTCTTCTATTGAGCGTTGGGAGTAGACGCAAAATTATACGTAATGCTTCGTGTCCTAAAACTGTGACAGATACTATAACAATTTCTCATGTCTAGTTTTCTTTCTTGCTGTTTACTTTGCAATGAAGTGATCCTTTTTGTTGTCAACGAGAAAATGTTCAACCAAAACTGAAATTCACACAAACTATCAGAATATATATTACATTAGCTTGTGGAAGCAAACCATTACAACTCTTACCAGTTACCATCCATATTTTTCATTTTAGTCAATTCACTTGCAGGCACCAATGCTATCCCAATTTGCAAACTCCCCATCTGACCTAAAGATGAGGTCCTTAATGCTCCTGATATTTTCACGGGTCCGGTTGCGCCTTTTAAGCATGGCGATCTTTGTGAGAAGCCGGCCAGTAACACTGCAAATCCTACTTGTGACTGTGGCATCACTGTTGATAGAAGATATGGGAGATAGTTTGTACTTGTAGGGAGAATTAATACATCAGTATTGATAGGTCTTAGCCTAGGTGAGCTCATTGATCTTGCTTTTGCTTTTGCAGATTCAGTGGCTGCCATGTAGGTTGGAATTGAAGGAGAGCCCATGAAAGCATTGTCATCCCCACTTGACTTCTGCCTACTGTGGTGAAATGATATTTTTGGAACATATATTGGAGAAACCAATTCTTAGAATAGGCTTTGACACATACAACCCCACCCCTTTGACACATACAACCCCACCCCACTCCATAGTTCCATATGGACATCAAGAGGCTAATACATCTATCCAAAATTAAAATGGAATGCAAATATAACAGTATAACTTCCCACTGTTCTAGTTTTCCCTCTGCAAATTAAATAATGAAACTTTCATTCAGGAAAATCTTGAAATAATAGTACTTCCTCCGTTTTTAAATAAGTAGTGTTTTTAACTTAGGCACATTCTTTAAAAATTACTCATTCCTTGAAAACAAAAAGTATTTTTACTAACTTATCCTTAATAAATACCTTGAAAAAGATGTAACTTTCTAGGACATATTTGGAAAGCCACCTGATAATTGAATTTGAGTGTAATTGGGTGTAATTACACAATTTGATCTGTTTGGTTGACCAAGTAATTACTTGGTTAGCAAAAAATTGAATGTAATTGGAAGAGTTTTATTACACTTTTCAATTCTCGGGGAGGGGGAGGGGGTTGAATTGCTGTAATTATATGGTGTAATTACAAGGTTACTTTTTTAATTTCTTTTTATTATTTATTTTAATTTCTTTTCATTTTTATTTATTTTATTTTAAAAAAAATCTTATTTTATTTTATTTTCAAATATATTTTATTTTCTTACTTCTTATTTTCTGACCTTTACTTCTTGTGATTTGATGCAATTGTTCGTATTATTTATTTTCTTTATTTACCATAACGATGTTAGTATTACAATTTTTGAATTAAAGTAGAATTCATTGTTGAATGAAGTTATAGACTTATGTTTTCTTTTCTTTTGAATTATATTTATTTAAGTTATGTTGAAATTTGAAATAAGAGTAGTATGCTAACTTTTATTTTTTGAATTTTAAATTTATGTTATATTGTCGGTTCCAATTTATTTACTTTAGTAGTATTGACTTGTTATTTCACATTGCATGTCATTCATTTTTCAGTTAGAATTGATAGATTATCTTTTTGTTAAATGTTTGGATAATTTTATTACATTATATTTATAATATTAATCTTTTGTCAAACATGCATTTCATGATATCTCAAAAATCATGTACTTTTAATTTTATGATTGACTAAATTAAAATGTACTAATTTGAAAAATATATATCAATGATTTTTTATAATTTTAGTTAAAAGTATATGATTATTAATTAATATATTTTTAAGAGACAATATATATCTTAAATACCTAATTTAATATCATTTATAAAGACCCTTATTTGTGAAATATTAATTTTTTTCATTTTTGATAATTAATTTATTTTAAAATTTCAATATAACTATGTAATTACATTTGTGCAACCAAACAATACACTTGTAATTACATTGTAATTACATTGTAATTACATTATTGCAAATAAACAAGTCATGGTAATTACTATATTGTGTAATTACTAAGCTTTGTACTTACTATCTTAGTAATTACACTAATTTCAATTACCAAGTAGTTTTTCACACAAACCCTTAGTAGTTTCTTGGTTAGGTAAAACTCTCTTTATTTAAATTAAAAAAAGATAAAATTAAAAAAATATCATTAATGTCTTCTTGATTATCTAAAATATCATTTATTTAGAAACAAAATGAAAAAATTAAAACATCATTTATTTAAAATCTGAGAGACTACCTAACAAGCTCTTTGATTCAACCCAAGCTTCATCATATTCATAGTCAAATTAATTAGTCAAATAACTATTATCTCCGCGCTACCATTTTTGAATTTTTCATTGAATTATTTATCAAATGTTTGTATAAAATAGTACTCCTTTCGGATCACTTTATTTGTCACATATTTTATTTATACATCCATTATGAAAAATATTAAGTAGAGTAGAGTGTAATTTGACTAAACTATCCTTATTTATTACTTCTCAATTTAATACTTCTCTCTTTTGCACTACATTAATATATCTCCATATTTATGACTAAGCGTAGACGTGATACTAAATAATTAATTGTCCCTTGATTTTTTTAAAATGACAACTATTTTGAACCATCTATTTTTAATAGGACGACAAGTAAAGTGATCAGGAGGGAGTACTTCCTCTAATCCAATATAAGTGAATTATTTGGGTATGACACACCCCTTTAAAAAAGATATTTATGGACATAACTCAATGAATATTAGTTTTTGAATACTACCCCTTTGATTCTATATGAAACCATAAATATAACTTTGTAAATAATCAATTCATCTCCTAGAAAATATAAAATAGCTAGAAAACTCATTAAAAAATAAAATTTTAAAAAAATAATTAACATACTCCTAAACTTTGAAAAAAACCACTTATTTTAGACTATAAAAAAGTCTCAAGAGTTCACTTCTATTGAATTAGTGAGAGTAATTAATTACTTTGGCAACACTAGAGAGTAGGAACCAAACTAACAGTTCTCTATACTAGGAAGTATACTCAGCAAAAGTTTTTGGAAGAAGAGCCAAAAGAAGTAGAGAAGCCTAAAAATATAGTATCAACAATAAATAAAATTCAATCTTTATTCTTAGCAAAAATTCAATCGTTATTGCTATAGGGACTTCACCTATATAAGAGATTGATTAAGGCAACATGTCAATAGTTTCTATTAAAAGACAGGCTAGCTCTTTAGAAAGGGCGCGGGTGTGTTCGATCTCTAATTTTCTCATGTTCGGTTGGTTAAAGTTTTTGGAAAATATTTTCTTTAGGAAAACAAGTTCTTTAAAAATGAGAAAAATAAATTTCACAAATAACATTTTATATTGATTGTGTCCTCTCCACCCTCCAGCACACCTCACATTCACCCCACCCCCTAGCCTTCATCCCCACCATTTTATACCCCACCTTTCATAATATTTGTCTAAATGATATACAAATATTTTTAGAATTACGTATCAAACACAAAAAATAAGTAAGAAACCTACCTATTATTTTCCTAAAAAATATTTCTCAAGAAAATATTTTCCTTCATATCGAACATATCCTAAATAGTAATGACCAAATAGCTTCACTTGCACTATTTTGAAAACTTTCAAGATTTTACTGGAACTCCATGACATTATCCGGAGTTTTAACTATATAGGTTCGAAGTTTGAACTTCATTATTTTTACTTCCTTTTCCGGAGTTCCAATTGTAAAAGTTCAATCTCTAGGACACAATTTTGGAGTTCTCGTAAAAGTTGAAAAACTTTTATATATATATAGACTATTACTATATATATTAGATTAGTATTACTTAGTGATCTCAACTTAGTGAGTCCTTTCTTCTTTGGTGAACTGTTGACACCATTCCTATATTTTGTCTTTATTGATTGTTTTCGAGAAAAATAACTTGTATAAAAATCATTTCGAAAATATATAGTTAAAGTTTCAAAAGGTTTTTCAATTTGGAAAGCAAGAGTCGCCACTTAATTTTTATGAAAGTAAAAACCAAGAAAAATTTGTAAAAATCTTTAAAGTCAAAAACAGATAAAGACTTAAGAAAAATTTTGAAATTTTGGGTAAGAGGTTCTTATTAATATCCCAAGAAGGTCCGCTAACTTGCGATTATCCGGACTTGTTTGAAAGTGTAACTTATTTTTAATTAATTTTGAAAGGAAAGTTTAATTTTAATTGATTTAGGAAATATGGTAGATGATTATCGATAAGTAAATGATTTTACCAAAATATATGAACCAGATATAAAGTTTGAAGATTTGATAACGATTTTGAAGGAAACAGTAAATGATTAATGAAAAATGTTTACTCTTTCAAGGATAATTCAACTAAGTTAAAAAGTCAGTCCAATTAATACAAAGAAATAATAGTCTAAACTATAAAAAGGTTTAAGGAAAAGGAAATAATTAAGCCTTTGGGCTTAAATCACTTGGATTTTTAGTCCGAAACCTGTCCTAAATCTAATTTGTGGGCCCTTTTTAGGCCCACCACCGTTCATTTTGGACTTTTGGTCCAATTCTTGTCTTCTGTTCATTTGGGCAAACTGTCGTTGGCCTATTTTGTCAATTCAAGTCCATTTTTTGACTACTCCATGTCTGCCCATTTGGGCTGCTGTTGCTGTTATGCTATGGACTTTGGCCCATTTTCTCAATTTGCCTCCTCATCCTGAATTGCAAGGGACGGGCTGGTCCGAGGTGTTGGGCCACGGCCCAACAGAAATGCAAGGGTCTAAGGAGAGTCCAAATTGGACTCAAACGAGTTTTACATGCAAAGAAAACGAAGATAAGAATTAGTACATGATAGCTTTAAACAAGTTCATAAACAAAGCTATAAAGATCATTTAGAAATTTATCATTTTTTAGACTATCAAAGTTATCATAACAGTTATAGCATGTTTAAATGAATAGGTGAAGGCAAACAGATTACTCGCTTCAAAGTGGCAAACACAAAGTCAGTGCCCTTTTTATCACAATTCCAAACTCACAGAACCAGCAAAGTTACTTGAAGGAAGGGGTCATAATGAACAAATTAGTATGTTTTGACAGAATATGATTCCCAGTAGCCTAAACATGCATGACGACTCAAGAAATTACATCCTGCTTATTACTCGAATCATGGTAGTGATTGATTTTAACATAAACCAACTAGTAAACCAAGGGACGGCCATTAAGTATGATCACAGGACTTACATTTGATAATCTAGCACACCTAGTATGCACAAAGCCATCCATTTACTTAAGACATGCTACTAAAGACTGCAATGCTAGATTGGAAATCAAAAGCCAAGAACATGCTAATATCGGTAGTAATCAACACAATGAGAAGTCAACTAACAACCTGACAATTCAATTTTGCAGGGAGAATAGAAACAACCCTCCGATATACTTTACACATACTTCTGCCAGTAAAAGGGAAAAAATATTTCAAGGACACATTTTTTGCACATAACAATAGGCGTAAAAGATGACTATTTTGTTTTTACAAGGTAATTTTAAAAGAAACTCCTCTGTTTGATAAGTGGGGAAGTGAGGACACAAGATAACCCATAGTATTGAGGCCTGTTAGGAGTCATGAAAAGTCACGGGTTGAACAGTAATTAACATAGTCATAAGATACCAAAACTCAAAACATTTACACCTTCATACAACAGCTCCTACGATCGAAACAAAAAATTACGAAGCCTACATCATGTTTTATAGACTCTAAAGGCATGCTTGGAACGAAATTCAAACTATGGTGGAGTTTGATTTCATCCCAATATTCCTTGGCCTTTGGTAAGAGCTAAAAAGCAATTCCAAAGATCAAATCAGCCCTTCTTGACGAATCTCATTTAGTGTTGAAGCTAAAGAAGTTCCTCAAGTGCAGTCTTACTACACAAACAAGCATATCAACCTTCATATGAAACAATTTCTAACGATGAAAAGAGCAGAGGAGACAGCAAGCAGAAGCTAAATTTTTGGGCATTACATGACTAGATAACATACTCAAAATAAACGCATTTATGCATTCATTCACAATTTCATAGTATCAAAACAAGACCAGTCGGAAAACCACCTTAAGTTTCAGTAACAAAGTAAAGCAAAAGAAAACAGAATTGAACGAAGGGGGTTACCTGTTTCTGTCGGAGAGGTCTCCACCACCGGAGTTTATATTTACCTCGCCGAAATTTGACTCTTTAGTGTATATTTCTCTGAAATCTCTTGGTTTCTTTTTTGAGCTAGAGAATGGTTCTCCAAAGAAACTCAAGCAAAACCAAAAGCCAGCCCCTTTTCCTCTATCTTAGAGGGGTTTATATAGGGGATTTAGGGTAGAAAAAGGGTGGAAAACAGATGGGGTTTCTGGGAAATTCGTTGGGTAAATTCGAATTCAAACCCTTCTCCAACAAAATTGAGCTAAATTCACGGGAATCGTTGGAGGAGTCAGCTGTGATGTTCTGGGTTCTTCTAGAACCAGAACAGCTCACCTTTTTCGTACTGATAACGGAGACGCAAGGGGATTTTAACGGAGGGTAACGATTTCTGCGTCGTTCTACTGGAGTTTTCGTCGTTTGAGCGATGTTGTGACGGAGTTAAGGAACGTCTGTGTACTGGGTTGTTGTTGTTGTTGTTGTTCGTTCTTTAAGAGAGAACAAACTCATTTTGCATCTCATGAAACCCATGAGCCCAAACTCGGCTACAACAAGGGGTTGAGGAGTGTGGTTTAAGTTTTGGCCACATTTTGGCCACTTTCAAGTTTAAGAGGTAGCCAAATAAAGGGTAAATAGGTAGAATCGGCTAAAATTTGAAATAGTTTAACGGATTTAGGCTATAATAAAAATAAAGATGAAGTAACTAAAATTAATCTCGAGCTTTGATGAGTTCAAACAATTAAAAATAATTATTATATTTAACACCTTATTACCTCTTTAATCAATTATGAAATTAATTTATTCAATTAATCTCTCATTTTGAATTAATTTGGAGGAAAATCAAGCGTTAATCTTTTAGCAAGGATTTTTACGAAATTAAACTTTTAAATAGTTCCTTAAGTAAACTTATATAAATTTCACATAATTAAATATGAAAAATATAAATTGTTACTCAAAACTATTATAAAGCTTATTCGAAAAGTATTTTATCCCTTTTTTACAAAATAATTATTTCAAAATTATTTAGGATTCAAAAAAGGCTCAAGATTAATTCATAATATGGAGGGTAAAAATTGGGTGTCAACATTGATCGAGGAGCAAAGGGGCTTGGCAGAAAGAGGAGTGTACCATGAGAGAACAAGGATTTCAACCTCTTTCAAATATACAACATGGATTCTGAAAATGTAGTTGGACTCTCATGTCGATCCGAATGAATCATTTCTTTTCCCGTCCAGTATTTTCAATCCATGCCGAAATAGAAAAAGCCGCAAGCATCACTAGAATCGATCGTTGGTTGAATGTCAGTAGGGTTCGATAATCATTCCTTACTCAAATAAGAAGGTGACAGTGTCAATCTAGAGACATGATCCAGAATAAGCCTTAAAACTCAAATATGTCATCGAACTTTTAAAAATTGCTAAGTTATGTCATCCGTTAATAGTTGGGCTTATTTATACCATTGTAGTGATACATTTGGTTCATTCATGACAATAACCACTAACGGAGTGCTACTTCAATCAGATTTTGCATGTGAAATTATCTAAAATCTTCATTACTTACCATCTCCCATCCCTTTGACCCCTTTTTACGAGTGACATATGCGACTCATTAAGTTCAGTAACATATTTGAGCTTTTCATTAATCTCTTATATATAATACATGGCTCTAGGACAATAAAACTAACTTATGTGATTTTTCTATTTATCAATTATGCACGACATTCAACCTTTAAGAATTATATTCCTATGTAATCCATCTTTTCTAATTTTATGTAATAAACTTATAATTTTATGTAACAAACCTATAAGGACATGTTTATCCCTTATGCTAATAACATTATTATTTTATATGAAAAAACTATACCATCTTATTTAATTGGATTATGAATCTAATTTTAAACTATATTTCACAATTTTCTCGTATTTTATGGCTCTTTAAAAAGATTTAAAAATACATAAAATTTGTTCTAAAAAAAAGACGAATTTCAAAGAGAGTACACTGATATAAGTGTAACTTGGTGTAAAAAGTACATATGGGTATGTAAATTAAGAATATGCATGTATTTTTGTGGCAGAATTTGGGATATTACATTGATTGGGACGTGGTGATGCCTTGGGAAAAAGACATGAAATTTATTTACGAAAAAAAAAAGTGATTAAAAAGAGACTAATGAGGTATAGCTGAGTAAGTAAAGTACATATGAATATGTGAATTAAAAGAATGTATGCGTTTTCATGGTAGAATTTGGGGTATTACAGTGATTGAAACGTGATGGTGGCTTGGAAAAATGACATAAAATTTGTTTAAGAAAAAAATGTTTAAAAGAGAGTACCCTAATGAGTAGGGGTGTGTATCGGTTGATAGGTCCGATTTTGTGTATTGTTGATTTAATTTACCAGTTTTTGATTTGTAAATTCGCTAAACTGATAACCAAACCAATAAGTTATTCGTTATCGATTTTTGATTAATCGATTTTTGGTCCTTAACTGTTTGATTTTTGATTTAATCGATAAGAAAATGACTCTTTTTTGCTTTCTCTTATTTTCATCTGTTTATATATACAGTACTTTCATGCATAAAAGTCTACACAAATTACAAGCAGAAGCAAATTCAAATACGTTATTACTAAAACAAACTTGTTTTCTTTCTAGTTAAGTAACAAATTCGAATGTAGTAGCAATGATAGCAATCTCTCAAAAAAAAAAACAATGCCAGTTCACAATTTACACTTACGGGTAGACCCCCCCTCCCCGCGACCAACAACCTTATTAAGAAAATGGTAGCAATAAGACAATAACTATAAAATGTAAAAAATAATACGGTATGTATTTAAAATTTAAAGCCACTATATTATATAATTAGGGATAAAAATAAAATTTTAATATAATCTTATTGGGTTATCAGTTTAACCATTAAATAAAACCTTCAAATCAAAAATCGAAATAATAGCCCAATATTTTTTTTTTACAAAACCGTTAATCCAATAACCCGATACCGATAAATTAATAATATTTTTTTGGTTCAATTTATCAGTTAAATTAATTTTTGCACATACCCCTACTAATGAGGTGTAGCTAGGTGTAAAAGTACATATAAGTGTGTGAATTAAGAGTATGTATGTTTTCATTGAGAAATTTGGGGTGTTATTAGTGGTCCGGAGGTGATAAGGAATTGAGAAAAGATTCAAATATGTCATTGAATTTAATGAAATGACTCATATATGCCACTCGTAAAAGGGGCTGAGAGAGGTCGGGGATGGTAAGTAATGAACGGTTAGATAATGTCACATGGCAAAATCTGATAGTTGTAGGGCTCCGTTAGTGGCATAAATGAACCAAATGTGTAAGGCAATGACATAAATAAACTCAACTATTAGCGGATGATATTGCTGAGTCATTTCTGAAAGTTCGATGACATATTTAAGATTTTTTCCTTATTTTTATTGCAAGAAGTGCTTCTTTGTCCACTTGCAGTACTTACTAATTTAAAGTTGAAAAATAAATTTCATGCAAATTGCACACTAAACTTTTGGTATAGGTGTTCCAGGCTAATAATCTACGGAAAAAAGGAGGGGGAATAACATATCAATCGAAGATCCTACTCTTCTCACGAAGGGGAAAATGAATCATTTTTCCAATTTTTCATTTTGTTTTAAGGCCCCATACGAAGAAAGCAGGGGAAATGCCACACATTTTCCCTTATTTTCCATCTTAGCTAACAAAAATATTAAAAAGGATTTAATTTTTTTAAAAAAAGATAAAAAAAAGAAGTCAAATTATTCGGGTGATTTGTGGGTTTTGAGTGGAAGTGGAAGACATCGATGCAATTTGTGGGTTTTGGTCCATGTGGAACTTTAACCCTACCAAATAGAGTGGATGCAAAATTTTCAATACATATTAATTTTCTCTTATATTTCAACTAGATGAGACTATAAATAGTCACACATTTCTGGTTGTTTGGAGAAAAAGCAAACAAAACTTTACAATAACAATGAGCATGTGGTGGTTCATAACAACATTAGCTATTACTGCTTTCTTTTGTAATTCCCCTGCTTATGCTTATGATAACAACCCTCTACAGGATATATGTGTTGCTGTTAACGACTCTCAAACTTCAGATAAAATCGTCCTTCTATAGTACTTGATTTATTTCGGAATGAGGCATAATTTTTGTATATATATTGTATAATCTGAATGATATGCTTAGCTTCATTTTATTTCACCTGTGCAGTTTTCGTGAATGGAAAGATTTGCAAAGACCCGAAGCTTGCAACAGCAAATGATTTCTTTGCTTCAGGTCTTAATGTTGGTGGAAATGCAGCGCTCGGGTTTGATTTTGCTGCAAAGTTTGTGGATGTAAACAACATGCCTGGACTCAACACTCTTGTTATTTGTATTGTCCATGGTGATCTGGAACCACAAAGTGTTTTTCCACTTCACACGCACCCTCGAGCTACTGAGCTGATAACTGTCCTGGAGGGTACTGTCTATGTAGGATTTTTTGTCCCTGATCCTGCAAACTTCTTGAAGAATCGTCTCTTCTCCAAAATCTTGAATCCAGGCGATGTGTTTGTGTTCCCAAAAGGTCTTATGCACTTGCTGTATAATGTGGGACACAAAAGAGCTACTCTGCTTGGCTCTTACAACAGTCAAAATCCTGGAGTTGTCACTATTCCTAGTTCAATCTTTGCTCTTATTATGAACGACGTTCTTGCCAAAGGCTTCCAGCTTAATAAGACAGAGATTGCAGAACTTCGAAAGAAATTCTCTTAGGCTATATTATATGCCATTAAAAATATGATTCTGTGTTTTCTGAAAGTTAGTTGCAGCGCACTAGCTGATCACCAGCGTCTTATGAAAGCGTTGGAATAATATATTTCTCTAATAAATACTGTTTGTTTTATTTTTCCAGTATTTGGAGTGAGCTTGTTCATTCATGGAAGCTGGCATTTTCCCTAATTTTCTTTCTTCTCCGTCTTGCTGTTATTTGTTGAAAAGTGAAATTATGTTAATGCACTTATAGGCTATATGTTATATATATGAGCCCGGAATCTAAAGGGTCACCTTTTGAAGTGAAAATTTCAAAACAGTCAATGGAATTTGGGATATACCAATAGGGACAAAACGGTCACCTGCAAACGACAAACAAAAAGCTTCTTAAATTTCACGTTAAAAGTAATAAAAATATGCATTTAATTTTGAACGTCAAAAAGTCAACTAACATTTTAAACAAAAGTTTCATGATCTTTGAGATTTATAAAGTTTGTATTGTACCAATTTTTTGATTATTTTATTTCATATAATCAAAATTAGACTTTTCAAAATTATTCTATTACCTCAATTTTTCCTTGATATCGGTCAGTTCAGTTAGTTTTTGATTTTTTTTTCTTTAAAAAATATAAAAGCTAGAACACTTTATTATGTATACTTGTGTATGACTTTGGCAAAAACTCTTTAGACATTTTTATTGTTTAAAAGGTGATAAAAAAATAAGAATAAAATGCATCCCATTATTTTACAATAGTGTAAAATAATTTTAAGTATAGATAAAAAAATATTATGTAGATTATACGAGCGGGGAGAAATCAATGAAAAGGAAACTCAAGAATTGAGTCGTACTTAAATTATTTATCAAATAAAAGAAATTTAAATCATAAGAGAGGAAAAATATTTAATAACATGTAGCTTGTTACCAGAGATCATTGGAATACCTTGTAACTTACTAGTTACTACCCGAGAGTCAAAATCATTGAACAAATTTAGTGGGGTAATATAGTAAATTTCAATATTAGGACTTTGAATGTTAATTATGTTGCCGCTTTTCATCATCCCGGGTCCTAAGCAAATTTTTTAATATTTTATTATTTCTAAACTTAATATATAAAATATATTTACACGCGTATTATTCGGTACAATTCAGTATAAAAAATCTACCTAATTATTCGGTTAAAAGCCGTCGATTTTATTAAAAAAATCTAAAAATCAATTCGGTACGATTTAATTCGATCGATAATGTCAATTTTTTTTAAAATCATTGACACCCCTGCCTACAAACGACAAATAAAAAGCTTCTTAAATGTATATCACGTTAAAAAATAATAAGAATATACATTTAATTTTAAAAGTCAAAAAGTCAACTAACATTTCACACAAGAGTTTCATGATTTTAAACTATTTCTTTGAGATTATTTAGTACATAAATTTAGTTGATTTCAAAATTCAAAAATAACTAAATAACTATTTTATATCACTAGTTTATATTAAGTGAATTGTTGGGATATGACGCACCTCTTAAGAAAAATATATAAGGATATAAATCAAAAGTTACTTTCCATTTTTATTCTTTTGATTATTCTCAATTTTCCTAGAAAATGGTAAGTAATTAAGAATCTCATTAAAAGGAAGGTAAATATGGAAAAAAAGTTCTAACAATGCTCTTGAATTTTGAAAAATTCACTTAGGATGTGTTTGATATGGAGGAAAAATATTTTTCATGAAAAATATTTTCTAGGAAAACAAGTGTTTTTTCTTAATTATTTTCTTATGTTTGGCATGTAAGTAAAAAATATCATCCTAAAATCATTTAGGTATATCTAAAATAAAATTATGAGAATGTGTGGGGTGTGGGGGTGGGTTTGGGTGGTGTGGTGGGGGTAGGGATTGGGGGTCGGGGTGGGATAGGTGTGGTGGGTGGGGTGGATGGTTGTGAGGGTGATGGGGAGGAGACAAAACGACTTGTTTTCTATACTTTTCATTAGATAAGTCATTTTTCTTAGTTTTAAGGAGCTTGATTTCCTAAAAAAATATATTTAATTTTTTTTGACCAATCAAACACGAGAAAATAGAAAATCATCCATACCAAATACACCCTTAATTTGAACTTTGAAAAAAGTTCCAACAATTCACTTAATATAGACCAGAGGGAGTTAAATTTAATTTTGAACGTAAAAAAAGTCAACTAACATTTTATAAAGGAGCTTCAGGACTTTAAACTATTTTGCCACGAAACTAAACCCTAGAGTCCATGGAGAATAAAAATTTGGATACTAGCCAACGGATTATTAGGCCCTTTAATAGGGATATTAAATTATAAATGTCATTCTTATTCTTCTATTAGTTCTTTTTTTCCATTTTGACCTACGATAATTACTTTACATTTAAAGATACTAATTAAAGAATGAACTTTTCACTTATTTCTTCTTCCTTTTCCTTTTTGTCATACAACAATTTTGCTATGAGTTTTTCACGTATTTCTCCTTCTTTTTTTTTTAATGGTGAACAATGTAAAATTTAATTAATTTTGAAGTCCTAAATATTTGAAAATTAATTGAATGTATAATTTTGACTATAGGAAAGCAATAAATTATAATTCTATCTAATGTAAAATTTATTTTTTAAGGATAGAAAAGGCGAACGGCATTCCACTAAGGTGCTTTGTACTTGCGGGTTCCTTATTATTAAATAAAATTTTAAAAAGATTAAGTTCCTGAAAAATAAATTAATGTCAGTTCTATGTATTTAAAACATTAAAATTGAGTGTTATTACAATAATGTAGCTGTTGAATGCAAAATAATTTGATATCATGTGAACTTGTGAGGGTGAAAATCATTCACACCTCTTAACTTTTATTTAAAAATCAAGCGCTTAATGCTTCATTTTCAATTCAACATTTATGTAACATTTTTTTATTTATATACAGTATTTTATTTTTAACCTATGTATTGGTAGATTTTTATTCAAGTTCTTTAACATTATAAGTAGAATAATCTTTTTATAAGTTTATCAAAAAAAATAAATGTTATATTTTTTATGATTGTTAGACATAACCAACCCCTTAAATTTATCGAGATATTCTATGTAGACACTTAAACTAACTCCTGTACCAATTGAACATATCGACTCCTAATAAAGTGGTTCAATAAAACATCCTTATAGTTTGAGTGTTTGTTTATGTATTATACCAAATACAAAACTGTAGTCATGTTGGTTTCAAGAATTAAAAAACCAAGAGTAAATTACTAATTACTTGAGTTGATGTCTCACATGGTCACTCAACTAATAGTTATTATGTCAGAAAGTCATTCTCTTTAAATAAAATTAGAATAAAAAATAAATATGACTTTTTGAGATAATCACTATTAGTTGGAACCTTCTTTGCTATTGATAGTATTTTTCTTTTTTGAATCAACACAGTTCCAATTTTTATGAGACCACGTCTAGTGAATGCAAGCCAATGAGAAAGCTTTTAGGAATTTGAGGTTTGTAAAAGTTATTTTCTTCCTTTTGTGAAGGGCAAATTGGTCATTCAACTTTTGATGGACATTTTTGTAATTTAACCTTTAATATTTTGCTTCTCATGGGGCAAATATACTCCTCAATTTTGCGATTTAGAACAGGTATATCACTCGTTAAAAAAATCGTGCATATATATAGTGTTTCAAAAACCTCAAACTAATTTTTTTAATTTCAAAAATACCACGTGACTTTAGGAGAATTTTATAGTGTTCTTTTACTCGTCCCTGGAAGGAGCTCCCACCTTTTTGCTTACTTGATAAACTTAGAGTTAGAGGTGGAGGGTGCTTATCACTCGAGCCACCCCTTTCTTGTCATTCCATGTGGCTTTAAAAATTACTCACCTATTTTTACCCTTCCAGGCCCATCCCAAATGAAAAAATTCAATCCCTTTACTATTAAGTCATCACGCTGATGACTTAGAATGTTCTTTTGTGATATTAGTTTTTCAGTTGGGTCGGGTTTGGAGAGGTAAAGAAAAGGTTAAACCATCAAAAGAGACATACCTCCTTACCATATTTATTAACTCTCTCACTACTTTATTTTAATTACTTAATATACCACATGTAAACACCTTGATACATCGCTCCAGGTCGTGATACATCGCCTCACCTCGTGATACATCACCCCGATGTATCAAAGGTAATTATCCAGAGGTGAGGCGATGTATCACGCATTGGGGCGATGTATCAGAGCGAAGTGAAGTGGGAAAAAGAGTAATTAGCTCCCAAAGATGTGTGTTTTATGTAAGTTACCCTAAAAAAAAATAGGTGAAGTAATTTTTAAGGCCACGTGTCATTTTTAAAATTACAAAATCAGTTTTAGTTTTTTTTTTTTAAAAAATTCTACTAAATATAGGCCTGTTAACGAAAAGGGTAAATATGCGCTAATTTTTAAACGTCAAGAGTATATATGTAACATCTTTTAACGAGTGGATATCCGCTCTAAAATCACAAAGTTGATGGGTAAATTTGTCTCTTTTTCCCGATATAATATGATATGATGATGATAAATTTAGGGGTGTTCACGGTTTGGATAACAAACCAAATCAAATCGATTAAATAAATCAATTTTATAGGGGTTTCGTTTATTTTAATTTGACATTTTTAAAAATTGATATTATTTGATTTTGTTTTGATTTTGTGAGGAAAAAAAAATGAAAAAACTCGAACCGAACTGATAAAGTATATACATATTTTTTTTATAATTATGTATACATAATAATTATTTTTTATGAATAATTTTAAATATTATATATATATTTTTATCAAAATTTATTTATAATTTAGGAAGGGGGGGGGGGGGGGGGCGGTAATGAAATCAACTTGGTGGCATGATCCAGTTGTTGGCTCTTCTGATTTTGATTTCATTTTCTCCACCGGTAGTGAAGACTCAACATGAAAGGAAAAAAATATATTATGGCGTATGATGATGACAAATGTATGTTTGCTAACTAATTTGTTTTTTCTATTCTCCCACACCTTGTCTTTTGATTTTATTTTCGTATATAATTAATAATCGAACAATCGAATCAAAATGGATAACAATCAAACCAATAAATGTATATTATATTTAGTATGATTTGATTTAATAATTTAAGAACTAATTAAATTGATTTGATTATCATTTTGACTAATAACTGACCCACCCTAATGATGATATTAGGGAAAATGTCCAAAATTGCCCTTATGGTTTGCAAAAAGGTCTGATTTTTCCCTCTGTTAAAGCTTAGGTCAATTGTGCCCCCGCTGTTTACAAACGGGCACACGTTTGTCCTTATTTTGCAACTTAGCTAACAAAACTATTAAAAAGGATTTAAAAAGATAAAAGAAGTCTAAGTAGGCGTTTGGATATGCGATTTGCGATCATAATTTGAAATCTCAAATTCTTCAAAAATCAGGATTTTAGATTTCAAATTGTGATTTCAAATTTTATTATATGTAAAACTTGACCTATAAGTTTATATTTTATAAAAAAGACCCATTATTTTAAATTATGCAAGAAAAGCTCATGCTCGGTCGTGAAGAGATTGTCCGTACCATGTGAAAAGATTATATTAAAGAATAACTAGTTATACTATTGTTGACTAGGAGATCTGTATAAAGTTATGTCTATTTGAAAATGTGTAATGACAAATATTTATTTATAAAAACATAAAAATATGCGATTTATCAATAGTCTCAGGTGTGGCAATGCTCGTAGGTTATACCGTTTATAATGAGATTATATATAACTAAAAGGTCAATATGCTAAGAGCCTAAGATAGTGCAGAGTACTAAACCTTAGTTTATTTATCTATGAAGAATGGTCAAAATTGTACCTAACCTATTCAGTATATTTTACTTTTACGCTTTCCAAAACTGGAATGCTTCTTTTATGTCATTATTTTCCTGCCAAACCAACTAGTTTCGTCTACCCTCAAAACCCAAACTATTATTTTTTAGCTAAATTTTCAACGGTTTTTGTTTTTCTCTTAGTATAAGTAGTCAGACCTTTCTGGTTGTTTTGGAAAAAATCATAACAAATCCAAATCATAACAATGAGCAT
The DNA here is from genome assembly GCA_003996215.1 of Jaltomata sinuosa. NCBI lineage: Eukaryota > Viridiplantae > Streptophyta > Magnoliopsida > Solanales > Solanaceae > Jaltomata > Jaltomata sinuosa. The sequence continues at coordinate 122,599 of QJPP01003337.1, forward strand.
GTGGTGGTTCATAACAACTTTAGCCATAATTGCTTTCTTTTGTAATTCCCCTGCTTATGCTTATGATAACAACCCTCTACGGGACATATGTGTTGTTGTTAACGACTCTCAGGCTTCAGGTAAAATCGTCCTTCTCTAATACTTCATTTGTTTCGGAATGAGACATAGTTTTTGTATATATGTTCTATAATCTGAATAATATGCTTAGCTTCATTTTATTTCACCTGTGCAGTTTTCGTGAATGGGAAGACTTGCAAAGACCCAAAGTTTGCAACAGCAAATGATTTCTTTTTTTCAGGTCTTAATGTTAGTGGAAATGCAGTGCCCGGGTTTGGTTTTACTGGAAAATTTGTGGATGTAAACAACATACCTGGACTTAACACTCTTGGTATGTCTATTGGTCGTCTTGATTTGGAACCACAACGTCTTGTTCCAATTCACACTCACCCTCGATCTGCAGAGCTGATAACTATCTTGGAGGGTACTGTCTATGCAGCATTTCTTGTACCTAATGCTGCAAACTTCTTTAAGAGTCGTCTCTTCTCCAAAATCTTGAATCCTGGCGATGTGTTTGTGTTTCCACAAGGTCTTATTCACTTCCAGTATAACGTGGGACACAAAAAAGCTACTTTTCTCGCTACTTTCAACAGTCAAAATCCTGGATTTGTCATTATTCCTAATTCAATCTTTGCTTCAGAACCACCTATTATGGACGACGTTCTTGCCAGAGGCTTCCAGCTTAATAAGACAGAAATTGCAGAACTTCGAAAGAAATTCTCTTAGGCTATATTATACGTGTCATTAAAATATGATTCTGTGTTTTCGGAAAGTTGGTTGCAGCATCTTATGAAAGCGTTGGAATAATACTTTACTCAATAACTCCTAAATCAAGTGGCAATCTATGTAACTACAATCTTTCTTTGCAATATAATGAATAAACACTATGTTGGCCATGCACCTTTTGTAATCTGAGAGTGGAATTGACATGCTTAATGGCTATGTATAATTTTTGAAATAAATCAAGTGATGCACACGTTGTCAAGAGTCCCTCAAAAATATCATTCACCTGGAGCCAAATTGGTACCCCTTTTTATATGTTTTGAGTCAGGGTAAATTTAAACAGAATTTCCTGCATCTGAATTTTATCAAGAACGTGTCTTTAGTTTCTTTTCTCTTTCATTTTCTAACTATTAACTCAGTCTTTTCATGTAGCCTCCTACATAGCTCATCGCTAGTTGGCTTGGAACAAAGTCCTCACTTATCTTGTTGTCCCAGCTCTTCCTTCTTCCATGAGCTTTATTGCGTTGTTGTCTAGGAGAAATGTTTGCATCCCTAGCTGCATTTGCAAAGCATCTATCCAACATTTCTTTCTACTCGCCATCCTCAAACTTGACTTCACCCTGCCGAGTATTTGGAGAGACAACACTACTTCCAACAACTTGTATTTGTTTGTTAGTATTAATAGGAGTTAGAACTTCAATATACCTGTATTCAAAGTTACAAGTGCATCTAGGAGTTGTCTATCCAATTTATCAATAGTAGAACTCACCATAGCATTGTGAAGATTTTGTGATGAAGCTTTACACTAGAAACATAAATTTTGCAAGCATCCAGTTTTACCCTGCCAACTCTCCAATAGACTTATAACACTATTAGGCATTGCCCATTTCACCCCATATATAGGAAAAGATCCTAAATCTGTTGGAGGCTTGCAGCTTAAGGCATAACCTCTTCTTTGTACATATCTTGAGTAAGACTTTATTCCAGGAAGCAATTCATCCAAAACTAGTAACTTTTATTGGTGCTTTGGCCTTCCGAAGCATCTTCCAAGGCCATGACTTCTCCCATTACGTAGTTTGTTTTTGAAGAAAATTGTTGCAACGTTTATCAAAGTATTTCTCATCATTACTGAGCATGCACCCTACTACCATTCAAAACTATAGGCTCTAAAAGATTAAGTAGTTCAATTATTAGAGAAGAACGCTTTTAAAACTGATTTTAGTGCATAACAAATGTAAAAGTATAGCATGGTGCATTTGAAGGATTTGATTCTTATATGAAGCATAGATTCACATGCACCTTTCTTGTCCACACTTGTTCTGTTTCTTAGAGACACATGCTGATGCAGCTTTTGTACAATGTAGTTCAACTGAACTAAAAAAAAATGCAAGATAGAGGAGTGGAAAGACTGGTAAAAATGCGTGTGCTTTCATGAGGGAGCAAGAGCAATGGATAATAACAATAATGATGCAAAACCAATTTCATGCTTAACACATGATTCTTCTGGGAGATCATCTATTCCAGTCAACTGCAACTTCTCAACCAATCGCCTTAGGAAAACTGGATGTATATCAGCGTTGTTACCCTTGTTGTAAAGGGACAATAATACTATCACAGTATGCAGATGCATATCGAGTAGCAGTTGACAGTAAAACGCAAGCGAAGGGGGCAGAGGCAACTTCTTATCGATTGTACATATGCACCAAAGTAACAATAGAGCTTCCGATAATAGAACACCAAAAGCAAGGAAAGAGCTTTCTTCGAAATTCTGTTGTGTTATCCTGCTAACATCAAATCTAAAAGGGTAAAAGCGTTAAGTATTGGCTTCTGATTTCTGTAGTCAAACTAGAAAATTGCTTCCGGAAATATGATAACAGAAGTGTGAATACCTTTCGCTTCATCAACTTCAAAGTGACATTGACTGATATATACTGAACAAACATGCTAAATGAGATATATCATAATTGTGTAGTGTTGGATCTTCAACTTATAAAACGGATGTAAAGCTCAAACCTTCCCGCAAGCAATAGATGTTGTCTGTCCTACAACAAAACTACCACTCAATCAGATCAAATACTCAGTAAGCTACGCCTACATAGAGCTATATATGATAAACATAAAATAAAACCCAGTAAATCTATACATAATTAAAAAATAATGTTAACCATGATGTCCTGCATTACAACTACACATTGATTTCCCTGGCAAACACAGAGACATTCGAGTTATCAGAAGTCTCCTCTATTCCATCACAGTATCTTTTCTTCACAATTTGGTTTACTTTCACCTCAAATAGAATTCAGATGCCTACACATGAGAAACAAGCATAATTTGAAGAATAAAAAAGAGCCACATCAAAAACAAAGGGGAAGAAACAGCCTAGAATAAAGAAAAATCAATAACAAAAAATCTCACGTCTCAATTAAACTAAATAGTTAGTGACGCATCAGTTCGTTGGCATTACTAACCTCTTTAGTGGCGATAACATACTATTATTACCTACAAAATTTTATAATTTCTATAACTAACAAGTTTTTCATAAAGACAATACATTTAGGGATGATAAAATATTTCTTAGTGTATATAACTTTATTTAGCGATGAAGCATTAAATTGTCTTTACATACTTTAAAACCCATGTTTTGGGATGACCGATTGACCAATTTATTTTCGTCCCAAAAAACCTTTTGTGACAATTTAATTTTGAGTGACAAATTAATTTGTCACTGATGATCAAATTTGTTGGTACTTGTGGAGTTTAACGGTCTTTGTGATGTAGCCTCCTATATTATATATAGCTCATAAATGACTCTTCTTTCATCACTTATATACCGGTGTATAAAAGACATATCTATGTCATATTCAAGTGTCTATCTGGTCACTAAGTTTACGGATTTATCTTACAAAAAATGTCAAGCTTAAGGGGCTATCTAGGTATTTAGCCTAGTTTTTTTAAGGATAAAAACTCAAATATGCCATTGACCTTAATGAAAATAGCTTATCTATGTCACTGGTTAAAAATTGAACATAAACATGTCATCGATGTTAACATTTCAGGTCATATATGCCATTACCCACTAACAGAATCCTACTATGCCACTGCATCCAAGGCCGGGGAGTACCAATATTGCTAACAATCTGTGTAATATAGTGGAGGTATGTATTTGAAATGGGACTTAGGGATGCCTTTCAATCTGTCATTCTTTATGTGGAGAGTGATCAGAAGAAAATTACCAATTGATAGTATTATCAGAAGTTTTGGCATCCAGGTTGACACTAGATGTGTGTGCTGCAGTAACTCTCGATTAGAGACTCTTGACCATCTGTTTACTACTAGTGATCTGGTTACACGAATATGGGAGCATATGGCTCGACCTCTTGGCCTTTCACATACTAAACATACTGTTCAAGGGGGCAGTCAAATGCAAAGAACGAAGTGCACAGAGTACTTCTGCATATTACACCTTGCTTTACCATATGGGAAATCTGGAAGACAAGAAATGCCAAGAACTATGATAACAAATACTTCACTCTATTCAGAATTACTATTCAAATTTAGTTTAATGTGCAGGTGGCTATTTCCAAAAAAATTCAGCAAGATGGATACTAGCTGGGGATGGTCCAATACATGCTATATTGCTGAAAATTACAAGTCGAGGATCAACAACATCATGGTTAAATGGACAAGACCTCACGGCAACACTTTGAAGCTAAACACTGATGGTAGTAGCTTCATGACTAGACAAGGATTAGCTGGAATAGGAGTTGTTAGGAAAGGAAATGGGGAGATGTTGATGGCTTTCACTAAAACTACCCAATTCTTGACTAACAACTCTTTTGAACTACAAATTGTCCAAGTTGTTAGAGCACACAATTTAAACACACAGCGGAAGCATGTTACGGATCACAAAACTTACATGATTTACAGATAACGTAAAATAAAATTGAAAACCAAAAAGTACTTACTTGTTGAAGCTTTCACAGATTTCGTTCAGCACCACGGAATCCAGAATTGCGATACGATCTACAGCCTTCTACTAATTCCTAAGTAATTTTCAATCAACACTTGTGTGGGCAAGTGGTTTCTTTTGTCTGAAAAGTGGTGTTCTTTATGAAGAACAGTACGTTCTTCTTATACACAATTCAACAGAGGTTGAATTTTAAAAAAAAACCTCTGTTTTTATTTCACCATTAAGGCAAAAACATTTTTCCATAAATATATAAAAAAATGTTTTTCTCCATAAATAGGCAAGACATTTTTTATCCATAAATATGCACACGTTTTCCATTTTAATACTCCTTAAAGTTTCCGTTTTAAAGATTACTCTATTAAAACAAACATTTAGAAGATTAGTAAAATAATTTACTTCTTCCGGAGTATTCCTTTTCTTTCCAAAATTGATTAATGAATCAGGCATAGTAGGGACCATAGATTTATTAACTGAGGCTTTCAATTATGATATTAATCCGCAATTGAATGAATTATCATACCATAATAAATTACAAATTATTCCACTAAGAACCTGTAATTGCACTCCTCGATTTAATTTCGAAATCTACCATTACATCTTATTTAACCCTCCATGTTAGAATTACCGACACCAATCAATTAAATTAAATTTTTGAAAAATTCAATTCATTGATTAATTTAATCCTTTATTTTTATACTTAACTTATTTCACATGACGGATATTAAATCCACATGCAGGATTTTCACGTGAAAACTTATAAGCAACCATAAAGGGGTGTCTGAGACATGGTTCTATCAACTAATTATTATTTCACTTGTGTGATTTGTTATCATCCAACCTATTAGGAATATATTGACTCATAATAGAGTCTCGCCTTTTAATAGATTAAAATAATAAATTAAACTACATAGATCATAATAATTATATCAAGATTACGAGTATAAGTACATGTAATGGACTAGGGAAGTTGTTTACTAATATTCAGAATATAAACGAACATCTCTACTTGGTCCGTTCAATACATACAAAATGTACTAGCACAAGAAGTCGGAATATTACCACTCCCATAATTAAGATCAAATTATATTTAATCTTGTGCTACAATCACCAAGATATTTGTCCTGCTTTATCTCTGATTGTGAACAATAATTTATAACTTATAAGAACCGACAATTTTAATCTTCCGTGTATGAGTTGAATAACTCCATATACAAAATCGTCTACTGTATAAGTAAAGGACACACATGTTGACACAATGATTTATTTAAATAAAGACTTTATTAATAAAATAAATAGTCTTTACATGGATTGAAAACATAATACTATAACATAAATTACATGGTTACTAGTATATCCTATCAATCTTCCACTTAGACTTATAACCATGCATTCACAATTTTAACACCCATTTATTTCACATGCTTATCAAAAACCTTCTGAGTTAAGCCCTTTGTAAATGGGTCCGCCAAATTGTTCTTCGACTCAATCTTCAAAACTCTCACATCACCTCTTTGAGTTATATCCCGAATCAAATGATACTTTCTCTCAATATGCTTACTTCTTTTATGGCTTCGTGGTTCTTTCGAGTTCGCAACCGCACCACTATTATCACAATAAAGTGTGAGTGGTGCTTGTACTGAAGGAACCACTCCAAGCTCTTTCAGAAAGTTTCTGAGCCAAACAGCCTCCTTAGCTGTCTCAGAGGCAGCTACATATTCGGCTTCCATGGTGGAATCAGCAACACATGATTGTTTGATACTCCTCCATACTATGGTTGCACCTCCTCAAGTAAACACATATTCTGAGGTAGATTTTCTAAAATCTTTATCTGACTAAAAGTCTGAATTTGTATACCCAATAGGTATAAGATCGCCAGAGTGAAAAACAAGCATGTAATCCCTAGTCCTTTTCAGGTACTTGATTATATGCTTAACTGCAGTCCAATGTTCTTGACCAGGATTAGACTGAAATCTACTAACCATGCCAACAACAAAGCAAATATCAGGTCCGATGCACAACATAGCATACATGAGACTCCCTACAATAGAAGCATAAGGGACCGCCTTCATTCTTTCTATCTCATCAGCCGTTTTGGGCGACTGATCCTTTGATAAAATAATTTCATGCCTAAAAAGAAGAAATCCCTTTTTGGAATTTTGCATCCTAAACCTTGCAAGAATAGTGTCGATATAAAGTGCTTGAGATAAGCCTAATATCCTTTGTTTTCGATCTCACATGAGCTTGATCCCAAGGATATGAGACGCTTCTCCCAAGTCTTTCATATCAAAACGTGAGGACAACCACTCTTTAACAGAATTCAACATGTTTACATTATTTCCTATAAGCAAGATGTCATCTACGTACAGAACCAAAAATGCTACTCTGTCTCCATCCCATTTTTTGTATATGCATGATTCATTTTCACATTGATCAAAACCAAAAGTCTTAATCGAATTATCAAAACAAGTATTCCATGCCCTAGATGCTTGTTTTAATCCATAAATAGATTTCTTAAGTTTACAAAACATGTGTTCATTGCCATATTCTACGAAACTTTCTGGTTGTGCCATATAAATGCACTCATCAAGACTTCCATTTAGGAAAGCCGTCTTGACATCCATTTGCCAAATCTCATAATCATAATGAGCAGCAATGAATAAGAGAATCCTAATGGATCTAAGCATAGCTACCAGCAAAAAGGTTTCCTCATAATCAATTCCTTCTTTTTGAGTGAACCCTTTCGCAACAACCCTAGCCTTAAAAGTTTGCACTTTTCTATCCACACCTCTTTTTTCTTATAGATCCATCTACAACCAATGGGTTTGACTCCTGTAGGTGGTTCTACAAGTTCCCAGACTTGATTTGAGTACATGGACTCCATTTCAGATTTTATAGCAACAATCCACATTTCAACATCTTTATCATGTAGTGCTTTAATGTAATTAAGGGGTTCTGTATTAGGCTCTTCAGGAATTCTATCGTATGATTCTCTCAAGAGTGCAAACCGTTCGGATTTTCTAATAACTCTCCCACTACGACGACTAGTCACTACAAGATCCGCTACATCAGGAACCACATTCTGAACACCCTGAACGTTTTCCTCCATAATGTTGGTTGCTCGACATTACTCTCACTACTTTGAGGTAGTGAAATGTCAGGAGTTTGCTCAAGTGCAACCTCTTCTGCAAGCTCTTGCCTATTGACATTTTTCCCACTACGTGTGAACGCAATGATATGTCAATAATTATTTGGGAAATTCATTCTTGTGTTTCGTTATTCGTTATTCTATTGCTTAGTTCCTGTAAAACAATTTTACTTCTAGGAACATAGTTCATTAAATAATCCTCTTCCAAAAATTTGGCATTTGTCGAGACAATTACCTTTTGTTCCCTAGGACAATAAAATAAACCCCCTTTCGTTCCTTTTGGATATCCAATAAAAATGCATACTTCTGTCCTAGATACCAATTTATCCATTTTCCCTTTCAGCACATGTGCTGGACAACCCCAAACTCGAATATGCCGCAGACTAGGCTTGCGCCCACTCCACAATTCTGATGGGGTTAAAGGTACCGACTTAGAAGGAACCAAGTTCAAAATATAATTTGCAGTTTCTAATGCATACCCCCAAAAAGAAAAAGGCAAATTTGAATAACTTAACATTGATCTAACCATTTTCATAAGAGTTCTATTTCTACGTTCTGCTACACCATTTTATTGTGGTGTTCCCGGAGCAGAATATTGAGATGTAATTTTGGATTCTGATAAGTATTTAATGAATTTCGCAGAAAGGTATTCACCATCACGATCAAATTGTAATGTTTGGATATATTTATTATGTCGCTTTATCGTTTATATCTTAAATTCTTTGAATTTTTCAAAGTATTCAGATTTACGGCGCAACAAATAAATATATCCATATTTAGAGTAGTCATCTATGAAAGTCACAAAATACTCAAAACCACCTCTTGCTTGTATATTCATAGGGACACACAAATCAGAATGAATTAATTACAACTTATTACTGGCTCTATTTCCTTTGGAAGGAAAAGGTCTTTTGGTCTTTTTTTCTTCTAAACAGGATTCACAAGTTGGAAGTGCCTCCACTTTCAATGAACTCAAAGGTCCATCAGAAATCAACCGTGAAATCCTATTTATATTAATATGACCTAGACGTAAGTGCCATAAGTATGTTTTACTCAATTCTAAAATACATTTTCTCTTATTTGATTTATCAATATTATTTAGTTCTGGTGATGGTAGCAAATTATGAGATACATCAAAAATAAACAGATCATCTATTCTAGGAGCAGAAAGTATAAAACGATTATGATGCTTAATAATTGCACTATTATTAGCAAAAAAAACGTTAAAACCAGCATTCATTATTCTTGAAATAGACAACAAATTCCTTCTTATAGAAGGCACATAAAGAACATTATTCAAAACCAAAGTTCTAGAAGCATGGAACGAAAAGGAAATATTTCCTATAGCTAAGGCTGGTGCTGGCTCCCCATTTGCTTGAAATACGCTAACTTCATTTTCATTTAGGCGCTGTGTTTTCTGAAACCCCTGCAAAGAATTACAGATATGATTAGTGGCTCCCGAATCTATAGCCCAAAAATGGAAGAAACAACCGCTAAAAAAATTTCAACGACATTTAAAAAAGAAGTACCTTGTTTGTTCAGCTTGGTTAGGTAGTCGGGATACTGTTTTTTGTAATGACTAGGTTGCTTGCAGTGATAGCACTTATCCTTAGGCTTAGCCACACCATCAGTAGCACCTCCAGGTGCCAAAACCTTATGGGGCTTCTTCTTTTTCTTATTGCCTTTCGGCTTAGAAGACGAAGAAGAAGGTTTGTCAACCATGAATACAGCAGGATGAGCTTGTTTCTTGATTATAGATTCTGCCGCTTGCAACTCATTCAACAGTTTCGCAAGGGACAATTCCATCTTGTTCATATTATAGTTTAAGCGAAACTGCTGAAAACTGTCCGGTAGAGTCTGTAGGACCATCTCCACCTGAGATTGCTTATCAATAACTGCACCAAGTATTTTCAGCTCGTTCAACAGACTCATCATCTTAAGAATGTGTTCCCTTACCGATGATCTTTCAGCCATTTTAGTGGTTAAGAGGGCTTTCATGGCAGTCTGTTTTGCATCACGATTTTGCTCACCGAACATCTCTTTGAGAGATTCAAGCATATCGTAAGCAGGGGTCATGGACTGATGTTGATGCTGCAAGACATTCGCCATGGAGGCAAGAATGTAGCATCGTGCCATCTCATCATCCTTAACCCACTTATCATAATCTTTGACCTCATCATCAGTAGGATCTGCTGGTTTCATAGGACATTCCTCAACCAACACAAACTTGAAGCCCTCAGCAGTAAGGACAATATCTAAGTTCCATTTTAAGTCTATATAATTAGGACCTTCCAGTTTATTTTGATTCAGGATGGAGGTAAGGGGATTGAATGAAGTCATGGTTAATCTGAGATATTAAACAGATCATTAGACATGCTAAAACAACACATCACACATATAATCATGCACATAAACAATTAGATTCGTTAGGAAAACTTAACTATTCAAGCAAATATACATGCAATGTTCGATATGTTATCCCTTAAATAAAACAGTACCAACTAAGTTAGAGAGCAAACCGTATTTAAGCTAGATACATATCATAGTGCATATATTCTCTTGTCCATTGATTCAACATGTAACTTAGTTGGAAAGTTTAGACAACAAGAGATAAAGACAGTATTGACACTATACAAGTTTATCCGATGGGGAAGATGACCTACGTCAGCATGTAAACTTATATAATTATTGTTATTTATCATGGGAAACCACAAGGAATGAACCCTATCACCACTGGTTAGCAAAAATTAATTTTTTCAGAATTTTTAATTTTTCAGAAAATAGAAAAATGCCCAAAAACCCATGAAAACGACTCCGAATGACCAAAAAAAGGCCTAGATCACGGCAAACCGTAAGTATTACTCAGTGAGTCATTTTCAATGAACCTACCAAATTTCAGGCCAATCGAAGTTAAAAAATTTTTTTTTGAAAAACTGTTGTCCAAATTTGGCACATCGGCCAGGCGCAGGCAAGGAATTGGGCGCTGGCCTGCCTGCTGGCCTGCCTGGGCTTTGGCTGCCTGAGCGTCGGTCAGTGCCTGCCGCACGACATCTGTCAATGTCGGCCAGGCATTGGCTTGACGTTGGCAGTCACTTAATTTATTTATTTTCAGTATTTTGTTGAAATCATAAATTATGTTTAACAACGAAATTTATATCCAAAATCAACAACAAAAAAAAAAACTTCAAAACCATAAAAATGATTTACAACATGATTTTATATATGTAAAAATCAATAAACAAATATCCTAAATTGATAACATATCATTGAAGCTATACATATTGCAGAATTATTTTCAATATAGAAAATGATTTCATTTAACAGGAAGGCCAGAAAAATCACAATTCAAACTTGATGAAACACTTTGATTTTCCAGAGAACAACAAAATAAAAATCCATCAAGAACATGATTTATACATTTATTTCATTTAACAAAACATGTATTGAAATCTTGGAATTCTTATTACATTATCTGTTATATGTAAGAAGACTTGTGATACTAATTGTTAGAGCACACAATTTAAACACACAACGAAAGCATGTTACGGATCACAAAACTTACATGATTTACAGATAATGTAAAATAAAATTGAAAGCCAAAAAGTACTTACTTGTTGAAGCTTTCACAGATTTCGTTCAGCACCACAGAATCCAAAATTGCTATACGATCTACAGCCTTCTACTAATTCCTGAGTAATTTTCAATCAACACTTGTGTGGGCAAGTGGTTTCTTTTGTCTGAAAAGTGGTGTTCTTTGTGAAGAACAATATGTTCTTCTTATACACAATTCAACAGAAGTTGAATTTTAAAAAAAAATGTCTGTTTTTATTTTACCATTAAGGCAAAAACATTTTTCCATAAATATATAAAAAATGTTTTTCTCCATAAATAGGCAAAATGTTTTTTATCCATAAATATGCACACGTTTTTCATTTTAATACTCCTTAAAGTTTTCGTTTTAAAGATTACTCTATTAAAACAAACATTTAGAAGACTACTAAAATAATTTACTTCTTCCGGAGTATTTCTTTTCTTTTCAAAATTGATTAATTAATCAGGCATAGTAGGGACAGTAGATTTATTAACTGAGGCTTCCAATTATGATATTAATCCGTAATTGAATGAATTATCATACCATAATAAATTATAAATTATTCCACTAAAAACCTGTAATTGCACTCCTCGATTTAATTTCAAAATCTACCATTACGTCTTATTTAACCCTCCATGTTAGTATTACTGACACCAATCAATTAAATTAAATTTTTGAAAAATTCAATTCATAGATTAATTTAATCCTTTATTTTTATACTTAACTTATTTCACATGACGGATATTAAATCCACCTGCAGGATTTTCACGTGAAAACTTATAAGCAACCATAAAGGGGTGTCTTCTATCTCAAGTCCGAGACATGGTTCTATCAACTAATTATTATTTCACTTGTGTGATTTGTTATCATCCAACCTATTAGGAATATATTGACTCATAATAGAGTCTCGCCTTTTAATAGATTAAAATAATAAATCAAACTACATAGATCATAATAATTATATCAAGATTAAGAGTATAAGTACATGTAATGGACTAGAGAAGTTGTTTACTAATATTCAGAATATAAATGAACATCTCTACTTGGTCCGTTCAATACATACAAAATGTACTAGCACAAAAAGTCAGAATATTACCACTCCCATAATTAAGATCAAATTATATTTAATCTTGTGCTACAATCATCAAGATATTTGTCCTGCTTTATCTCTGATTGTGAACAATAATTTATAACTTATAAGAACAGATAATTTTAATCTTCCGTGTATGAGTTGAATAACTCCATACACAAAATCGTCTACTATATAAGTAAAGGACACGCATGTTGACACAATTACTTTATTTAAATAAAGACTTTATTAATAAAATAAATAGTCTTTACATGGATTGAAAACATAATACTATAACATAAATTACATGATTAATAGTATATTCTATCACAAGTTCCCATCAGTCCATTCCCCGATCAATGTGGGACTTTCACCCACTCTAACATGGGACAACTACACAAATGCCCATTAAAGAGAGTGACTTTGTATTTTTGCCCCCCAATAAGAAAAGTCTTACAAAAATAGGCTTCCTTGTTTTTATGTATACAACAACTACCTTTTTCCCCCTCTATACCTCAAATAATTTTAAACAACTCTTCATGCTCATTTGTCTCTCAACTTTTATATTTATTTCTTTTTCTCTTTTTTATTTTTTTTATTTTTATTTTTTCTTTTTTCTTTTTTTTCTTTTTTTCTCAATCTTTTTTTTTCTTTTATTTTTTCTTTTATTCTTTCTTCTACGTTTTTTTTCTCAATTTTTATTTTTTTTCTCTCAACTTCTATTTTTTTTTATTTTTTTCTATGATTTTTAATTTTTAATTTTATTTATGAGATGTTCTATAACACTTGCTTTAGAGGCAAAACTTAGTCTAAGCACTTTCAAACAACAAATTATGCCCCATGAGCAAGATTTGACACTAGTACATTGTGTCTTGATTTATGAGATGTTTTATAACACTTGCCTCAGAGGCAAGACTTAGCCCAAGGACCTCTCAAAAAATATAAGTTACGCCCCATGGGCAAAAGTTTACACTACTTCATTGTATCTTAATTTATGAGATACTCTATAACTCTTGCCTTATATGCAAGACTTAGCTCAAGGATTTTCAAACAACAAGTTATGCCCCACGAGCAAGACTTGACACTACCTCGTTGTGTCTTGATTTATGAGACATTTTATAACTCTTGCCTTAGAGACAAGACTTAGCCCAAGGATTTTCAAACAACAAGTTACGCCCCATTAGCAAGAGTTGACACTATCATATTGTGTTTGATTTATGAGATGTTCTATAACGCTTGCCTAAGAGGCAAGACTTAGCCCAAGGACTTTCAAATAACAAATTACTCCCCATGGGCAAGAGTTGACACTACCACATTGTGTTTTGATTTATGCGATGCTCTATAACTCTTGCCTTAGAGGCAAAACTTAGCTCAAAGACTTTCAAACAACAAGTTACGCCTCATGGGCAAGAATTGACACTAGCACATTGTGTCTTGATCATGAGATGCTCTATAACGTTTGCCTTAGAGGCAAGACTTAGCCCAAGGGTCTCCCAAAAAATAAGTTATGCCCCATGGGCAAGAGTTAACACTGCTTCATTGTATCTTAATTTATGAGATGCTCTATAACTCTTGCCTTAGAGGCAAGACTTAACTCAAGAATTTCCAAACAACAAGTTAAGCCCCACGAGCAAGACTTGACACTACCTCATTGTGTCTTGATTTATGAGATGTTCTATAACATTTGCCTTAGAGGCAAGACTTGTTCCAAAGGAGTTCCAAACAACAAAGCACGCCCTTAAGTTTACTTCGATTTCAAAGAAAGAAGATCCTCTTTGTGGATTATCCAACTTTTTGTTCATTAGCAAAAAATAATAGAGGTTAAGAAAAAAAAAAAGAAGAAAAAAAGAGAAAAGGAAAAAATAAAGATTAAAAAAGAGAAAAAAAATAAAATTTGAGAAAAAAAGAAAAAAGAGAAAAAAAAGAATAAAAAATAAATAAAGGTTGAGGAAAAAAAGAACAAAAAAAAAGGTTGAGAGAAAAAAAAAAAAAAAAAAAAAAAAAAAAAGGTTGAGAAAAAAGAAAACGAGAATTAATAAAAAAAAAAAAGAAAAAAGAAAAAAGAAAAAAATTTAAAAGATAAAATAAAAATGAAAAATGAAAATTAAAAGTTGAGAAACAAATGAACATGGAGAGTTGTGGTGTAGAGGGACAAAAATGTATTTGTTCTATACATAAAAAAGAAGGAAGAGTATTTTTTAAAGACTTTTCTTATGAGGGACAAAAATTGAAGACCACTTACTTTTGGGAACACTCCATGTAATTTCCTGCTCTAACATCCCCATCACGCTCAGAGCCCAACTGGAGCATGGACCGGGAGCTCAAATGAGAATGGACCCGACTCTCTTGTAATTTACTTCTTTTGATTGATAAACAAGGTAGGAGTCAAGGTCAAATCCCCCGTTCCATGTTGAGGTTACTCAATCGGATGGATTTTTTTTAAAAAAAAAGAATATTTCCCAAAAAAAAGAGGACATTTTCAGCAAGATAACTCTTAAGGAATATGAATAAAAAGGGTATAAAAAGCAAATAATATTACAACCCATCCAGAAAAAAGTATCAGAAAATAAGAACATCCTTGTCTTCGTATTTTTGGTACCCAAGTATAGTCTCTGCTGCGCTTTCTGATACCAATTATTAAGATCTGATAACAATTGTTACAGAAATATCGTTGGGTTAACTAGCACACAATCAACAGACAAAGAAAATAGAGAAAAAACATAACACAAGGATTTAACGAGGTTCGGCTAGGACTAATCCTCCAAGCAAAAGCAGAGAGAGTTTTCTACTATGAAAGAAGAGAAGTTTACAATGTACAATATGCTTTTAGAATTCCCAACTACAACCCTATATATAGACCCCAAGTAGTCCCAAACCTATAAGGAAAAGGTTCTCCAAATCCTATAAGGACTATACTTTCCTTTCCCAAATCCATTAGGACAAAGGATTTCCTAAACCAATAGGGATTGTGAGTTTCCTAAAATATACAAGGGAAAAATTCAAGACATAATTAACAGTCTCAAAGGTGTTGATTTCATAAGTATATATTCTTAATTATTCTTGAACTCAAAACTCAATCGAATTCTGCAACTGAAACCTAAAAGGACGAAAAAAGGTGATGAATGCAAGCCAATGAGTAAGCTTTTAGGACCTGAATAGGTATGTTATTAATAGCGAGTATTTGAGATTTGTAGAAGTTACTTATTCTGTTTGGCTTACGGCTTCATTCCCAGAGTAAAGAGAAAGAAGACACGACGGCGGGGAATAGCTCCGAGGAGAACTTCTCTGAGTAAAGAGATAAGTAAGGGTAAGAGTCATTTCAATTGAGTAGGTGAAGAGTCTCTCTCGAGCGAGATCCTTTATCACGCCTAACTAAATGAAAGAAAGTAAGGCAGATTGGTCATTCAACTTTTGATGGGCATTTTCATAATTCAACTTTTAACTTCTTGACTTTCAAGGAGCAGATATACCCCTCAACTTTACGATTTAGAGTGGATATACCTCTCTAAAAAAATTGTGCATATATAACATTGTTGTCTAACAAATACAGATATCTACTCTAGGAAAGAGCTCCCAACTTTTTGCTCTCTTGAGCACTCGAAGACACAATCTTAGGGTTGGTGGTGGAGGGTGCTTACCATCTGAGCAACCCCCTCTTGTCATGTCACGTGGCTTTAAAAAAATTAATTCACCTATTTTTTTTATCCTTCCAGACCTGATCCAAATGAAAAACACTTAATCCCTCTTCTTTCAGTCATCACCCGGGGCTTAGACTGGTTTTTTTATGATACAGGTTTTTCATTTGGGTTGGGTCTGGGTCGGGTCTGGAGAGGTAAAAAAAGTAGGTGAGATAATCTTTTTAAGCCACGTAGCATTTTTGAAATTGAAAAAACCAATTTTAGAATATTTTTAATTCAGTAAATATAAGTCTGTTAACGAAAAACGTAAATATACATCATTTTTTAAATAACAAGGGGTATATCGCTCTAAATCGCAAAGTTAAAGAGTATATTTGTCTCTTTCCCAATATAATACGATATGATGATGATATTAGGGAAAATGTCCAAAATTGTCCTTGTGGTTTGCAAAAAGCTTTGATTTTTCCCTCCGTTAACGAACGGGCACACATTTGTCCTTATTTTCCAACTTAGCTAACAAAATTGTTAAAAAGGATTTAAAAGATAAAAGAAGTCTAAGTAAGCGTTTGGACATGTTATTTGGGATCATGATTTCAAATTTCAAATTCACAGGATTTGGGATTTCAAAAAACTTTTAATGTAAAATTTGACCCATAAGTTTATATTTTGTAAAAAAATTATTATTTTAAATTTAAAAGAACTCATGCTCAGCGTAAAGAGATTATCTGTACCATATAAAAGGATTATATTAAAGAATAACTAGTTATTACTATTGTTGATGAATCTTTACAAAATTATATGTATTTGAAAGTTTGTAATCGTAAACATTTATCTATAGAAGGAACATGGAGATATGTGATTTATCAATGCGGCGCCTTAGGATATTCCAATGTCTTGTTTATTAAATATGATCTACTCATTTGAAAGATTGTATGGGAATTGGAAAAAATTTGATAGTTAGAGAACTTGTGGGTTTTCATGTTTATGAGAAAAAATACCACCTATGAAATCCAAATTGCATGTCGAAACAAAACTTCAACTTCAAATGAACCTGATTTTGAATCAATGATTTCAAATCATGTCCAAACGAGGCCTAAAATTATCGGGGTGATTTGTGGATTTTGAGTGGAAGTGGAAGACATCGAAGAGGGTACTGAAGATCTAGGAATGTTTGGGAGGCCATTTCTGATAGAAATCTTTTTAAAAATCAATGGTTTCAGGTTTGGCATGCAATGCTTGTAGGTTATACATATGCTAAGATAGTGCAGAGTACTGAATCTTGGTTTATTTTACCTAACCTATTCATTATGTTTACTTTTACCTTTCCAAAACTGATTTTTTTTTTATGTCATTATCTTCCTACCAAACCAACTAGTTTCGTCTATCGAATGGTCCCTCAAAACCCAACCTATTATTTTCTAGCCTAAAATTACCCCTCTTCCTAACGGAAAAATGTGTGAATCTCTACATAGTCTCGTGACGCCATATAATTGGTTCACGTGGAACTCTTAACCCTATACTAGCCTTACCAAATAGACTCGATGCTTAATTTTCAATACCTTTTGTTTTTCTCTTAGTATAAGTAGTCACACCTTTCTGGTTGTTTGGAAAAAATCATAACAAACACAAAGCATAACAATGAGCATGTGGTGGTTCATAACAACTTTAGCCATTATTGCTTTCTTTTGTTCCCCTGCTTATGCCTATGATAACAACCCTCTACAGGACATATGTGTTGCTGTTAACGACTCTAAGGCTTCAGGTAAATCATCCTTCTATAATACTGTCATTTGTTATTATCTGAACAATATGCTTAGCTTCATCTTATTTCACCTGTGCAGTTTTCGTGAATGGAAAGACTTGCAAAGACCCAAAGTTTGCAACAGCAAACGATTTCTCTTTTTCAGGTCTTAATGTTAGTGGAAATGCAGTGCCCGGGTCTGGTGGTGCTGCAAAGTTTGTCGATGTAAGCAACATGCCTGGACTTAACACTCTTGGTATTTCTATGGGTCGTATTGACTTGGAACCTCAAGGTCTTGCTCCACTTCACACGCACCCTCGCGCTACTGAGATGATAACTGTCCTGGAGGGTACTGTCCTTGCAGGATTTCTTGTCCCTGATGCTGCAAACTTCTTTAAGAGTCGTCTCTTCTCCAAAATCCTGAAACCTGGCGATGTGTTTGTGTTTCCAATAGGTCTTATTCACTTCCAGTATAATGTGGGACGCACAAAAGCTACTTATCTCGCTTTCTTCAACAGTCAAAATCCTGGATTTGTCTTTATTCCTAATTCAATCTTTGCTTCAAATCCACCTATTCCGGACGATGTTCTTGCCCAAGGGTTCCAGCTTAGTAAGACACAGATTGCAGAACTTAGAAAGAAATTCTCTTAGGCTATATTATATGTCATTAAAATATGATTGCGTGTTTTCTGAAAGTTGTTTGCAGTGCGCTAGCTGATCACCAGCGTCTTATAAAAGCGTTGGAATAATACTTTACTCAATTACTCCTAACAAATCAAGTGGCAATCTATGTAACTCTTATCTTTCTTTGCAATATAATCAATAAGCACTATGTTGGCCATGCACCTTGTGTAATCTGAGAGTGGAATTGACATGCTTAATAGCTATATATATTTTCTGAAATAAATCAAAAACTTAAATCAAGTTGAGGGTCCCTTAAAAATATCATTCACCTGGAGCCAAATTGGTACATTACTTGAATTTACATAGAATTATTTCGTGCTATCTAAGGAGACCATTTCAACGACCATTTCAATGCATCTGGAAAAATATATTACCTGTTGCATAAGGCATACCTCTTCTTTGTAGCATATCTTGAGTAAGACGTTTGTTTCAGGAAGCAATTCAACCGAAACCAGTAACTTTTATCGGTGCATGCACCCTGCCACCATTCAATTAGTAGAGAAAAAACACATTTAAAGCTGATTTTAGAGCATAACAAATGTAAAAACATAACATTTATTTGAAGGATTTGATTCTTATATTAAAACATAGATTGATCACATGAATAAAAAAGTTCACAAGCACCTAAGCTCATCTTCTCACCGTGGACTGAAATTTTACAAAGCAAAGCAAATGATTCATATTTTGCACCCTTTAAGACAAGCACGCTGGAAACTCAATTTCATTTTTAATATCGTTACATTTGAGCTGGCATTCAAGGTATCACATATTGCGGTGAAAATCCATTGGAAACTAATAATAGAATTTCCCTGCAAAAGTAGAATAAGCAATAAGTCTACAGATACATACTTGTATATAGTCATGTGCTAAGGTTTGCCCTGAATTTTCTACTTTATTTGAATTATGTCATAATTGTGTTTTATTTCAAAAAGGTTTTCTTGACGGAAAAGGTTTTTTTATTGAAAAAAAACTCTACAAGATCTATCCCTTTTCTTGAAAAAGAAGTCTTGTAATTCTATAAATAGAAATATGTTCTTCTCAAACATAACACAATAGCATCCACAATGTAGTCGTTAAAGAGTCTTGTTTAGGGGAGATTTTCTCTCAATAATTTTATGTTTTCTTTTATATTAGTTTTTCATATGTAGGCCACAATTGGCCAAATCATATCAATAATATATTTTTAGTATAGTTTCCTTTGTCGTCTAATTTGTCATTCAAAGTTTGCAATTATTAGCTTCCGCATGACGCCTTCTCGATTTCGATCCCAACATCATTGGGGCATAGTGTACTGTGCCATTCTTGACGGTAGATGAATGGATGTAAAGACGAGTTTTCTGTCATGAAGGAGAAAGAGAAATGGATCTAATGCCTAATACTAATTATGCAAAACTTTAATTGGGCATTAAAAGGTGATTCATACCGACAATTTAATGGCGGTAAACACTTTAGCGGCTATTTTTATTGCCGCTAAAGACCTTTTCTATTACCACTGTTTTGTTCTAGTGCAGGAATCTCAATGCTAAACTGCAGTATCTATCAAATAAAATGGAGTGCAAATATAACAGCATAACTTCCCACAGTTCTAGTTTTCCCTCTGCAAATTAAATAATGAAACTTTCATTCAGGAAAATCTTTGGAATAATACTTAAATAGCTCTTTGATTCAACCCAAGCTACAATATATTCAATGTGAATACAAGATAAATATGGATTTTGTCAAATAAGTATTATCTTCACGCCACCATTTTTGTATACTTCCATGAATTATTTATCAAATGTTTGTATTAATTACTCCCTCCGGACCACTTTACTTGTCGTCCTTACTAAAAATAGTTGTTATTTTAAAAAATAAAGTATAATTAGTTGTTTGTTTTCCGCCTTTACCCTTAATCATAAATATGAAGAGATATTAATGTAGTGCAAAAGAGAAAAATATTAAATATTGAAGAATAATAAATAAGGATAGTTTAGTCAAATTACACTCTAGTTAATATTTTTCTTAAGGGACGTGTAAATCAAAAATATGACAACTAAAGTGGCCTGAAGGGAGTAATTACTTTGGCAAAACTAGCTAGGAGTAGGGACCAAACTAGCAGTTCCCTATACTAAGAAGTAAACTCAGCAAAAGCTGTGGAATCGATAGAAGAATAAACCAAAAGAAGAAGAGAAGCTTCACTTGCACCATTTTTGAAAATTCTCAAGATTTTTACTAGAACTCCGTGACATTATCCGGAGTTTCAACTGTATGAGTTCAAAGTTTGAACTCCAATATTTTTACGGGACTCTACGACACTATCCTTGCCTGGAGTTCCAATTGTATAAGTTCAAGCTCTAGGACACAATTTTGGAGTTCCACTTGTAAAATTGAAATATCATATCATATTAAAGGTGGAAAGCTCAAAAGTGCAAAGTTGGATTACCATTTTGCCCCTATACTAAATCAAACATTTTTTTTTCTTTTTTTTTTTTTACACATTTTCTCTATTTTTCTCATCTATATGCTAAGTAAAAAAAAGTAAAAGGAATCATTTAAATCTCTTAATTATAATGTTAAATGTGCTTAAGTTTTTTCCATTTCAATTTCCCAAGATGATTGAAACGCTGCTTAACTCAATGAGCATGGAGGAATGAAAAGTCATGTTTTGTTTCAAGAAGCTCAAAAGTCATGTTGTTGACAATTAAGATGGTATTTATTTGTTTTAAATTTCATGTGAGCCTCTAAGAATTACAGTTTCACTCAATTAGTTTTAGCAATTGAAGGGTATTTATTTGCTTTAAAGTTCCATTGTTATAGATTTTATATTTATCTTCAAGTTCATTTGTCTCTATGTATCTTTTCTCTGTCTCTCTTGTAATGTAATCTCTTTTCTTTTTATTTTTTTTCTAAATTGAATTACATATTGAACTATGATTTCAATTTAGATAGTTAAAATATGGGTGTAATACTTTTGTAGTGATTTGTGTTATTGTTCCTTATGAATATCTTTTATTTTTCATTTCTGGTGATTTTCTTGAGGCGCTTTTGGTAGTAATATATTGTACGTATTGAGCCTATCATTTGCATTCATCAATCTGGTGGAAAACAATAAGAAAAATTATAGTTTGAGATTTCAATTATTTTTCTTTTGAGCTTCGAAGTTCTTCAATGATGGAACTAAAAATCAGTCGTCACGAAGCGCGAATTTGATCACAACAACAACAACAATCAATTAAGCCGAGTTTGATTTTTCATTGTTTGTTTTTGAAGTATGGAGAACTTTACATTGTTTAATGTTATTGATATTTTTTTCCCTTTTATGTTGCTAATTCTGGCCTTTTAACTTGTGGGTCTTTTGTTTTTGATAGATTTCGTCCTCCTAATAATAGAAAGTTCTCAGTTCTTGCAAATCTGAGAGATAAATTATGAATCTCAGAATCCCACAAATAAAAAAGCACTTCATAAGATTTTGATCACATCGGAGTGTTTAGTGGGAGATTTGGAGTGGCGTTGGCCTATCAATGCAATGAAAAGAGCCGAATGACCATTTTATATAATAAATGATAATTGAGTTATTTTGGCTAAGAAATTTTGACCTAATGTTAGGATTTGAAGTATTTGATTGATTTTGATTTGTGAAAATAATTAACTTGATTAAAATATACAATGTGTTTGTAGGAACAACATTCGGGTTGTATGTGAGTGGATTGTATTTACAAGAATGAAAAGGTTATCATATGAAAAAAATTCATAGGAGAGATCTAAATTTGTATGATGAGGAGCAAAAATATAGAATTATGTAGGGATATTGATTCTTTTAATCGTGTAGGATATATTAATTGTTTATTTATTGTGATTATTGAGAATATGTCATATACAAAATCATTTTAAGCTCTATATATATAATGAAAAAACAAAAGAATGACAACAACCTAGAATCTATTTTCTTCCTTCAATCTTATAATAGCCTTCAATAACATCTACCTTCATTCAACAACAACATATCTAGTGTAATCTCACAAAGTGAGGTCTGGGTAGGTACGTCTACCTTCATTAGGGGTTTAAAATATACCCGAGTACATGACTTGGAGACGCTATATTTTTTTCTGTTGATTTTTGTATTAGCAAAAAATCTTCAATAGTACTTAACTTTGCAATAGTAATAACATAGTGACTTATTGATCTTTTCGTAGTTACATTATTATTTACTCATGAGAATATATATATTATAACGACTCTACACAATTTAGCACGCACGGGACACACATGCAACACACGTGCCCATAACTAGTATATATATATATACACTAGTGTTTATGAACGTGGCTCGCACGTTATCCTCAATCAATTATAATAAATGTTAGGGTTATTTGAGATTATATTTTATTTATTTTATACTTATAAAAATTTAAATATTATTCGATGGTATTCACTTAATACTTTTCATTAATATGTTAACCTTTCGGTATATGTCCTTTATGATTTTAACTATGTGAAATATATGTTAGGGATAAAATTATTCAACATTAGGAATTGATCTATTTGACCATAAATTGTATTTATTTTTATTATATACTGAATATTATTATTGAGGAAAAAAAATAAAAAACAATATGGAATTATATGTCTAGAAGAATACTAATTTAGTATTTGACGGATAATATACTCACATACAGGTTCTTTCAAATAAAATTCTAAATTTACTTAAAAATTTCTTATTAATAGGCAAAGTTTTTGAAGTGCAAAATCGATGAGTCTTAATGAACTTTCCATAAATTTCAATACTAAAAATAATTTGGTTATTTCTTAGACAACTTAAATTTCAAATTAAAAGGATTACTATGGTCATTAGGGCACGCATCCTTTATGGACGTTATGATTGCACGTCCTATATGGACTTTGATATCCAAATTCTAATTGGATTCAAATTCTTATCAATATAAATATTATATATGTTACAATTTCTAAGATCTATTGATCAATTTATGTAAACGCTGATTTAATTTTTAGAAGAGTATAAAAGTCATTTAATATTTAAAAAATAGTTTGGTTAATCAACATTTATATTCATACTTTTATAATACTTATATTAAAATTAAGGCTCAATTTGTATTCATAACACAAATAATTTTTCAAGAGATAATTTCATGTCAGTTAAAAAATTATAGAAAACTTAGAATTGTCAAATATTCAAAATTTAAAACTAATATCTAAACGTTTAAAATTGTTACATTAATTGGGAGTGTAACTTCAATACCAAATAGGCTTTAACGATATCCCAAAGTAAAGCAATTTTCATGAGCTATTAGTCTAGTAATTGTTCAAATAATTAACCATAGAACTATTACTATGAGCTATTATTACATTCTTTGAATAATAAATTGGGATTGAGAATACAATTTAAATAAAAAAAGAAAAAGAGAATCTAAAATAACGTTAAAAAAAGTATGAGTACATAAAATTTGGGGGGGGGGGGGGGGGGGGGGAATGTCTCTTAAACTTTTGGGACTTGGAAGGTAAATTTAGGGGGAAAAGGACTAGGTATTGGACACATAAGTGTTGGGGGGAAAGGTGATCTAGAAGTTTACAATAATATCCTTAAATTATACAAATATTTAAGGGTATAAAAGTCGTTCAACATTTGAAAGATATTTTGGTCAATCAACATTTATATTCATACTTTTATAATAATATAGATATATATCATATTATATTAAAAATGAGAAGCTCCTAACTTCAAAATTAGATTACCATTTTGCCCTTACACTAAATTAAAATTTAATTAAATATTAAATAATAATCATTATTTTAAGAACTTTTTCCCTCTAAATTACATTAATTTTTTTCTTAATTCTTTAGAACTAGCAATTGATCATTATCCCAAAATATGGAGAAGCTGAAAAGTTGAAAAAGTAGTCTAAGATAGACTAAATTCATTTGATTGTATATAAATGATTATTTCTTTCATTAATAATCTACTTTATGATGCCTTTCACTCATAAGAAACGTGCATGATTAATGGTTTGAGGGTGTGAAGTTGACAACACCTCTTCAAGTTCTCTTTACTTTAATTTAGACATAATTTTAGTAAATGCTTTTGATAAATATTTATATTCTTAAAAATTAATATACAATATATATATTCAAAGAATCTTATTTATTTTTTTAATTAATAAATTAATCGTTTCATTACTTATAAATTATAATAGTTTAAATGTCATTATTATTACTCTACTATTTCAACCTTTTATCTCAAAAGTCACTATCATAATTATTCAAGTCACTAGATATATTAGTATAAATATTTTTCATGTTTCGTTTTTTTTTCTTTCACTCATTCCTCATTTGCATCTCAATTTTTGTTGAAGATTTTTATATGTGCTTATGAGTTATAGTTTTTTTTTTCAATATAATCTTTATAACCTCTTCTTCTTTAACTTCTTCTTCTCCATCATCTTTAGTTTTAGGTACTTAATGAAGAATAAAAATTGGTAGCATATTCTTCTATATATTTAGGTTTCTGTTGCTATACTAATATTTTCATGTGGGATATTGTATTTTATTTTTAATGCTTTGAAATAATTACTATACAATCATCTCTCTTTTTTTACTTTTTTATTTTTTTAATATTCATGTGTTTGAGTTAGAAGCAAGATTCATATGACTTCTGACCACATTTGAGTTGATCATAACAGGATTCAACATATGTATCAGTTTATTTTTTATTTTTTCATGCATAATACTTTTTCTATATGTTTGAGTATATATTTATCTTTACATTAAGGTAGTACTATATATGTCAGTAAAGTGGCATCAAATTTGCAATATTGCCTAACCTCAACTTACAAGTTGTTACTTCTTTTTTTGATATATTTTTTTTCCTTTTATAGCACAAAGAAGTACAATAATATATGTATCATTTAAAATACAAAATTTATATAAAGTATTTTGGGATAAACGTGCAACGCACGTTCCCAAAACTAGTATGTATGTATGTGTATATATATATATATATATTATACAAACTATTATTTAGATTAGTATGAGTTAGTGTTCCCGACTTTGTGAGTTTGTTCTTCCGTGATGAACTGTTGGAACCAGTCCTACATGTTGTCCTTGTGGACCGCGGAGAAAAGGAACTTGATGGGAAGAGGAGTGTACCATGATAGAATCAAGGAGATCAACCTCTTTCAAGTATACAACATGAAATCTAGCAAAGTAGTTGGACTCTCATGTCGATCCAAATGAATCATTTCATTTCTTATCCAGTATTTTCAATCCAAGCTGACATAGAAAAAGCACCAAGCACCACTAGACTTGATCGCCGGTTGAGCAGGGTTTGATATTTATCCTTTATTCAAATAGGAAGGTGACAGTCTCAATCTAGCTGGCCTTGGTCCTGAATAAGCTAGCCTTTGTTGATCAAGGGGTTATTGTATTTATTACAAGAAGTTTATTCACTTGCAACACTGAAGTTGAAAAGTAGATTTCATGCAAACTGCACACTAATCTTTTGGTATAGATATCCAAGGGCTAATAATTTATGAAGAAAGGACCGGGGAATGCCATATCAACCAAAGATCCTACTCCTCTTAGATAGGGGAGAATGAATTGCCCTTGTGGTTTGCAAAAAGGTTTGATTTGCCCTTCGTTATTGTGCCGCTGCTGTTAACAAACGGACACGCATTTTCCCTTATTTTCTAACTCAGCTAACAAATTATTAAAAAAGATTTAATTTTTTTAAAAAAGATTGGATGACATTGAAGAGGGTACTGAAGATCTAGGAATGTTTGGGCGGCCATTTCTGATATAACTTTTGTTGAGATCAATGGTTTCAGGTTTGGCAATACTTGTAGGTTACACCGTTATAATGATCGAGATTATATTTAACTAAAAGGTAAATATGCTAAGATAGTGCAGAGTACTGAACTTTGGTTTAGTTTACGGAGAATGGTCGAAATTATACCTAACCTATTCAGTATGTTTTACTTTTATACTTCGTCTATATATTGGTCCCTTTAAACCAACCTATTATTTTCTAGCCTAAAATTACCCCTCTTCCTAATGGGAAAATCTGTGAATCTCTGCATAATTTCGTGACACCATATATTAATTGGTTCACATGGAACTCTTAACTCTATACTAGCCTTGCCAAATTGAGTCTGCAAAATTTTCAATACATATTATTTTTCTCTTATATTTCAACTAGATGAGAGTATAAGTAGTCACACCTTTCTGGTTGTTTGGGAAAAATCATAACAAACCCAAAGCGTAACAATGAGCATGTGGTGGTTCATAACAACTTTAGCTATTACTGTTTTCTTTTGTTCCCCTGCTGCTTATGCTTGTGATAACAACACTCTACAGGACATATGTGTTGTTGTTAATGACTCTCAGGCTTCAGGTAAAATCGTCCTTCTATAATACTGTCATTTGTTTCGGAATGAGGCATAGTTTTTGTATATATGTTGTATAATCTGAATAATATGCTTAACTTCCTTTTATTTTACCTGTACAGTTTTCGTGAATGGAAAGATTTGCAAAGACCCAAAGCTTGCAACACCAAATGATTTCTCTACTTCAGGTTTTAATGTTAATGGAAATACAGTGCCCGGGATTGGTTTTGCTGCAAAGTTTGTGGATGTAAGCAACATGCCTGGACTTAACACTCTTGGTATGTCTTTTTGTCACTCCCCGAGACTAGGCCGTGGACGTAACGGGCATCCCAGACCAATGAAGGCCCAAGAAGACCCCTTAGCATAACATCATGAGCATAATAAATAAAATACTTGCGGAAGAAAGACCCATTTGAGAAAATCATCTAAAAATATATTTCAAGAGTTTACCAAGTGTTGGGAACAAAATATTTAAACAACATCTACATAGGTCTATGAAGCCTCTAACATAAGAATGAAATATCAATACCGGGACATGACTCCGACAATACCATAACTGAAAATCAGAGTCAAAATAGGGATGTAAATCGCCTTCCGAAAGATGGAGGGATCACCACTTGCTGACGTTGTCCCGAATGATCCTAATGATGCACACTACCATGAGAAAGTGTCTTGGAACCTACATCATGAAATGATGTAACATCCGAGAGCGGTCAGTACGATGAGTACTGGCATGCAACCCAGGGAGAGGGACATCACAGTTTTATAAAGCAAGTCAAAATATAACATAAATCATAACATAGAAAATGGGGAAATTTCAAATCAACAAGTAAAACACTAATATATACATTACTTCTGGACTAGATAGAATCACCGACATTTAGTTTTCTACGGGCTATATGGGTCCGACCATCGCTCGATCGACTGAGCCTCCAATCCAATTTTGCCGCAAGGATCGGAACATCATATCATAATCACCTCATGACTGCATACAGCTGAACAAATCAAGCATACAGTAGGGAGCCTCGTTCGACTTAGAGGAAAGAGCCCCGTTAGACTCATACCCGTGTCGGCAAAACACGGTTTCAGGTGTGAAGCTCCGTTCGACTCACACCTTCTCGGTTAACCATCTAATCCTCTTAAGCACATATTTTTACCATTTCAAACATTCAATAAAAATCATTCATTTGGGACTCTTAACATTCTTAAGGCATTTATAACTTTGGTATCGTCATACCAAGACTTGCAAGCCATACATATCATGCCATAAACATTTCATAAATTCGTACATCATTAGTCCCATCATTTAAAAGGATTTAAACACATTTACCAAATCCCTCAAAGGTTGAAGATTTCATAATTCATAAACAACACTTTCAAAACCGAGGGATGTAGAAATCCTTTTCCTTTTTCATCAAAAGCTAAGATTTAAATATTAAAATAATTTACAAAAGAATCATGACTTTAGATCTTCCCCAAAAGCTTTTCATATTATAGGGTTTCGTATTATCAATGATAATCTTCAATTCTCAAAGAAATTCATAACCAAAAAGTAATTTCATAAGCATGGGTTTACAAACTTTATATAAATCTTCCTTTCAAAAATCATTCAACAACCCACATTCAAAACTCGTATAAAACCTCTTTCATAGTCAAGAAATCAACCCATAATAGATTTTGTTGAAAGAGGATTGTTCAACATACCTTGGAGAAGAAAGATTTGGAAAGGAACTCTTTGGATAGAAACCCTAGCCTTAGCCTTTCTTGAAAACCTTAAGATTTCTTATGAAGAATCTCGTTAGAAATTCATAACTAATGATTAGAAAGGATTTGGAATACCTTGAAATACATGAGGGGAATGTACCTTGGTGTAGGAGGGTGAGGGGAGGAGAGAAAACCAACTTAGGGCTTGAAAGAAGAGACAAAGAATGAGAATTTTCGGAAAAACCGACCTTAGGATGCTTATATAGTGTTTTCTCATGCGCGACCGCGCGGATGGCGCCTTGACCGTGCGCTGGTCGTGCAGAAGTGGCAGTTGTGCTGTCTTCCCCGTGCGCCCGCGCGGCGGACACCTCGTTCGCGCGGCTGGCCGCGCAGACCGGGCAGCGTCTAGTAAAATAGGCATAACTTTTTACTCGGGACTTGGATCGATGCGCGGTTAGTGGCGTTGAAAAGAAGACTCAAAAACCTTTAATTTGATAAGTCATGGGTCACGTAACTCTTCACATAATAGGATAAATGATCATTTAAAGTTGACCCTATTAGAAAAGTTATACGAAACTTAGTCGGTAGAGAAGCTTCCAACTTAACTTGTGCTAGAGGTTCCTTAAGACCTTGATTCACATCAATTGTACTTTTCACACACATGAATTGATACTAACATCAAGGAATAATGGGATTCATTGGGTTCGGACACCACTACATACGTAGAACGGTTCCAAATCTTAGTCCAAAAAACTTGGGGTGTTACAATATCTCCCCCTTGAGATCATTCGTCCTCGAATGATGAGTAGGGACTTATTGAAGCTCTACAAGTAAGGAAGTAAAGGCTATAACTTTACACCAAGAATTCTCTTTTAAAAAACAATAAAAGGACATGAAAAGGTGTTCTATGACAACATCAAGCAAATCGTATGAGTAGGAATCTAGAGACATATGAGACTTAGCATAGGCATGATCTAGGACATAAGTTTTATGGAACATGATCATACTAATGTAAGGCATGAAATCTTGGAAATCATAAGCATGAAATCTTGAAAATCATAAGCATGAATTGAAACTGACACATGACATGAAATAAGGATTTTGCTAGACGTATGAATAAAAGCATCCTCACCTTAAATGATATGGATAATGGCCCTTAGAGTTAGCAACACCTTTCAACAATATAACCTCCTCTGAATACAATGCATTACCACTTACAACTTGAAATTTTCACATTGGCGCATATAGCGTCTAACATCTGCACCTAACATCTTGCTTTCACCATGTTCAGGTCTAACTTGAATGCGTAAAGTGCTACATCTAATGTGATCCTACTAGTCTGAATTACGAGATTCTATACGCCATAACCCTTATAGGAAACTTCTTCCCTAAACATGATCAGCCCTTAGGTTTATTCTAAACTCGTCAAAGTCTCTTTTTTTTACATCTAGATTTATACTCCAAGAATATTATTTCTCCTTATCACCTTAATCAATCAAGCTCAAACTTTTAACAAGAAGCAATTGCCCACAAGTATTCAGCATCAAATTCAAGCCTATTACTATATTCCTTTCTGGCTTATATGTAGCTAAAACTACCAAAGAATTCTCTCAAGCATCCTTATAATCAACAATTCCCGAACTTTTACAAGAAGACACATCATATATTCCCCTCTAACTATTTCACATAATTAATTCTCCTCTTGCACCTCATCCACACTTAACAACTTAGGTGACACAATCACACATAGACACTACTAAAAAGGAAACATCTACTACCTTCCATATAGACCATGACTTATCTTCCTTTACAGACAGTTGCCCCGACATAAGATAAATGTTTCTAAAGGAATAGATTGAGAGCATGAAATGCAAATAAAGGCCTAAATCTTGACCATAAACATGGAGTATGAAATGAACATCTTTAACAAGAGCACGAGCATTGGGGATAAATGGATGTCTTTCGATATTGAGTTATACTTAACGTGACCTTGTCACTCAAGATGAGATTTGGAGAACCCGATGCGATGGGCATGGGTACTTCATATTCTGAACACACAAGATGTAAACTGAGGGTTGTTCTTAGTATAGACATACCATAACCATCCATAACTATCAAGAGGTGGATGTACACATGGCTTAGAGAAAGAAAATCAAAAGCACGAATCTTTTAAGAAGTCTGATCTCAGTGTGTACATGATGTATCAGGATTTCAAAAGCCATTTTGGATATATCATGAAGCTTGAGTTTATAAGACTGAACATAACGTGAGATATGGGTTCATGGATCATGAGCATCGTAGCATAAACCTTGGATCCCTAGAACCTTAGAGAAAGATTACACCACTCAGAGACGCTATCACTTCCAGTTCACAGGACAGAGCATGGACATGAGAATACATAGAAAATTTGATCCTCAGATATAGACATGGTTCAAAGGCATAAGACATGGGTAGAGTGTCCTCTTAAGTTGAAGTATAAGGAAAATGCTAGAATAAGAATGAGTTGTTATGGCACACATCATAACCCTCTTATGAAACTCATCACAACTAGAAACTCGAGACTTTTCTTGGTTCAACACCTCATCAGCTCCCCCTTAGCGCAAAGGTCACTATCTTAGGCCTGCAGACATATGCTATAAAAAGATCTATAAGTACAACACTCGGCACTGCGGGGTATCACTATACACATGAATGCTAATCTCACCCAGATATTATATTTAGAAAGATTTTACCAACTCTTTTCTAGGTCATTCCCTTCAGAGACACTATTCTTAACTTATGCTAACCTCTATAGCCAAAATATTAAAACTTAACTTTCTTGGGCACACACATCCACGTTCTCTAACACTTAAACATTTATTCTATGCTCCTTAGTCTACTAGCATTTATCAACTCTCATATCTGTCCAATTCAACAAATTTTAAGGTTATACCATGAGGCTCAACAACGTCCACTTAGATCTATAATTCCCTTAATTCATTCCAATGGACACCAAATAATAATTACTTAACCTTTTCTGAATAAAGCAATTCAAGAATATTAACTACGTACCCATCACACTTATAAACTTAAAATCGAGTACACCTTGGTCTCACCAACTTAAGGCTCTTATCCTCTAATGACTTAGCCACCATTCACGATTTCAACACTAGTTCTCATGAATATATCATGCTTACATATTCTAACCTTCCCTAAGTTATCAACAATAGCCCTCTCACGCACCATGTCAAGCCTACTAGATCAGTCTCATAAAAGTAATATTATCATTCCAAACTATCACCTTTTCTACTTCGGAGACCATCCACAACTCAACCTTAGTGCCTAGCACTAGGTAAGGTTAACATCAAAACTTAGCATGCTATTCCGACCTACAGCTACCAGATAAAAATCAAGAAACACTAATTCACCAAAACTTTAACACAGTGGTCGATCTTAACTCCTTCTTCAATATACTACGACTTATAAGCAAAATCTCCTTCACAACATTATTACTGCACCTTAACATTTATGACACATCTTCTCACATACTATATTGGCTTACAACTACAAGATAAAATTCGAAAAACTTTGGGTCTACTAAAATCGCATGATAAGAATAGCCGATCCTAATCTTACAATATAACTCATTACAGCCCATTAATAAGCTTTTCTTTCTCACATCACGTCTACTTACCCATACATACACTTAAACTACCTTGATAAATTCATAAACATCACTAAGTCTCCCTCTTCAAGACCTCAAAACGAAGTCTAAACTTAAAAATTCATAAACAGTCTATCCTTACATTCACAACCTATAATTGATCTATACTACTACAATAACCAGCCACCATAAGCTCCTTCCCTATCTTAAACAATTCAACAACCTCATAACTAACCACTCTTCGTCCATCATTTTTCATAAGATTTGCTAATCTTGCTACACTGAAATCCATACCATACAGGTATACAACCCCTATCACTCACTTAGTGGGTACAAGACTCTAGCTACCTTCTTTGATCATTCACTACCTGCACTCTCCGTCTTCTAAGCTCATGACTCCATATATCTCTGGTTTTGGAACCATCTCGCTATTTATACCCCATAACACCCTAATTTATACTTTCTCTTGGGTGGAATATTATCCCAACACTCACATACACACTTTCCCCCTTGAGCGTGAAGCTGTAACCAAATTTTTCAAATGGGTTTGAGACACGATTCACCTCGGCTCTAACACATCATTCATAAAGATAGGGGTTTACACTTAGAATCAATAGACTTTGATGCACTAATGGACTCCTCTCAAGTCCTTGTGCAGTTTCATAACATTTTGGATGATTCAACCAGATAGGATTACAATCGTAAGAAGCCTGAGATTTGTACTTCTATCACCTCGAAGGTAAACATAGTTAGCAGAGTTAGAGCAGAGTAGGAATCTGGATAAGTTTCTTATGAGCAACACTTTCGCACTATCTGGAGTATGAAAGAATGAGAATCATTTTCTAAATGCCTTGTAGACTCCTGATTATAAGTGTGGTGCACAACACACTCATAAGCAAGACTCTACTGGACACGGCTTCGTAGACACCCTAGGACCATGAACCATGCTCTGATACTAAATTTGTCACGCTCCGAGACTAGGCCCTGGACGTAACGGGCATACCATACCAATGAAGACCCAAGAAGACCCCTTAGCATAACATCATGAGCATAATTAATAAAATACTTGCGAAAGAAAGACCCATTTGAGAAAATCATCTAAAAATATATTTCAAGAGTTTACCAAGTGTTGGGAACAAAATATTTAAACAACATCTACATAGGTCTATGAAGCCTCTAACATAAGAATGAAACATCAATGCCGGGACATGACCCTGATAATACCATAACTGAAAATCAGAGTCAAAATAGGGATGAAAATCGCCTTCCGAAAGATGGAGGGCTCACCACTTGTTGACGTTATCCCGAATGATCCTAATGCTGCACACTACTATGAGAAAGTGTCTTGGAACCTACATCATGAAATGATGTAGCATCTGAGGACGGTCAGTACGATGAGTACTAGCATGCAACCCAGGGAGAGGGACATCACAGTTTTATAAAGCAAGTCAAAATATAACATAGATCATAACATAGAAAACGGGGCAATTTCAAATCAACAAGAAAAACACTAATATATACATTACTTTTGGACTAGATGGTATCACCGATATTTAGTTTTCCACGGGCTGTGTGGGTCCAACCATCGGTCGATCGACTGAGCCTCCAATCCAAGTTTGACGCAAGGATCGGAACATCACATCATAATCACCTCATGACTGCATACAGCTGAACAAATCAAGTGTACAGTAGGGAGCCCCATTAGACTCAGAAGGAAGAGCCCCGTTCGACTCATACCCGTGTCGGCAAAACACGATTTCAAGTGTGAAGCCCCGTTCGACTCACACCTTCTCGGTTAACCATCTAATCCTCTTAAGCCCATATTTTTACCATTTCAAACATTCAACAAAAATCATTCATTTGGGACTCTTAACATTCTTAAGGCATTTATAACTTTGGTATCGTCATACCAAGACTTGCAAGCCATACATATCATGCCATAAATATTTCATAAATTCGTACATCATTAGTCCCATCATTTAAAAGGATTTAAACACATTTACCAAATCTCTCAAAGGTTGAAGACTTCATAATTCATAAACAACACTTTCAAAATCGAGGGATGTAGAAATCCTTTTCCTTTTTCATCAAAAGCCAAGATTTAAATATTAAAATAATTTACAAAAGAATCATGACTTTAGATCTTCCCCAAAAGCTTTTCATATAATAGGGTTTCGTATTACCAATGATAATATTCAATTGTCAAAGAAATTCATAACCAAAAAGTAATTTCATAAGCATGGGTTTGCAAACTTTATATAAATCTTCCTTTCGAAAATCATTCAACAACCCACATTCAAAACTCGTATAAAACCTCTTTCATAGTCAAGAAATCAACCCATAATAGATTTTGTTGAAAGAGGATTGTTCAACATACCTTGGAGAAGAAAGATTTGGAAAGGAACTCTTTGGATAGAAACCCTAGCCTTAGCCTTTCTTGAAAACCTTAAGATTTTTATGAAGAATCTCGTTAGAAATTCATAACTAACAATTAGAAAGGATTTGGAATACCTTGAAATACATGAGGGGAATGTACCTTGGTGTAGGAGGGTGAGGGGAGGAGAGAAAACCAACTTAGGGCTTGAAAGAAGAGAGAAAGAATGAGAATTTTCGGAAAAACCGACCTTAGGATGCTTATATAGTGTTTCTCGTGCGCGGCCACGCGGATGGCGCCTTGACCGCGCGCTGGTCGCGCGGAAGTGGCAGTAGTGCTGTCTTCCCCGCGTGCCCGCGCGGCTGCCCGCGCAGACCGGGCAGCGTCTAGTAAAATAGGCATAACTTTTTACTCGGGACTCGGATCGATGCGCGGTCGGTGGCGTTGGAAAGAAAACTCAAAAACCTTTAATTTGGTGAGTCATGGGTCACGTAACTTTTCATATAATGGGAGAAATGATCATTTGAAGTTGACCCTATTAGAAACGTTATACGAAAACTTAGTCGGTAGAGAAGCTTCCAACTTAACTTGTGCTAGAGGTTCCTTAAGACCTTGATTCACATCCATTGCACTTTTCACACACATGAATTGATACTAACATCAAGGAATAATGGGATTCATTGGGTTCGGACACCACTACATGCTTGAACGGTTCCAAATCTTAGTCCGAAAAACTTGGGGTGTTACACTTTTGGTCGTCTTGACTTGGAACCACAACGTCTTTTTCCACTTCACACGCACCCTCGATCTGCTGAGCTGATAACTGTCCTGGAGGGTTCTTTCTATGCAGGATTTCTTGCCACTGATACTGCAAACTTCTTAAAGAGTCGTCTATTCTCCAAAATCTTGAATCCTGGCGATGTGTTTCTGTTTCCACAAGGTCTTATTCATTTCCTGTATAATGTGGGAAACAAAAAGCTTTCTCGCTTTTTACAACAGTCAAAATCCTGGATTTGTCTTTATTCCTAGTTCAATCTTTGCTTCAAATCCACCTATTATGGACGACGTTCTTGCAAAAGGCTTCCAGCTTAATAAGACAGAGATTGCAGAACTTCAAAAGAAATTCTCTTAGGCTATATTATATGCCATTAAAAATGTGATTCTGTATTTTCTGAAAGTTGTTTGCAGAGCGTTAGCTGCTCACCAGCGTCTTATGAAAGCGTTGGAATAATACTTCTCTAATAAATACTGTTTGTTGTATTTTTCCAGTACTTGGAGTGAACTTGTTCATTCATGGAAGCTGACATTTTCCCTAATTTTCTTCCTCTCTGTCTTGCTGTTATTTGTTGAAAAGTGAAATTAAGTTAATGAATTAACTAATTTGAATGTTATAAATATAGATGCCCATAATGTCCACCTGGTACGTTCAGTTTTTTTTTTCCAGATGAAAGCAACATATAGTTACTCTTCTTGTAAGGTTAATAACTTAAAATTGAACTAAAACAGATAGACTAATCGAACATTCTTATTACGACCTTAACTTCAATTAAAAGATTCAACAACATAGTAATCCACAGTTAAGACAGTCAAAAGTTATTGAGGAAATTCCCAATCATAGACCTTGATGTTATTGACAAAAAAAGGTGGCAAAACATAACACTTCATATTAAAATGTGGCTTGTAGATCCATATGGACATCAAGAGGCTGCTGATAACCAACAAGCACTGAGACTTTTAGCGGTTGGATCCCATTTGGTAACAAGGCCAAAATTATTTAGTTGTGTAGAACTTGATAGGTCCATTTTTGGAATTTCTTTTTTCAATATTCTTTCAGTAGTTGGGATTCAACTGAATTGGTTGAAGTTGGGAGCTACTTTCACGATATATTTAGATGTAGACACACACATTTTTACGACATTAGATTTCATTTGTTTGGGTCACATTGGGCTTGTAATGCAGT
This sequence comes from Jaltomata sinuosa, assembly GCA_003996215.1. NCBI lineage: Eukaryota > Viridiplantae > Streptophyta > Magnoliopsida > Solanales > Solanaceae > Jaltomata > Jaltomata sinuosa. Next base: position 159,274 of record QJPP01003337.1, read on the forward strand.
AGGAAAATAAATTGTATCTAGATTACTATTGCAACCCTTGATTGGAAGAAGTAGTTCCTAATTTGTCCGCCCAAACTGTTGCTAGGAAAAACACGGGAGGAACTTCATCCAAAAAGAGGTTCTCATATCCGCCACTGGATTCTGCTCCCTATAGCTGTGTCTAACGGATATGGGCCTTAACCTTCTTAGTAACAACCTGTATTCATCCAATAAGTTTTTGCAAGTGTCACCGGGGTTTAACAATAAACTGATTACCTTTCTAGAGTCTGTGTATCTCTAGTGAGTAGAAATTCCGTTCAGCTTCAAGGCGTAGTCCTTGTAGTAGTGCTAAAATTTCTGCTCTTGTGTTACTAGTTGATGGGAGGACCTTCATGTAACCTAGAATTCAGTCTCCATTTTCATTTCTCAAGACACCTCCTATACCACCTTTTCCCATATTTACCAAAGCAGATCCATCAGTCTTGACTCTTGAGCATGATTTTATTTCTTTGGGCCAGGGTGGTATCCATTTCAGATTGATTGTTCTGGTCTCTTTCGACTCTTTGTCATTGTCGGTGACAGTAGCCTATTCAGTTGCACGCTATTCGTGGCCATTTTTGAAGTATTGAATTGATTGTGATTTCTGCTAAGTCAGATATGCCATATATAAGACCAAATAAAAGAATGGTTCCTCATCTGATGGTTGTTAAAATCTTTATCCTCTAAGACCATATTTGATTCCCACTATTATTGTTGGTGAAAATGTTATAAGCACTGTTTCGGTCCTTAGCCTTTTTGATGATCTTCTCCTGGTTGATTGCTTACGCTTTCTACTAGTCTAAGCCACACTGGGACTGAGAGTGGAGCCATTCCCGTTTGAATGAAAAAGGTAGGAAGTAGCTCGGTGTCGGCTCTGCTTGTTGGCAGAGGATTAAAAGATCTGAGTCTTTCTCTATATCTATAGCTATGCAACTAGTCAATTCTTTCACTTCCTTCCAAATCCATCCATCTTACTTACTCAAAAGTTTTGAATATTCTACTCGAAATCTTGCTTCTAGCTTTGGGCACCTCTGACATAAACAGAATATTTGTGTATATACAAGGCTAGCCTTTTCTCTCAAGAATCTTGGTATCGGACCCACTCTTTTGTTAACATGAACATGAATTAGATTCTATTCAAATTCTTTATTCTCTTTTTGATGATCTCCTGGTTGATTGCATGACTTCATTATTCATCTTTTAACATTCTCTTATTTTATTATGTCAGGCCATACAATATGATATCAAAAAATTTGGCATGTGGAAGATTCAATACGATGAAAAATTGCAGAAATTGCTTGTGGTTTATGGTTTTTGCATCTACTATTTGTATTGTTTGTATATTTGATCGGATTATTCATAATGACGTTACTTATTTTGTTCAAACAATGTTACTTTTATCTTTTATGTTGACTGTTACATCAAAATTATGGATCAGCACTTGCTTTTCTTTGTCTAGCTTTAATGAAATATATTATGTTTTTATGAATCAATAATAGCATGTTCATTAGTAAGTATTTGTTAATTCGATGATAGCTTTGCGGCAATAATTTGTACCTCTTGTTGGGCACTAAAAGGGTGATTTCTACCGACAATGTAATGACGATAACTGCTAGCAGGAATTTTTATTTCCGCTAAAGACCTTTTCTATTGTCGCTAAAGACCCTTTTTATTGTAGTGGGCGGGAATGTAATGTCTCAATTAGTGGTATCTATACAAAAAATCGAGTGCAAATATAAGAGTAAAACTTCCCACTGTTCTAGTTTTCCTTCTGCAAATTAAATTGAGTTTCATAATGAAACTTTCATTCAGGAAAATCTTCGGAATAATACTTAACAAGCTCTTTGATTCAACCCAAGCTACAGCATATTCAATGTGAATGTACGATAAACATGGATTTTGTCAAATAACTTACATGTTTTTTTCATTAAATTGTTTATCAAATGTTTTAGTTAATTAACTTTGGCAACTCTAGGGAGTAGAGACCAACCTAGCTAGTATATAGCAGTTCCCTATACTAAGAAGTTATTAAACTCAGCAAAAACTTTTGGAAGAAGTAGACAGAAGCCTTTTGTCTTAAGTTTATAAACATGTATTAGCTACAAATTAAATAATTTGGAAACTGAATATAGATTAAATTGTAATGACCAAATAGCTTCACTTGCACTATTTTGAAAATTTTCAGGATTTTCACTGAAAGTCCGCGACATTATCCGGAGTTTGAACTGTATAAGTTTGAAGACCAATATTTTTACTGGACTCTAGGATGGTATCCTTGCCTGGAGTTTCAATTGTAAAAGTTTGAGATCTAAGACACTATCCCGGACTTTCACTTGTAAAAGTTGAAAAACTTTTATATATATTGACTATTATATTAGATTAGTATCAGTAATTAGTGATCCCGACTTAGTGAGTCCTTTCTTCCATGATGAACTGTTGGCACTAGTCCTACATTTTATCTTTGTGGACCAAGGAAAAAGGGGCTTGGCGAGAAAAGTATACCATGAGAGAAGCAAGGAGGTCAACATCTTTCAAATATACAATATGGATTCAGGCATAGTTTTTTGTATATATGTCGTGTAACTTAAGTCATCTGCTAGCTCTTATTATCTGAATAATATGCTTAGTTTCATCTTATTTCACCTGTGCAGTTTTTGTGAATGGAAAGATTTGCAAAGACCCAAAGCTTGCAACAGAAGATGATTTATTTGCTTCAGGTCTTAATGTCAGTGGAAATACAGTGCCTGGAATTGGTTTTGCTGCAAAGTTTGTAGATGGAAACAACATGCCTGGACTTAACACTCTTGGTATTGCTATTGGTCGTCTTGACTTGGACCCACTACGTCTTATTCCATTTTTCATACACCCTCGAGCTGCTGAGCTGATAACTATCCTGGAGGCTACTGTCTTAGCAGGATTTCCTGTCACTGATGCTACAAACTTCTTTAAAGCTCGTCTCTTCTCCAAAATCTTGAAACCTGGCGATGTGTTTGTGTTCCCACAAGGTCTTATTCACTTCCAGTATAACGTGGGACTCAAAAAAGCTATTTTTCTCGCTACTTTCAACAGTTAAAATCCTGGAATTTTCATGATTACTAATTCAAACTTTGCTTCAGATCCACCTATTCCGAACTATGTTCTTGCCAAAGTCTTCCAACTTAATTAATAAGACATAGATTGCAGAACTTGGAAAGAAATTCTCTTAGGATATATATGTCATTAAAAGTGTGATTCTGTGTTTTCTGAAAGTTGTTTGCAGTGCATTAGCTGCTCGCCAGCGTCTTATGTAAGCATTGGAATAATACTTTTCTCTAATAAATATTGTTTGTTGTATTTGGAGTGAACTTATAGTTCATTCATGGAAGCAGACATTTTCCCTAATTTTCTTTCCTCTCCGTCTTGCTATTATTTGTTGAAAAGTGAAATTATGTTAATGAACTTAGGCTATACGTTATACATATAGATGCACATACTGTCCACTTGGTACGTTCAGTGTTTTTTTTCCAAAGTAACATATAGTTTCTCTTCTTGTAAGGTTAACTTATAATTGAAAAAAAAATGGATAGACTAATCAAACATTCTTATTACGACCTCAACTTCAAATAAAAGATTCAACAACATTGTAGTCCACAACTAAAACAGTTAAAAATTATTGAGGCAATTACCAATCATAGATACTATACCTTGATGCTATTGACAAAAAAAGGGTATCAAAGCACAATATTTCATATTAAAATGTGGCTTGTAGATCCATCATAATAGGTCTAGGAAAACAAGAGTTGCAAGACAATCTCGATGCACAGGTACAACATCTAAAATGCAACCAACAAAAGCTTCATGAGATTATTGCTCTTCTCTTGATATAATTTTTCGAGTTTCTGGTTTCTAATTGATGATAAAGAAATAATAGAACACATGTCAAAGAATTATTTCAGAAAGTTTATCATAAGTAATCATCATATTACACACAATTAACAGTTCAATCAACTGTGCTACACTTCCAATGAGTAATATTTGTTACACTATACGTGCATCTCTTCCTCCTGTAAATACCTTGGCCAAGAAATGGCTAAGCCACTACTAATTTCTGAAACTCGTGTGGACAGGAAATGTTGAACCAAGAGCTCAAGGAAATGATAGCTTTATGAAAGAGCTAAGCTCTTCCCTATCTTGATAGGCTATCTATAAGGCTTGAAGAGGAAGAATTTCCTTTAAAGATTTAGTTGATGATGCTCAAAAATGGAAAAAGAATCAACGATCATTGTACTGTACCTCGCGAAACATTCAACAAAGTTCTTTCATTGGTTCAAAAGGAGAAAAAAAGAAGTAGTATTGACAATGAGAATCCATAAAGATGGATGCATGATAGGAATTGGGCCTTCTGTCATGTCTAACTATGAGTCATGCCAACCAACAAAATCCTAAGGTTACCAACAAAAAAAGAGTAAATTGACTTACTGTATGCAGTGTACAAAAGTTAGGATAAACTAATTTATTTAGAAGTACACAATGGACGGACACAAGGTCATGAAATGTGGACAATTTGAAAATTGATCTGAAGGGGTCAGCTCTCTCTATAGACACTAGCTGATACACTTTGTCTATTCTATTGCGCATCGGAAGCAGAAGCAGTTATACGTATTGTTTCGTGTCCTAAAACTATGACAGGTACTATAACAATTATCATGTCTTGTTGCATTTTGATCAAGTTTTCTTGCTATTTGCTTCGCATTGAATTGAAATGATCCTTTTCGTTGTCAACGAGAAAATGTTCTACAGAAACTGAAAGTGAACGAAACATCAGCTTGTAGCGAATCTGAAGCAATCTCCTTAGTTGATTCTGCATGATCATTAATTATCTCTCCTTTGTGATTGTTCCCCATGGTATATCCATAATCCATTGCACGTAATCTTTCATAATTCCTTTCATCAACAAGTCATCATACACTACTTCTTGTGTTTGAAAATTTACATTTAAACAGTCTTGGCATGGGCATCCAACTTTAGAGTTGGGATCAAAGCGAGGCAGAATATTGGCAACCGGTCATGATGGATTATCATAAAGTTCATGGTCTTGTCACAATCTTGATGATTCTAACATATCGTCATAAGATTCATCAGGTTCCCTTGTAAAATATAAAAATACGAGAGCCGAACGTAATATCTCAAACCATATGGGGGAGGTGAGTGTTACGAAGCCTCGGAGCTCTGAAGCTCTGAAATTATCCCTACTTTTTAAGACGATTACATTTTCGTCATAAAATTATTACATTGATTGACTGACAAGAATAATCTTTGTCCCAAAATTGCCTTATTCTTTAGTGAAAAAACTATACTATTTACCTACAAAGTTTTATAATTTCTATGACAAACAAAATTGTTATAAAAACTATACATTTAGGGATGACAAAATATTATGTAGTGAATATACCTTTATTTAGCGACGAAACATAAAATTAACTTTATATACTTTTAGTTACCCATATTTCGGGAAAAACTGGTTGACGGATTTATCTTTTCCCCAAAAACCTTTTTTGTTATGAAATTTGATTTTTAAGGGACAAATTAATTTGTCACTACTGATAATCAAATTTGTATTAGTGAACTCGTGGGGTTTAAGGGTTTTGCCAAAGTCTACAACGAGATTTGGTGGAAAAACGATTCTCATCTGGGTGACACAACGATCGATGAGGTGGGAAGTTATAATAGATTATATATATAACTAAAACGTAAATATGCTAATTAGATAGTGCAAAGTACTGAACTTTAAGTTTATTTTGAGGAGAATGATCAAAATTGTACCTAACCTATTCAGTATATCTTACTTTTACGCTTTGTCTATCTATTGGTCTCTTAAAACCCAACCTAGCGGAAAAAAACTATGAATCTCTATATAGTTAAGGGGGTCAAACGGGCCGGTTTGGGCGACTCGACCCATTAAGAAGTGGGTCATGCCTGGTGCAGTTCCGATCCAATCCAGTCCAGGCTAACTTAAATGGGTCGGTCGGGGGCTGGGTTTGGGGAGGGGAAAGGGTGTTCGGCCCAGCACCTACTAGGTTTATAGTTTAGAGTGTGTCCATCGGGCCGAGCTAGGCTAGGTTGGTGGGCCACGTTGGGCCGGGTTGGTGGGTCTTTTTAAATAAAATAAATTCTAAATTATTAAAATTGACATTTACAGTTAATAGAATTGGCCATTATCAAATTTAAAAAACTAGTTGTTGCCAAATTTTAAAAACTTTAAAAAAACTAGCCATTGTGATTATAAAATACCACTGGCAAGTTAACCTTTATGCTGATTAAATTACAACTTTGGCCCTTTTTTTAATCTATAATATCACTCGATTCTTCTTCATTTTTCACACAATTCTATCCCTATTTGCTACTTAATTATTCTACTTTCAAGTTCCAACTTTCATAGATAATCGCTTTCTCCTCTACTCTTCCTTCCCATAGATCAAGATCAATTGCAGTGTTGAGGTATTTTGAGCGAGTAGACAAAGAATATGTTAAATGTCAATTATATGGTACAAGTATAAGTCCATTCCCAGACCGAGATACCGATAGTTTGTTTAGGCACTTGGAGAAAAGCATATAGTTGAACTTTGAAGTTTACTATTTTACAATATTGTGCATTGTGTTATTTGCTTTGTACATTTGGGAAAATAGAGAATCAATCAAATTCTGCCAAAGCAGGCATGTTGACCTGCTGCCTGCTTTGGCAGAAACTCCCTCTTATATATATGTAACTTAAAATTTGACTTTAAGATTATTTGATTACTCTATGATAAGATCACCTAATTAAAATCTTAATAAATATTAAAATAGAAATATATAACTTAAATTCATATATACTTAATATTAATAATTAAAACTAAAATTCAACATCTCATATTGAAAACAAACCTAAGTAGATTAAAATCGTTATATTGAATTTTAGGTAAAACACTAAATAAAAAATTAAAAATATTAAAAACTAACAAATGCATACAAGAGGATAATATAATTGTCTGAGGATATTTATAATTTTTATTAATTTGTAAAAAAATTAAGTAGATAATTAAATAATGATAAAAGTTACTGTTAACAAATTTAGTCAATAAAAAGTTTATGTATTGATTTGTTTTTACAAGTATTAATTGTTATAACATGTCGAGGTGTTAAATATGTTGATATTCCAATATAAACTTTATAATATTATTTTTCAACAAGCTTTTAACCCCCCAAAAAAAGAATCTTCAAATTGTTCAATTTTTTTATTTACGATAATATTTATTAATTGACCGCGCATCGTGCGGGTACGTATACTAGTATTACTTTAAAAGCCAACTTTTTTCTTTTTATCTTTAAATTTTTTTCTTAAAACATATCCTAATATTTGTTGATACAATATTTTTAAATAGTGTAATTAATGATATTCATAATTTTTATTTTAAAAAAAAAAGCAAACGAAAATTTAAGGAGGTTCAATATTAGTTGTTAGAAAAAAATATATATTTATTGTCATATTCATTTTATATATTTATTATTTTGTTATCTCTTTTACTTTTTATTTAAACCAAAATTCAACTCTATAAAAAATATTTTTTTAAAAAAAAATTAAATGAATATTCTTTTATTTCTTAGCATTTTGGTTTTAAATCAAAATTTCATAGTAGCATATTTTAATGAAAAATTAATTAAATAGGTTGAGTGACTTTGTAAGTAAAACATTATAGTTGAGTGACTTTTGAAATAAAAATCAAAGTTGGGTGACTTTCTGAGAAAATAGTTGTTAGTTGAGTGACTTTTGGAGTAAAAATCAAAGTTGAGTGACTTTTTAAGTAAAGATTCTTTAGTTGAGTGACCATTTGGGATATTAACTCTATATCTTAGGTATAACTATACAGGATAAAATCTTATTGAGATGAGTCTAGCACTTCTCACCGGATCATGGCGATGAACTCGTGGGGGTACTTGAAGGGGTCGTTTGGTAGAGGGTATATATAAGAATAGTGCAGAATATGGTGTATTAATGATGTTGGTATCAGTTATGCTGAGATTTTGCTCATGCAATGTTTAATTTGGTGTATTAAAAATAATATGCATTACACAATTTCTAAAAAAAAAAAGAAATACTTGTAAAATATCTTCCATAAATATGGTGGAAAAGATGTGGAAAAAGTTTTGAGGGGCAATTATGTCTTTAACCATGCTAATGCATTCATTAGAACTCATTGCATTACTAATATCATGGATTTTTATGTATTAGTTATACACACTTTAATACCAAACAAAAAATTACCAAACAAGATACTAGTAATATACAACTAATGCATACATTATTTTTGCTAATTCACTTTACCAAACGATCCCTAAGGGTTTTGCCAAAATCGACAACTAGATTTGGAAGAGAAACGATTCTCATTTGGGTGACACGACGACGATTGATGAGGTAGGAAGCTATAATGAGATTATGTATCACTTAAAAGGTAAATATCCTAAGATAGTGCGTAGTACTGAACTTTGGTTAACTTTATGGTGAATGGTCAAAATGGTACCTAAAGTCCATTTTACGTGCATGGTCAAAATTGTACCTAACCTATTCAGTATACTTTACTTTTACGTTTCATCTATCTATTATATTGGTCCCTCAAAATCCAACCTATTATTTTCTTGCCTAAAATTACTCCTCTTTCTAACGGAAAATCTGTGAATCTCTACTTAATTTGTCAATGTTTATGTATATTTCAATATTTAATTTAAAATATGAAAATGTATGATATATTAGTAGGTATAAAACGCAGAAAGTGGTGTCATTATTTTTTGTAAATCATCTAACCACTATGACATGGTCTCCTTGTTATCTTGACTTTTACTTGTGGAAGAAATCATACACTTATATAAAGGATGTTTTTTCCTTGTGTTGGATAGACGATAAGTATTATGTTGTAGATAAAAAAAGAATATTGTATTGTGTTTATATTTTGAGGTTAGTATAGTGAAAGAAAAAGTGAGTCAAAGAAAATATTCTAAGTCTCCAACTTATTCACTATACAAAAGAGATTAATTTTATGATGGAGGAAGGTGTTCTTGTTGGTCAAATTTTGAACTCTTCAACTAGTACGAATTTGTTTGAGTCACACGATGTTGTTGGACTGTTGTATTCTGGAGGGGACAAGTCAAGAGTTAACTGCTGGATCAGTGAAGATTGTACCACAGTGGCCTTAAATTTCCTTAAAGAGAGCAAAATATCCTTGTTCATTTTATTTTTCAACTATAATTTATGATAGTTTCACTAACATAATTTCGTGACACCATATATATAAGAGTAACTTACATAAAACTCACATCTTTAAAATCTCATTACTCTTTAAGACACTAGTTTACCTAATTATATTTTTTATCACTTTTCATACTTCGGATACATGCATATTTCAAGCTGATTGTATGTAATGCAGATACATGAACAACTAATTATGGAAATTTTAATTAATCAAATTCCTTAATATAAGGCGAAAATCAAGGCATGTATATATGTTTAATTAATTTCATTTTTTTTACTTTTTAAAAATAATAAATTCATTAATTTCATTAATATGAGACGGAAACATGTATATTTTGGTTATGTAATTTGATTACTTTTCATCTAATGTATCATTTTATATGTATCTAGTATAAATTTCATGTATATTTTAATATGTATCAATTATTAATTTCATGTATATGTTTATATGTATCTAGTATAAATTTCATGTATTTATTTTTATGTATCTAATATTAATTTCATATATATGTTTATATATATTTAGTACCAATTTCATACATTATATCCAAAATACAGTAAATTCAGTATTAATTTGATGTATCCAATATAATAATGAATTAATGTATCCAGTACCAATTTCATATATTATATCCAAAAATATATGTATCCATCGACCATAATCAACTTAATCTAGTGTATCCAATATTAATTTGATGTATCCAATATAAATTTCATATAGTGAATTCAAAATACATGTATCTAGTATCAAGTTGTCATGTATCTGTGCATAGATACATGTTTAAAAGAAGAAGAAGAAACACCAATCTGACAGAGATACATTTGTATGTACATGAACAAGCACTAAGTTTCATATTTAATATGAATTAGTAGACTATGATACATGAGTACGCAGGTACATTCACCCTCCTCCTTGCCACCCTAAGGCACCCGCCACTCTACGGCACCCACCATATCGATAATCTTCAGAAACAACACGAAATTCCGACAAAGAAATAGAAATATCACAAGACGAAACTTCTCAAACAGTAACAACAGCCATGAAAACAAAATAATACAGATCTATCGAAATTAGTGTTTTCAGCCAGCAAGAAAATCACAAAAAAAAAATGAAAACTCCGTTCTCCTGATCCCTTTCCCCTTTCTAAATTCAATTTCTGGTGGCATCATCTCCCTTATCCTCTATTGTGTTTCCCCATCTTGATAAATTTGAGACTTCATTATGTCTTGTTCATATGGAGTCTTGTCAACATAGTCTGTGCTGTTTCACATAGACAAGCGTGATTACCATTTACTTTAAACACAAAAGAAACAAATTCATTTGGCACTCACAAATTAGTAAGTTAAATGCAATTGTTTGGTGATATTTAGATATTCAGATGGATATGTACTGGTGGTGGAGGCGGCGGTGATTTTACTTTTAGCAGAGGAAGAAGAGAAGAAAATGAAGAAGGGGAAGATAAATTAACCGTGATTTGGGTGATTTGAATTTGGGAGGTGAGTAATTTACTCCATTAAATAAGGGATCTGCTTTGGTTATGTATCTGGTATAAAGAAGGGATTTCTGATAAGATGTGATATATTGGGTAATTAAAATAAATTAATGGGAGAAATAATAGATATGATAGGGTTGTTTAGTTCTTTGGGTAATTTATCCTATATATAATGGTTCATGTGGAACTCTTAACCCTATACTAGCCCTACCAAATAGACTTGTGCAAAATTTTCAATACATATTGTTTTCCCCTTATATTTTCAACTAGATGAGAGTATAAGTAGTCACACCTTTCTGGTTGATTGAAATAAACAAATCATAACAAACCCAAAGCATAACAATGAGCATGTGGTGGTTCATAACAACATTAGCCATTACTGCTTTCTTTTGTTCCCCTGCTTATGCTTATGATAACAACCCTCTACAGGACATATGTGTCGCTGTTAACGACTCTCAGGCTTCAGGTAAATCGTCCTTCTATAATACTTTATTTGTTTCGGAATGAGGCATAGTTTTTGTATATATGTTGTATAATCTGATCAATAATATGCTTAGTTTCATTTTATTTCACCTGTGCAGTTTTCGTGAATGGAAAGATTTGCAAAGACCCGAAGCTTGCAACAGCAAATGATTTCTATTTTTCAGGTCTTAATGTTAGTAGAGATGCATACCCCAAGTATGGTATTGCTGTAACTATTGTGGGTGTGACTGACATGCCTGGACTTAACACTCTTGGTATTTCTACTTCTCGTGCTGACATTGAACCACAAAGTCTTTTTCCATTTCACACGCATCCTCGAGCTACTGAGCTGGTAACTGTCCTGCAGGGTACTCTGTACGTAGGAATTCTTCTCCCTGATGCTGCAAACTTCTTTAAGAGTCGTCTCTTATCCAAAATCTTGAATTCTGGGGATGTGTTTGTGTTCCCGAAAGGTCTTATCCACTTCCTGTATAATGTGGGAAGCAAAAAAGCTACTCTGTTTGGCACCTACAACAGTCAAAATCCTGGACTTATCACGATTCCTAGTTCAATCTTTGCTTCAGAACCACCTATTATGGACGACATTGTTGCCAAAGGCTTCCAGCTTAATAAGACTCAGATAGCAGAACTTCGAAAGAAATTCTCTTAGGCTATATTATATGTCATTAAAAATGTGATTCTGTTGCTGCTCACCAGCGTCTTATGAAAGCGTTGGAATAATAATTTACTTAATAACTCCTAAATCAAGTGGCAATCTATGTAACTATATAATCTTTCTCGAGTAAGAGATTTGTTCCGGGAAGATTGAATATATACAATATGAAACATATTATGTTAATATTTAGCTTGATGGCATCTCTTTTGTACAATAATGTTCGAGAAATGTCTGTGCACAGCACGGGCTAGGCCTATCTAGTTGTTTTAGATATAGATATAGATATATATTTTTTGTTTTATTCTTCTATTGCGCGTTGAAGTAGAAGCAGTTATACCTAAAACTTAGTGTCCTAAAAGTATGACAGGTGCTATAACATATTGAGTATGTCTGGTTGCATATTGATCAAAGTTTTCTTTCTTGCTATTTGCTTCGCATTGAAATGATCCTTTTTCGTTGTCAACTAGAAAATGTTCAGACGAGACTGAAATTCACACAAACCATTAGAGTAGATATAATATTATCAAATCACTCCAACTATTACAATCTATATTTTTCATTTTAGTCAATCACCTGCAAGCACCGATGCGATCCCAATTTGCAAAAGCCCCATCTGACCCAAAGCTGAGGTCCTTAATGCTTCTGGTTGATTTTATGGGACCAGGTGTTCCTTTTAAGCATGGTGATCTTTGGGGAAACCCATTAACACTGCAAATCCTACTCGTGACTGTGGCATCGCTGTTGATAGAAGATATGGGAGATAGTTTGTACTTGTAGGGAGAATTAATCTCAGAGTATACATCAGTATTGATAGGTCTTAGCCTAGGTGAGCTCATTGATCTTGCTTTTGCTTTTGCAGATTCAGTGGCTGCCATGTAGGTTGGAATCGAAGGAGAGCCCATGAAAGTATTGTCATGATCCCCGCTTGATTTCTGTCTTCTGTGGTGAAATGATCTTCTTGGAACATATACTGGAGAAACCAATTCTTGGTCTGTATGGTATTGTCTTAGAGAAGGCCTTGATTTCATTTCTTTTCTCTCGAGTTCTTCTACGTTTTTTGCTGAGAAAAGCGTGTCCATATTTTTAAGGTCATCTCTTTTAGCCAGCTGAGCGTCTACCCATTGTTCTAACCAGTATCGCCTTCTTCCATTTACATCTGATTCTGTTGACCTCTGCAAGTGAAAACACCCCTTGTGAAATAATTCATAGTCGGTGTGATGACTATGATCAGGATTTGAGAAAACGATAAGATACTTACTCGATGGCTTAACCAGTATTCTCTTATACGGTCTCTCTTGATCGCAGCCTCCTTTTTGCTAGAGAACATCTTGTTTGCTTCTTCCTTAGATAAAAATCGATTGTCCCACCTTTTCTGGCTGTTTAGATCAATCTGCAGAATTAAACGAATTGATAAGCTGGAATAGTTATTATACCTTAAGTGGGAGATGATTATCTTGTGAAAACTACTCCATCATCATAAGAATCTGCCATCTAGCTCCATTGCAAGATTACATCTCAGTTGTGGAGTTTATTTTTTGCTATCCTAGGCTTGAGTTGTACTATGCCTTTCTCCACTCTAGAGTTTCTTATGTGTCGGAACAGAGGAGGACTACACGAAAAGTCCCTAAAATTTTGGCTCACTATACCACTAGCAATTTGGTGTTGTCTGGACAGAAAGAAACAACAGAACTTTTGAAGGTAAACAGAGAAACATTCTTAGCCTTAAACTTAGAGCTATTTCATTGCTAGCTTTTTGGTGCAAACTAGTTGTTGTATATGAAACATATATCTTGTTAGATTTGACTGGAGAATTGCACAACTTGCAACGATGTTTTGTCACGCTGGCTTAGTGCATTTCCCTTTTAATACAATACCTTACTTCTATCAAAAAGAATTTGCCATATGGCTTATATATGATTGTTGCAACAAAGAAACTTCAATTCTCACCTGAATTTGCCACATCTATGGCCTAGAATTCGTCAATCTTATAGCAATGAGGGATACATTATGCCAAACAAAGTGATGCAACAACTTTCTCATGCATCATACTATGATATCACAATAGAGAAGGCATAGAATTTGTATATTTGAGCTGATTGATTGTCTTGTGAACTATACTTGTTGGTTCTACAATTGGATCAACAACAGAAGCATTCTCTACATTACCATATTCTTGTTCTTACCTTGATATCTTTCTCTCCGAGATCCAGCAACGTATTTTCTTGACAATGTACTGTAGTTTTCACCTGATCACATCTCTTTGCACAAACTTCTGTTTGAATGTTCACAATTGACTGCAAGGATTTAAGTGTAGCAATAGCCTGACGTCGAACAGCCCTACCCCGAACAATAGCTTGAAGCCTCACTAGTCCCTTTAGTGCTCTCAAAGCTTTCCTTGCCTGAAATTGAACTCATTGGTGAAAAAAAATATTTCCTTGTGATTGCAGAGAATTGAGGATAACAGGAAGAAAAACATACAAGATAACCGCGAAATGCTGTCTGAATTTTGATGGCAGCAAGATTTTCAATCCTTCTCTCATAGAGGTAGAAGTACTGTGTTTCTTGGCCATGAAGAGTCATTTTTGACAATACAAGAGTTTCATTCTTAGGCTCATGGATAGACTCAGTGCCTTCTTTAAAGGAAGCCATTTCAGCTTCAACCTTTGGAGTTTCAGCAGCTTCAGCAATTGTTTCAACATCAACATTTATAGCATTCTTGTTCTGCTTCTCTTCAGCTTTCTGGTGTCTCCTTTCCCTTGGTGGTGATAGCGCCGAGGACGCCACCAATCTTCTTATCTTTAGCCTTGTAAACACCCATCCCTTCCTCTTTCCCTATTGATACAATAGCTGTGCAATGTCAATCAAAGCTGGATATATGTACACAAGTTCAACAAGTGTGAATATTATGTTTTTGAACACGTATTTTCAAAGAACTCGGAATCTTGAATTCGCCTCTACCTACCCGTATGAAACGGGGAGGACATTGTTATGGGATCTGCTAGAAATTAATTGTATCAGTTTTAATGACACAAGAAAAGTCATTTACCTTCTCTAATCTTGATTCTGACTCTGAAACGAAAAATTTCTTCAGCAAGTTGAACCAGCTCTTCTTCTTTGCCATGAATTTGCAATTACCTCATGTGAGTAATTTAAACAGAGAATGACACTTGGATGTAGCAACAAAATCTTTTTGGGAGTAATTTAAACATAAAAGAAAACAAAAAAGGAAGTTTCAATACGTTGCCTTGTTAAAATAGATGATCTATTGGTAACAGAACCTTTGGGAATTGAAGCATATTTTCAGGAGAATTTACTAAGATTAGTAGGCAGTTAGATATCCTAGATTTCCTCATTCATTTCTAAAAATAACCAAAATCTTATGAAGTAAGCAATTCTACTGAACTGTGGACTCTAGCCTTAAAAGCCCCACTAAAGAAAAAAATAAAGAAATAAAAAAATGAAGCCTTCTTCATGAGTGATTCAGATGGAAACAGTGGAAATACAAGACATTAGAATAAGGTGTATACTTTTCTTTATTCAATAATAATTCACATTTCTTTTCTCTTTCTTCTTTATGATGAGTTTCTCCTGTTTTAACAAGTGGACGGTTCACCACCGAGGGATGTAGTGCGATGGATCAGATCCCTTAATCTTAAAATTTTGAAATTTCAAGTTTGAGTTTTGAAAATGGAGAAAATCTTAGTAAGTAGCACTCATTTTGGTGGGGTTATGCAGGGTCGCAAGTAAAAGTTCACGTACAGTTCGGTCGAATCCAATAGTTTTTATTCAAATAATATATTTGTATTAAAAGATTCATTAAACACGCATATATTTTAAGGCATAATAAATAGATAAACACCCTAATTTGGCTTCTACTCACGATTAAATACTTCAACTTTGAGAATGCACATCTAGACAACTCAACTCGTTCCCCACTGTATTTCGTGGTCACTTGAGCTGACATTACACATAAATTTGGAGGTGTCTAGATGATCATTTGTAAGTTGGAGTGATTAACTAACACCGTGGAGATGAGTTAAGTGTCTAGATGTGCATTTCCAAAGTTGAAGTATTTACTTGCCAATTGAAGGCAAGTTAAAATGTGTATCTATGTATTATGCCTATTTTAAATCTAAAACCTAACCACTAGTATTTGGAGCAGTCATTCTAAAATCTAGAACTCACAGAGGATCAAATCGTGGCTCCGCCTCTGACTCTATATGCAGCAAAAATTGAATTAGTCAGGCCAATAAACTTCGAAAAAGCATGTGGGGCTTGCAAGTGATAGAAATGTGGAGGGAGGGGGCCTTTCACATTGATGGAGGGAAACCTGATGGAGTATGAATTATGAGAATCTTTATGAGGTTAATGGGGTATATGTTTTTTCTTCCAGCTGCTAATTTGTTTTCTTCAGCTACAATTGACATGTTCGAATGTTTCATAGACACACTGACACTACCACTTAGCCTAAGTGGGGTACACACAACTACAGATACCAAAACCTGATCATATGTTCTTTCATTCATTACAACATATAATATTAATAATGGAAGGTCTGGATATATCCCGTAAAACTGATGCTATTTTGTCTGTCCTTTTCCATATGATCTCTTTATCTTGAATTATACTGGTAATTGATATTACAACTATGCTATTATGTGATTGGAAGGTCACCAGTTCAAGCTGTGAAAATAACTTTTTTACATAATTAATATAAGGTAAAACTGCATAGAAAAAACTCTTGTGATTTGATTTTTTTCGGACTTTTATGCATAACGAAAGCTTAGTGCACGGACTCAATATTATCTTTTGAACCAAAAAATATAGCATGGGGATAGTTAAGAGATTTGAAGACCTTTTGGGGGTTAGTATTGGAATCATAAAAAGTATGTGGTATGGGCTGTGGGACCATGTTCTTATTTTGAGATATTTGGATTCTGGTACAACTAATTATTTTATTATTATTATTAATATGACTGAAAAGTTTCCAATAAGAAAAGGTGTGTATTTGAGTTTAATTTTTTTCATTTTATTTTACATTATACTATTTTAAATTAATAAATTATAGTAAAGACCTGCTTGGTAGATTAGTATTCCCTTTGTTTTAATTTGTTTGTCCTACTTTTTTTTTTAATCCGTTTCAAAAATAATATTTTTCCCCCTTTTTAGCAATTTTTTATTTTAATTTTTCACATGACATTTTAAGATCACGAGATTAAAGGGCATTTTGGTACATTTGACATATCTTTAATTTAAAATCACAAGATTCAAAAAAAAATCTTATTTTCTTAAAATCCGTGTCAAATTAAAATCGGACAAATAAATTTAAACATAGGAAGCAATAACTTTTTTTTTCATAGCGCGAATTGTTATAATGTGATTTTGAAAAGTTCTTAAAAAGTTTGGAATTGAGACGTGATCATCATTATTGAGGTATGATATGATTTTGAAAAGTGACACTAATGTTCTGCCTATCTATGATATGATTTTGAAAAGTGACACTAATGTTCTGCCTATCTATAATACAAAAAGTAGTTATGATGTGCTAGCTTAACACATAAATTAATGTTATGATACACCATTTGTAATTCACATTTGTTTTAATTGAATGAAGATTATTCCCAGGATATATAAAAAATAAAAAGGAAGAAAGAAGGTTGGAGATTATGACTAGTCTAGTACCCTCTTGTATTTGACACGTAGGTGTGGCTCTATGCATTGAAAAATAAGGCACTTGTCCTAGGTCTCCAAATTTGAGGGTCCTGTTTTTTTAGTGATAATAATATAAAGTGTAAATAACATAAAACACAGTAGTTTAGTCCCTAATTACGTTTTATCCCACTACTTTAAAATATTACATTTTTCTCGGTAGTTTAAAAAAGGAAAGGCGTGTATCTTTTGTATTTTCGTGTACCCTGATACATATAATCTCTTCATTAATGGTAAATCTGTTTTTATTATGGCGCTTTAAAAGGAAATAACAGATTTACAATTAATGAGGAGTAAATCACGCTTCAATCAAGGATACATGTTACCAACATCTCAAATAGCAGGTTGCAGTAGTATTTGGTACATGTTAACATGAATTAACCCTGGATACATGTAACACAAGATTTGCTTACAATGTTATCCCTGGATACGTATTGCATTGTTTTGATTTGAAACTTTAAATTTACAAAAGTTACACATTTACAACTCAGATAGATATATGTATACTTGGATACATAGAAAATAACACTGGATACATGGTAACAAGTTGATGATACACCTAATCAACAAATCACAAACCCAGATAACCAAATCCCCCGTGTTAACTCACATAATTGGATACATGTTAACAAGATTCCAACGACAAGTAACATTATTCTTGAATAGACTAATAACAATTGGCGTTGGATACATGTATTGTTGGATATATGTTACCTGGGATACATGAAAAGAAACGTTGATAACTATGAGTCCTTACCTGAACTTTGCAATCTGGAATTTTAACTTTGAGGATTTTGTCATCTGGGTTTGAGTCCCTTGTTCTTGATTCCAAATTTTGGCGCAATTCATTCATTTTGACTTGATCGTTTCTAAACTATAGTAAATTTTGAAAATCAAATTTTACCAACCTCAACTATGGAAGATTTTGATCCAGCAGCGCCAATTTTTTTTGAAAAGTGAAGGAAGATCGTGTGAAAGATGGAGTCTTTGCTTGAAGGCATGATTTGGGGGGAAAAATTTGAGAGAGAGAAAAACCGTTGCCTTTAGATACAGGTTGAGTGATTTTCGGCCCTTTTTTTAGGGATTGTGGTGGATACAGTTTTTTAACCATGTAATTTTAATTTAATGGGATAAATGTAATTATTTTAAAGTATTGGGATATTTAGTAATTAGGGTAAGGATGTTTGATTATTTATGTAGTTTTCCCTAATATAAAATCATTATTCTCTCTGGACCACTTTATTTGTCACATTATTTGTTTACATACTCTTTAAGAAAAACATTAACTAGAGTATAATTTAACTAAACTATTCTTATTTATTACTTCTTCATATTTAATATTTCTCTTTTTTGCACTACATTATTTATCTCTCCATATTTATGACTAAGGGTAAAGGTGGAAACAAACAACTAATTATACGTTGATTTTTTTAAAATGACAACTATTTTGGACTATCTATTTTTAGTAAGGACGACAAATAAAGTGGTCTGGAGGGAGTATAAGTATTCCTAAAAATAAAAAATGTGTTGTTTGTTTCAATCTTTAATTTAAGATTACAAAATTCAAAATTCTCCGTTACTTTCTTATTAACCTTCAAATTTCGTGTCAAGTCAAAAATTAGAGAAATAAATTGAAACGGAAAGAGTATTATTTAATAGAAGAAGTAAAAATTTTCATATAAAAAGAAATAAACAATTTTTCATCTCAAAATAATCTTTTAAGAAATATGTTAACAACTTGCTTGTTATAAAAAAAAAACTAAAAGAATTGACTTTAAATGGGAAAAAAGGATTATTATTATTCAAAAGTTTAAGGCTTCAGATTCATTTTTGGCGCTACTAAAGTGCTTGAGTCACCCTTGTTGATACGTATAGAATTTGAAGTTTATAAATTTCTATAAAGACATAACGTTAAAATATAATAATAACTGAGTTTGTAATAGAATATTTATAAATATTAAATAACATTCTTAATAAAAATACATAATTTAAACGAAAGCTATTGAATTCTCGGATATATACTCTAGATGTGTCACTATCTAGTATAGTACTTGTAAGCAATGATATGGTGATGAATATGCAAAAGCATTGTTTCTTTATTCAATGTAACCCATTATTACCACACCTTTTTCTTGGGAGGAATTAAATAATTGAAGGTGGTAGGGTAGTGGCAATGTGCAAGGAGATAGAGAATGTGAAGAAGAAAACAGAGCAATCTTGAGTGGTAATAAGGAATGGACAGCCTGTTATTGGCCCTTCTTGTCTTGCCCACCATATGCCACCTTTTGCTAAATCAACTTATTAAATAAATGAATTCTCAAAAAAATCAACTTATATTTTCATTACGTTTTTTTTAGACTATTTTTATCTTGAATTGATGATCTTTCAGAAATAACCTCTCTACCTCACCTCTGAGATAGAGATAAAGTCTGCGTACACTCTATCCGTCCCAGACCTCACTTTGTAGAACTATACTAATAACCTGTTTGGCCAAACTTATTTTTTCCCAAAAGCTTTTTTTTAAAAAAAAGGTCCTTATTTTTACAAAGTGAGGTATTTGACCAAACTTTTGGGAGAAAATAAGTGTTTTTAGGGAGTAACAGAAGCTGTTTTTCATAAGCTAAAAAAAGTAGTTTTTCTCTAAAAAGCATTTTTGTGAAAAAAATACTTTTAAAAAGTTTGGTCAAACACTAATTGCTGCTCAAAAGTGTTTTTCAAATTTATTGATCAAGTACAAACTGCTTCTCACCAAAAATATTTTTTTTTTAAAAATATTTTTCAAAATAAGTTGAATTTAGAAGATTGACCAAATAGACTATAAATACGTTGTTATTATACTTCTCAAAGAAATGAAAAAAAAGATCAACTCATAAATAAATGAGGTCACTAAGGTTTCTATTTAAGGGGATGACATGTGCTAATAATGTGTAGGGCAGGTTGGTTTGTGATAATATACTGAAGGCAACTGCACATATAGCCGATTTTGGAACTCTCATTTGAGTTACGGCCTAAGTTTATAATTTTTTGTAAATTTAACCAACACGCTTAAAAATTGTTAAAAATTTGTATATGAAATTATAAATTTTACCTAACGATTTGATATATTATTTATACAAGCAAATTTTTGGTATACACATTAGAAATTTTGCTTGCCAAAATCAAATTTCTGACATATGCGTCAAAAAGTTAGGTGTATGAAATTTGAGATTTTAATGTTTGCCTATAACTTGTCAATATTCTGGATCGAAAATGTATTTAGGGTCATATAGTTTAAAGTCGAGTTATTTAAATTGTTGACAGTCACATCATGTCATTTTTTCAAATTTCAAAGGAAAAAGGGGAAGTTACATGTAAATGAGTAAAGTATTTCATAATCTACAATTATTAACTAAATTACATAATCTACAACATATACGCTATATATACAGAGTATATATGATTCTATGTCGTAAATCAAAAAATGTTGTTAGGAATAAAAAGCTAATAATAAGGAGTTTTCTATATTAGTGATAATGAAACTAAATACATATAAAAACACTTTTCTAAAAAAACTCCAACATACTAAATTAGCATTCTAGTCCATAAACAAGTATATTAATGCTTATATATATATATATATAACTATATATTATACAATTCTTTGAACAAGTATAGATATTATTGTACTTATACATTACGTATGTTGCACTATTATATACTATATATAATTTTGTTATGTATATTACACAAAAAGTATTATCTGTTATTTATTTATATATATATATATATATATATATATATATATATATATATATATATATATATATATATATCATATTTGAGCATATATTATTGTATTCATATATTAGGTATGTTGAAGAAGCACAATACATTATTCATATATTATTTATATATCGTATACTATATATAAATTTAAATTTATATTGTGTTAATTTTCTTATTTCATGGGAGGGAGAGAGGGAGAGAGAGAGAGTTAGTTCCCATTTTAATGAGATTTCATATTTAATTATGATTTTTTTTCGTTTAATGCATTTCATAGAGATATTTTAGAAATAAAAATAGTTATATACAATGTAATCAAAAATTTAAAAATTAAAATAAATTGTATTTGTGTAATTTCCCAATTTTGATTATAACTTTGTAGCGGCCCAAGTCAAGACAGATATTTGTATAATTCTATTTTCTTAATTGTTTTTACTTTTCTCTTTTGTTTGTTTAAAAAATATATAGTATTATTTTATATATTTAAAACTAACTTTTTAATTCAAATATCTCAGTTTTACTTTTAACGATATCCCCCTAGTAGGAATAATATGACATGTTTAAGTTCATGAAATTTAGAGAATTTGTTTTGATATGTTATGTACATTTTAAAATTTAAAATTAACATTTAGAGAAAACTACCTGGTTTGACAGCATACAGCAAAAAAAATAATTACCAATATTATAGTCCTAAACCTTTTTTAAGAAAATTATAAAGTGGCTAAATCTCTTCTCGCTTTAGTTAATGTTGTTACTCTTTTTTCATTATTATTTATCCATGTTAGCTATAAAATGGCTAAAATGCCACTACACTGATTAAATATTTCTCTTTAAAAGTTAATGCTTATTACTAATATCTGAGAATTAACAATAAACTTTTCTCAAAAGTTCACTGTTAAACATTATTTTGTTGGATTGAGTCGAAGGATTAGATTGTTTTACTATCATTTAGCCGTGTGATAGGTTGGATAGGATTCTCTACAATTAATTAATCAGAAGTTTCGAATTTGAGCTTCACCGATGAAAACAATTCTTGTAAGGAGCATTTTTTTTCTTGATGGAACCTACGGAATGAGAATTCAAATTGATCGAGTCAATTAGTACTGAATACTGGATGGTTATTAAAAAAATTGTAACTTGCTTTGAAACCACCATTCTTTTCTTTAGCAATGTTCTGAAGTAAGTAAACCTTTTTGCATTAACAAAGTAAAATGCACCATGGGTCTATCGGAAACAGTCTACGCTCCCCAGACCCCACTCATGGGATTTACCTCACTTGTGGGATTATACTAGGATGTTGTTGTAGTCAAGTAAAACTGCACCATGGTTTATGCTACTGTTGGTCTAGTGGTGATAAGTATGACCTTATCCAATGTAGTTCATAAGGCTTGTGCAACTGAGCTTAGAAAGTGTTTCAAAGTTTATCAAAAAGAGGAATCAACATGTACCAAAAGTAGGATGCTTAGCAACCAAGACCACAGAAAAACAAGATTATAAATAAACCAAAAATAAGTAGGTAAGTAACATGTTAATTGCAGCATTTCATTAAACAGCATAGCTAAGCTTCAAGTACTAATGCACTGTCACCACCAATACTACCATCAATTCCTATCACATTCTAAGCATCTTGTTTACAGTTCTTACCAATTACATGTCTCAAAGACAAACCAGAACACATCTTTTTAATGTCTAAGCACGGTGATCTGCATAAATACACATCTAAAAGCTCCCAAAAAATCAGCACAAAGACACTTGGAAGGTGGTGCAGTGCAACCATCTAATCCAAATCTGAT
Source organism: Jaltomata sinuosa (assembly GCA_003996215.1). Classification (NCBI taxonomy): domain Eukaryota; kingdom Viridiplantae; phylum Streptophyta; class Magnoliopsida; order Solanales; family Solanaceae; genus Jaltomata; species Jaltomata sinuosa. The sequence continues at coordinate 182,449 of QJPP01003337.1, forward strand.
GAAGAGGGCGATTCTGAGTAGATTGATTCTTCATCACATTCATCTTCTCGACTATCACTATCTGTAGATACAGTAAGGCTGTCCTCATGTTCATCGATCCAAGGGCTCTGAAAGTCTACAAGCTTTTTACATCTTTCCTCAAGATCACCCTTCAGCTCCACATTCCAACACCCTTGGATTTCAAGGTGCGTTAGTGCCTTACACTGGGTGAGAATAGCTTCAACGCCAGTATCGCTCAACCGGTTGAAAGCGAGGTCAAGGCGCTGGAGACCTGTCATAGTTTCTGCTATGATCAGCGCCTCCTGATCGTTGACATCGGAAGCTTCAAAATTGGTGGGCAGCTCCCAAAGAGGCATGTTTCTTCTGAGATGAGTCAAGGACTTGCATTGTTTCCCAAAAGCTTTCAGACCCTTCTCTGTGATCTTTAAACAGTAGCTGATGTCTAAGAAGGTTACATTGACCAAGGACCCTGCATGCTTTTCAACCACCTGGTCAGTGATGTCACTTGTGGGGATTTGAAGTATCTTGAGACATCTTGCACTGCAAAGATATTGGTATATTCTCTATAAATTAAGATCAATAAAATGATAACTTTGCTTCAATCTGAAGATAAGAACCATAAGTCTCACGTGCATAAATTAGGGTCATAGGTGGGGACTGCAGGCCATCCATTTACATGACTGAGTAAAGTGCAGGTTAAATGCAGGTAGAACTTCTTGTGAACCCAAAACTGACTAAACAACACACTTATCATATGATTGGATGGCTTATAGTTATTCTAACCTACGCAAGACCGCACAAGAGTGTTTAATAGCATAAGAGAATCATAGCTCTGACATTTCTGAGCTACATTTTCATGTTCATTTCCTTTCTCCTTAAAAATGAAACTGGAAAGTAAAGCAGAACGTGACCTAATTCATCACATGGAGTTTCATTTAATTGAAACAAGTGGCCTCTGTAAGTCTTTCGGTAGGAATCCGGATTTATAATGCCAAGGCACCAACCAACAGGGTATAACTTGAAAATGAGAGCCATTCAGTAAAATCTCCCCATGGCTAATCATCATTGGTTGTTTTGTTTTAGCTTTAACTAGTTGAAATTATCTTGCCTTTTTCTTAATCTTCTTGTTCTTTTTGTGTTTCTTTCTCTTCAATTTTTTTCTAATTTACAGTATTTGTATAAGTTGCGTATGAAGTATCAAATGAATCATTGTAGGGCCTTTTCATCATGTTTATTTCAGAAGTTCTCAATAACTTCTGTTAATATTTTGGGTTTGTCAATGTTTTATTGTTTCTTTGTTTTTTCTTTCTTTTTTGATGAAGTAGAGTTATCATTGAAGAGCATCAGGTAGATGCTATGTGACCAAAAGAGATAGAAAAGATAGTTAGCTCCATTACAATGTTTGATTATTTCTTAACCGGAGCCAATTACTGAAAGCTTCCATCATGACTCATCTGTTGGGCCTTTACAATATTTCATATGAGGCACAAACAAGTTCCTCCTAATTCAATTAATCCACCAAACAAATTTCTACATACACATAAGAAAGTCGTGGAATGCATAATCCCCTTTAGACATAGGGACGACTTTATACTCCAAGATCACTTTTTTTTAGATGAAGTACAAATACTCCAAGATCACTATTCCAAACAAATTTCTACATACACAGAATACTCCAAGATCACTATTCCAAACAAATTTCTACATACACAAAATACTCCAAGATCACTATTCCAAACAAATTTCTACATACACAAATACTCCAAGATCACTATTCCAAACAAATTTCTACATACACAGAATACACCAAGATCACTATTCCAAACAAATTTCTACATACACAAATACTCCAAGATCACTATTCCAAAGAAATTTCTACATACACAAATACTCCAAGATCACTATTCCAATCAAATTTCTACATGCACAAATACTCCAAGATCACTATTTCCATCAAGCATGCCCTCTTTAAACCACAAAATAGCATTCACCCTTGGTGAAGACACACTTCTACCAGAGGTGTCCCCTCCAACACTTTTTGCAGGGGTGGAGCTACGGGGCGCAAGGGGGTTCGTCGAAAAACTACACTATATATACCAAATAAAAATGATTTGTTATGCATATGGAATAGATTTTGAATCCCATTAATTTTGACTGTTTGCTCCTTTATATTTTAAAGCTCTTAGTGAAAATCCTAACTCCACCACCGCAAATAAATTCACCCAAGCACACACACATGTATATATAACAATTATGTTTAAATATATAACAAATTGCTCGGAATTCGGAAATAATGCAAAGTAAATATGAATTTGGGATACCGGTTAGCAGCGAAGGAGAAGCCGACATCTCCGAGACGGTAAGTGGTGAGTCGCCGGAATGTGGACCTACTCCGGCGAACAATTTTGCGGACGACAGGGTCAATTAGGTGGGAACGATTAGCAATGCAGCATTTCCGGCACCACTCTTCCAGATCAATCTCCGTCCAACAGTAGGGACTGGCCACCGTCTCCATCCAACTCCGGCAAACTAACGCCACCGACTTAACCATCAACTCCGGCGGAACAATCCTTACGAAAATTGAAGCTAATATCTCCGGGCATAACTCATCCCACCTACCACCGGACATGCAAACGGCGTCGTTTTCGAGTTTAACACACACCCTTTTGCTCTCCGGGGATTCCATTTTCTTCTCTCTTTCTCCCTTTGGACAAAAGTGAAGAAACACTAGTAGCTATACGAGTTTTCCGTTCTTGGGGGTTTTGGTTTTGCTGGAAGAGGGTTTAGATGACTGACACGTGTTATGACAACCTTTCATAGTAACTCATCTAACGGCTGAAAAGTGTAGCATGTCAGCATGTGAATGTCAGATACGTGTGTAATTTTTGTATTCCTTACTACTCCTCTGGATTTTTACTACATAGAAAGGGTGTGACGGATTTTTTAAGAAAATATTTTCTAGTGGTTTTTTATTTAATTTTTTTATCAGATATATAAGTAAAAAATATTTTTCTAAAAATATTTGTATATAGCTAAAATAAAATTATGACGATGAATAAAAGTGTGATTGCAGTGGTAAAGTCGAAAATTTTAGAAAAAGTGTTCAAACATTGCATGAGTAATTTTATTTTTTTACCGAACATTATAAATGGAACTACGTAACATTAATAATTTATATTTTATGAATAAATGTAACAAAAAAATTAAAATCAAATTGCATAATACTTAGCTTTAATTAGGTCATGTTTAATATAATATGAAGTTAACGAAAAGAGCAATAATAATAATAATAATAAGAGAAAGAGAGGAGAAAATTTAATCTAAAATGAAATTATTTTTAAGCTTTCACCGACCTCTGGTGACGACAATAATAGCAACGAGATACGAAAAATATAATTAAGAGCAGAATTAGATGAGTTTTTTTTTTAATTTCTTCGTAGAGCTTTTTCGCTTTTGATAGAATTATAGAGTTTTTAAAATTTGCTAATTAACTTTAAATAAATAATTACTTTTAAGTTTTATTTTAAAAAAAAATTTAAAAAAAGGGGAAGTCAAAGACAAATTGATTGGGAATTCAATTGACTACTAAACTTCAATTTTATTCTTAAATTTTTAAGTCGTAGGTCTCCAATTAAAAATTATTTTAATAAGTTGATATTAATTTTGAATTATTTTTAAAATAAAAAATTTATTAACTATTATAATTATACCACAAAATTGCTTAGCTCTTTTAAAAGTGAAAAGGAAAAATGAAAAGACGTCCAACAACCGCTGAGAATTGAACCTGGCGCGCTTGGCCTTGACTCTTACTAAACACCTAAAGCTCAGCCCTTTGTTGTTTCAAGGGTGTTCAAAACATCGTATTTAATCAAAAAGAACAACATTTTACTTATAACACAACATAATTTTTTGATGAAGGGCGTTCTCTGACCACTCTTGATACACTATAATTTCGCCCCGGTTGGTGGTGTGAGTGGTTCTGAGGGTGGGAAGAGACAATTCAACTTGTTTTCCCTATTTTTCTTAGAAAAGTCATTTTCCTTATTTTCAAGGAGTTTGTTCTCCTAAAAAGAATATTTTTAAAATTTTTTACTAAACACAAGAATATAGGAATATATTTTCCAGACACACCCAAAAGTTGTTATCTTTGTTAAGGGAATAAGAGCAAATATACTATTCAACTTTGTGATTTGCATTTGGATAAAAGGTTACCTATTGTATTATATTGTATCTTTAGTTAAATACAATGTTTGTTTTAATTGTTATTTTGATGTTATTGTATCGTATCATTAAATTCATCGTTATGTAGTGATAAAAAGTCTTATTTTATGTAACACAAATTTGGTGTGATCGCGTTATTATCTTTTTTTTTTCTTGTTATTTATCTTTACTTATTATCTAATAATTATATTTTATTATTTATTTTATTTTTTATAATATTTCTATCTCATATCCTACTTTTCTTGTAGATTTGTCTTTAAAATTTCTTTTGCATGATGTAATGATTAAAAACAATATAATTTATTCAAATATTATATTCATCAAAATAAGATAATACACTATAATACAATATCATACAACACAATAGTTGATTTGTTGGCTTACCTCTTTAATATTTCCATCATACCTCAATCATCTATATTGATCTTCAATTTATGTCTAGGTTTTGTATATGTTTTTCTTTTCATTTCTTCCATAGCCTTTACTCTCAGGTAAAGAAAAATTACACTTAATAAAAAGTACATTTTTTAGGTGGTGTAGCATAAGCTTATGGCATGTTGATTGAAATACCATGGGCTCATTTCGATATGTAATATAAAATCATGATTTAAAATTATAATATAAAATTATTTGATATAAAGTTAAAGTTTTGTTTGGATATGAAATTTTAAAAAAAATTTAAGTTATATTTTTTCTCATAAACATGAAAATTTTACAAATTGTGAAAACTAGTAAATTTTCTTCAATTTTTATAAAATGTTATCAAATGAGCAAATCATAATTCATAAATAGGATATCATAATATCCTAAGATACGGTATTAATAAATTGCAAATCTCCATGTTCCTTTATTAATAAATGTTTGCGATAACAAACTTTAAAGTACACATAATTTATAACCACTACTTAACAATAATAGTAACTAGTTATTTTTTAATATAATCCTTTCACATGGTACGGACAATCTTTTCAGGTCCATCATGATTTCTTTTTTTGCAAAATTTAAAATGATGTTTTTTTTACAAAATATAATTTTATGTCAAATTTTATATTTAATGAGTTGAAATTATAATTTGAAATTTCAAATCAAGATTTCTGAGAATTTGAAACTTGATCTCATGATTTGAAATCATGAAATGAAATCAGATGTCCAAACACTCCTAAGTCTTCTATCAAAAGCATAATGGAACATGAAGATGAAGTCATCAAAATCAAATTAAACTTGCACGCTTAAATATTATAATCAAAAATAAAATGTAGGTACTATTTAATGCTAGTTAATTTCTTCATTGATCATCTACCAAGAATGAAATGTGTTATATATAAACATAATATGTATTTTTTTTTGCTCACTTTTATTTGTCACATTTTATTTCTCGAAAATTAAATTGTATGGATTTTAACCAAATAATAATTTCTTTTAGAAGTATTTATTTAATTGTCGATCACTTTGGAATAGACAAATGATAGCGAGTGAGCGTTTAGTGGACAAAAAATCAAACTGATGAAAGATCAAAGGATAAATAATGATACATTGGTCAAATAAATCGTAATATTCTTATTTTCTTAAAAGTCGTGTAATATATAGAGACTAATATAACAAGAAAATAGAACCCGGAGAGTATTTTCGTATTACATGCAATTAGAAGTTAATGTTCTCTCTTTTGTTTTCAACATAAAAATTTGAGCTTTAATTTCAATTATTGAAATTACTAACACGAGAAATTCATTTTAATTTTTAATAAAATGTGTCATGTAAATTAAAACGGAAGGAGTAACAATTTGAAGAGCTAGGGAGCGTGTCGATAGCTATTCATTTTAACTTTTAATACTCCGTCTGTTCTAGTTTACGTTATATTTTCTCTTGAATCCATTCAACTTTAAAAAAATGATAATTTTCAAAAAATTTAAACAATTTAGTTTAAACTTTCCGCTTCAAGCTTGATGATAAACTTTTATGGCCATACAAATATTATGAAATGATTAAGATTACGAATTTCAATAGTGTAATAATCACATAAATATTCTAACATGTTTATGATCACAATTTTCAAAAGTCTTTATTTTATTCTTAAACTCCATTCTTATACAAAATTTGACAAATAAATTGGATCGGAATGAAGGAAGTAGTAATCTGAAAATTGACTAACATCATTGTTACTGTTAAACAATCAAAATTTACATTGAGGTTGATATAGTACAGAATAACAAAGAAACTTTAAATCATACACTTTCTATAAATGCCCCTAGGTGCGTGTCAGGTCGTCTAAAAGTAGTGCATTTCTGGAGGAATCGCCATGGGTGCGGCAACATTTTGGAGAGTCCGAGCAACATAGTGTAGTATCATTTGAGACATGTTGATGCACATTTAGTTAGATTTCTAAGCCAACAAAATTTCCTAAGTATTTCTCCACATAATCCAGGCCACATTGTGTCTTCACAACGGGTAATATGGCTGGGATGTCTAGATAGAATTCTGAAACAGACCCGTCAAGCTTGTCCCATAGTTTGAGTTGTTCACGTGCTGCTTTAATGGCTGCTCGTGTTGCACAATGGACCGTAGCTGCCAAAAGCAGCGGTGGCTCACCAGATGCTGCAAAAAAGTATTCATATTAAGATTGTGTATGTACAAAGGCGGATCAAAGATTTGAAGTTTAGGCATTCCTACAATGACCTCAAGTTAATATATACAATAATAGTTAGATTCACATTAATAACTAGATTCACAATCAACTGTTTATAGATATTTAGTGGATTTCATAGGCCTGGACAAATGTTACAGGGTTCACGTGAACTCATAGATTGTACTCTAGATCCACCGCTGTCTATAAAGGAACACATATACCGTATCCATCCAAAGTGACATTGAATGAATATTTCTTTATTGGCTAGTTTTTAAGAATCACCTGAAACAGGTTTCCGTTATTTTCCGCATGACAACCAAGTGAAGAATGAGTATAAGAATCTTTCATGACATCCGCAGTTATAAACGAACAAGCAAAGAACTCGGAGAACTTGTTTGACCGAAGGGATGGGAAAGGAAATGAAGAAAGAATTATACCTTTGGACGAGAGAACACGTTTTTCGTGATGTCCACTGTTTACAACATGAACATTGAAATTTCGAGGTATGGTGTCAATAGTCGGGATCTTGTATGTCCAAGTGCTATTTGAGACCATTAACCCGTCTTCGTTTGTAAGATATTCTTCGTGCATGAAAAATCCGATTCCTTGAACAAAAGCCCCTTCAATCTGCAAGGAATAGAAAAAAACAATTGCTACTATTTAGAACAATCTTGTGATCAAGAATTGACTAGTTCTGAAGTTTGAATAACAGCTCGAATGCATGATGCACCTCTCAATTATATAATGAAATTCTAATTACAAAATCTAAAATCCACACGAACCTGTCCCATATCAACGGCTGGATTCAAGCTCTGCCCACAATCGTAAATAATATCCGACTGCAAAATGATAGTCTCTCCGGTCAGAATATAAATCTCCACCTGCAAGAAGAGATTTATTGGTTACTTAGCCATATGAAGGTTCTGCAGAAGATATATTGGCTGCAAAATGGTCCACAATCAGCGTTCCCGGCCAAGAGTTGTGGACTCATATATATTGAAAATTGATAATCATTGAATATGATTCACTTTTAAGATGTTTTGGTGGTGAAATGGTAGGCGGTAGGCACACAAGACTCAAAATCTTGTGCTAAAGAGCATGGAGGTTCAAGTCCTCTTATAGGCTAAGCATTCTCAATAAGATAGCTCGGATCAAATCAGTATTGATATACCGATTCGATCCGAGCTCTTGGAGTTGGAATAAATTTGGCAGCGGATTGGGAAGTCTTGGTGATATTCTCTATGTATGCTTTAAAATAGCAGACTGAAGCAGGGAACGTTACCAAGACATGGATGACGGAACCAGAAAAATTAGCGACAGAAACAACAAGTTTACCTCACTAACAGCAGCGCCGAAGTTCAAATAACTCATGGAACCAAATTCTGGTACATAATAAGAATTTGCTGCTAAGTTTACTGATTGCATTTGTGCCTGCAAAAAGAAGGGGGTGAGAGGGAGAGAACTGCAAACTCAGATACTTATAAGACGAGTAAGAGTGGCTAATGGATTTAAATTAACAAATTGTTCTCAAGCTACATGCACGCGATTAGTTCAATATGGTTCCGAAGCTACATACGTGCAATTAACGACCGAACGGGTCGTTACATCTTCCCCATTCCCTGTAAGTGAATCACTTTGTTATGGTCTTCAAATTGAATTCAACACTAAAAAATTCATAGTGACTGGTGGAACCGATTTCAACTAGTACATACTTTCAAGTATTTTATCTTGTGACTAATTCAAATTTAGCATCTTTAGTATCACAAGTCCCGTTTGGATGTGACGAAATGTTAAGAACAATGTAATCATCGATGATACTGCATTGCCTGCAAAGAGGATATCTCAAAGAATAAAAATTAACTGTGACTGTGACAATGTGAGTACTTGCGGAGTTGAAATATGAGTTGAAATATCAAAGAAATTAAAGAGGTGGTAATATAGTGGGAAAACAAACCTGGCGAATTAGCGTTGGCCAATCAACAGAGACATTTTGTTCTTGCAACTGTTTCTTCAGAGGAGTCAGTCTTTCAACCAAGAGATTACAGCAAAGTCTAACAGCTTCGCAGCTTGATTCTGATGTAGTGCTCCCGGCTGTAAACCCGCCTTGCACTATGCTTAAGGTGTCTGCTTGTATGACTCGTACTTTCTCCACAAGGTCTTTGGCCCAACTACTTTCGATTAAACCAAGAGCATAGGCAGTCATCTGTTTAACCTTAGTCCATAGCCCTTGGCCAATTTCAATCCCTCCAACCTCTACAACAATCGATCCATCTTGCAGAATACTGACTTTTCCAGGGGTCGGTCGTTCCATAGCTTCATACACGATTGGCACTCGAGAGATACCCCTTTTCTTCCATATGTTTTTCTGGTTAAACTGTTCAATCATCTTGCTTCGTTGGAAAAAGCTGGAGGACACAGCCAAATTATCCATGATACTAGGCAATGTATATTCTCCTACTGATACAATATTATCATAGAATAAATTAAGGCTTTCAAATGTATGAACATTTTTATTTCTGACCGAGTCCACCTCCATCGACAGTGAACTCGATACATGCTCCATTATAGCTTCGGCAATATAAGATCCTTGCACCTCCCCGGGGGCACGCATAGCCGATTTGCTGGTAAGATTCGTCTTGCATAATTTTACATCAAAAGATAAGGCACCCCAATCATATTTCTTTAATGCTTTAATCACGTTTAATGGTAGGATGGGGCTTATATCTTCCGAGATCCCAGCATTTATCAATAGATCAAGATGTAATGCTGTGATCTTTCCGCTCGACTTAAATCCTACACTATATGTTACTTTCATCGGGTGTCTTCCTCCTGTCATTATCATGTCACTGTTCCGGTTCACATATATCCTGACAGGTCGCCTTAACTTGTATGCTGCAAGTGCACAGGCTGTGGAGACCTAAAATCATATATAAACTTTGACATCAGAGTCAGAAAATTTTACAAACTAACACTACAGAAGATAAGCTAATAATGTTCCAAACATAATTATGTAGATTGTAAATTTATTATTATTATCTTATTCTATATACTCACAGGCATTGCTCTGACTGCCTTGCCCCCAAAGCCACCTCCAACCCTTCTTGTAATTACACGGATATTGTGTTCAGGAACACCAAGACAAGTGGCAATCACACGATGTGCGCTCTCAGGGCACTGGCTTGAAGTATAAACAACCATGCAGTTGTCTTCATCAGGAATTGCAAGGGCAGTCTGTGTCTCCATATAAAAATAGTACTCGGAACCGAGTCTTACCTGGAAATGTTGGTTAAAAAATCCAATAAGTAATAAATTCGAACCTTTAGCATACATCTACAGTTAGACATGCTAGATCACTATCCAGGAATCAAAATTTGGGATGTTGAAGTGTGTAACCGTTTGAGAGGACTTTCATTTACTTAATTATATCTCCAACACGCTCCCTCATGTGTGGGCTTGATTCATTTTCATGAGCCAAGCACGTGGAAATTCTTTTTAATAATGGGTGGCGGTGAGATTAGAACCTAGGACATCTGCCTGCTCTGGTACCATGTTGAAGTGCGTGATAATATCATCCAAAAGCCTAAGCTGTTAGAGAGAGATATCTCCAACACGGGAAACGATTGAAACAAACGTGAATAGTAGAGAAATTGAAAGTACCTCAGCCGAGAGAATCTTGTGATCAGCTTCAGCCATTCCTTTCGAGAAATCACCGACCTGTTTTGGATAGAGAAATGGCGGGATTTCGATAAAGCTAGATTTCTCAACAGCATCCTCAACGGATAAAATGGGCGTATCTATATTTGCAGTGTCGTATTCAACGAGGGCCGTTCTTGCAGCCACGTCAGCAGACCTCTGACTGTCAGCAACCTGTGTCATTCAAAATAGTTCATAATTCCTCTGGATTAAAGTGTATGAGAAATTAATATTTCATAGAACACAATTAAACTTTAAGTTCCCACCACAACTGCGATCCTGTCACCAGCGCATCGGGTGAGATCATCCGCAAATAAGGGCTCAGGATTAAACATTGTAATAGATCCTACATTTGCCCCTCCACTTGGGATATCTTTAAAAGTAATAACGGCGGTGACTCCATCTGTTAATTCATTAGACTCGAGCTGGATTCCCTTTACACCTGCTAATGCTTTCGTACTGTAGATAAATGCTCCATGGAGGCAGTTTGGTGGTGAAGGAATGTCATCTACATAAATAGCTTCACCTGGAAAATAGTATATAAACCAGCACATTTGAAGTTCGGAATGTTGCAGACACAAAAGTTATCATTTAAACTAACATGAAGATAAACTATTTTGTGTTAGAAAAATAGAAGCATGGCGGGAGGAATACATGGCAACGAGGGCAACAAAGGAGAAGAAATGACCAAATCAACTGGTCTAGAAAAATACTGAACCATTTTCAGAGAAAAAAACTTCAAAAACGAAAGCTCAAGAATCGTCTCAAACGGAAAATAAATGACAAGGGAGGAGGAAAGACTGATGAGGAAATTTATAACCAAAATACAAGTTCTACTGAAAATGTATTAAGACCAAAGAATGGTAACAACCAGCCTATAGTTGTACCAGAGACGTTGAATCAACCGTAACTCTATTTAACTACATTTTTTCCGAGCTGAGACACAGTAAACTATTTCATCGATCTCATATCTCCTAGATAGATTTTCCCTCTTCTACTTGTTGTTTCTTTAGTTGGGTATTTTCACTTTAAATATCAGTATCGATTTCACAAAATATAACTATGTTGCTCGGACCCTCCAAAAACGTTGTCGCACGCGTGTCGGATCCTCAAAAAATGCATAGATTTTGGAGGATCCGATACATATCTGATACTTTGAACAGTCCGAGCAATGAAATATAAATCTCAATCATAGAAATGGTCTGTCCAGAGCGTCCCTGAAGAAACAAAAGGACTTGGGAAGGGACAACTTTCCACATTTGTACTGTTCACAAGCATCTAAACGAGGTTTCTCCTAAGTACGAGAACGTATAGGTCATGGATTCGAGTCGTGGAATCAGCCACCGATGCTTGCATCAGGGTAGCCTGCCTACATCACACCCCCTTGGGGTGTGGCCCTTCCCCGGACTATGCGTGAACGGGGATGCATTGTGCACCGGGCTGCCCCTTTTTGAAACTGAATTAACTATAAACTTAATGATTGTAATACTCCTAGGCATTTAATAAGTCATTAAAAGGCGATATAAAATATTAAAAGGCGAAACAAACCAGCAGCTTGCATGGCAGCTCCGATCTTCTTCATTGGTTCACCTACTGGATAGTGCTCGGTACTTGATTCAACAACCTGCTTAGCAGAAGATAGTAGTGTTTGTTTTCTCCCCTGACTGATGCAACCATTATTACTACTTTTGGATACTTCCTTGTCCGATATGTCATTAATTCCATTGAGTAAACCACCAGAAATAGCAGAATGAGCATCAGTGAAGGGATAAAGAAACTCAAAAACATAACTGACAGCCAAGCTTGATCTGTACTCAGCGTGTAAAGTGCCATCTTCCGGTACAACTGCTAGTTTAACTAATTTAAGTGCTTCATATAAAACATGTACGTTTAACATTTTCCCGGTTAGATATTCCTCTAGCTTTCTATCCCTTGTTGCATGTTTTGTGCCATAAGCACCAAATGCCAACCAGATATTGTTTATCAGGATGCCATTCTGGCACAGAGAAACATCAGCCTGGAAAGCAGCATTAACATATGCCAATGCATTTCCATGCGGTCGTGGAGCAGCTCGATAGGTTTCAAACAAAAAATTAGAATTTCGATCTTTCTTAAATGGGATTGAAATACTTAGAAGCACAGTTCTCGAGTCTAGTGGTGGTCTCGATAATAACTCCTCCCATGTGAGCTTTTCAAGTCCATGACTAGTCATCAATCTAACAGTACAACAAAGCCCGAGAAATAATGTAGCAATATCTGAAGGGAAACCATTCTTCTGTGCCATAACCAAATTTCCTCCCACACTAGCGGAGTTTCTAACAAATGGCGAAGCAATCTTCTCCATGTGGTAAGCCAGTTTATCGGACACCAACTTCTCATATGAACCAAAATTGATTTTACTTTCCTCTTTCAAGAATGAAATGAATTTAGAGATAGTCACAGTTGCTCCGACTTCAATGCCCGTCTGATCTCTTTTGATGATTGAGAGTTCAGGAACGTGCCTGAGATCAACATAATGATCATATCTCTGAGTTTCCTTATAATAACCAGTGCCGGTATTACCAACGACAAGTTTAAATCTTGCACCATTTTCCGTAACATTGGAGTTCAATAAGTTCCGTAGCTCCTCAATGGAAACAGGACTGTACCAAGGGTACCTTGAGGAGTCCAAATTCGTGGCGGATTCACTTGTCAAGAACTTGGGATATGTACTAAAATTCTTGGTTGGATCATAGGGATGTAATTTACTTAATTTCATTTCCTTGGAATCTCCCTTTTTCCAAAAAGAATTAAACCCCAAATCCTCTATATCAATATCAGCAGCAAAAGTCTTGCAGGCATCAGCAATGGGCCGGTATCCAGTGCACCGACAAAGATTCCCTGCTATGGCCTTTTCAGCTTCGGACGAAGTAAGCTTAGAGAATCCTGGTGGAGGATCTGGCTTGTTTCCTTTATCGGCGTTGACAAGAGCAGAGTAAAACGACATACACATGCCAGGAGTGCAAAAGCCACATTGAGAAGCATGGAAACCGGCAAATCTTTCATGAATAGAGTGGAAACCATCTCTGGTGTTCCCAAGGCCTTCACTTGTTGTAATTGAACAACCATTTAAACTGCAAAGAAGTGTAAGGCACGAACTCAAGCTAAAATCTTCGACCTTTTTAAGTGTTGGATCATACTTTGATACCAGAACAACACAAGCCCCACAACCACCTGTAATGATACAAATAAGTTGACTTCTTTCTGAACCCAAATTGAGAATTTGTTACACAAATACATAATCAGATTAAGATGGAAGATGAGGAGATGATACCCCTCTAAAAGACTTTGAAGCAATGAGATTTCAATATAGTCTAAAGGCAGCAAACAAAGAAAATGATCATTACCTCTCGGGTTCTAGTCTTGAGAACTGATTGTTTTAGCTCCCAATTAACCAGAAGAAAAGGAAAATGAAATACATAAAGTAGTTCACTATGAAACTAAAAACTCCATTTACTTTATATGAAAAAAGAAAATAAAAAGCTTGCAACCATAATTTAAGAGAAACCAATTCATATAAATGAAAGATTTCATTGCCTGAAAACCTTCAAGCATCCAGAATCCAATGGCCTGACTAATCCATTACAGCGCTCTGTACTAAGGAGCACTCCATTCTCAAGATTCGAACCCGAGACATCTGGTTAACGATGATAGTAACCTTTACCATCCCACCATGCCCTTCGGAAGTCACAAAACACTTAGGAGTAGTATTTAATTATGCACAGGAGCCAAAAAAACCACAAAGGAATTCCTAGTAAGTTATCGTAAACTTTTTGCAGGATGACTAGTGAATAAGAAAAGTACAGTAAAAGTTTGTCATTTCCAAGAAAAAGTACAGAAACAAAGCAAAAGGAAGATTTCCATAAGAAAACCAATCTAACTAAATTCACAGTTTCTTAACATTCCTTGTGCATTAGCAGTTAAGCACTATAGCAGACATATAGTATTATACTCTAGATCAGCTAAAAACCATGAGGTCTCATGTTCTAACTCATTAGAGGCAAAAATAATAGACGATTTCTTTTGTCCAATTCTTGATGGACAAAGTTATCCAATACCTCATGAAAGGTAGCTGATACCGATGAAATTAAGTTGAAGTGCGCGTAAACTGGCCGGACACTACAACCAAGTTCAGTATATACATGTAACAGAGTGGTATAAGAAACGGAGAATTACCTTCACCACAACCAAGTTTAGGACTCTTGAAACGAGTCTCAGAGCGCAAGAAGTGAAGCAAAGTTGTAGAAGGATCAATACATGGTAACTCAAACTTCTCTCCATTAACTGCAAAAACCAATGAACTCCCTTTTTTCTGCCCTTCCTCCATTAATATAATAGCCTCTTTGACACAGACCCTTTATCACAATCTTGTCTTTTTCTACTTTCTGAGCTGAAAAATATCAGAACTCAAAGAAAAAGCTACAACCTTGAATTGAATTGGGTGTCCAAATACTTACTTTTTAACACAAAAAGCTTCTTAATTCAAGACTCTTGGCTAGCTGAAACACTCAAGCAGTTAACTTGACACGGACCCTTTTATCAAAATCTTGTCTTTTTCTACTTCCTCAGCTGGAAAATAACAGAAGTGAGAAATAGCAACAATCTTGAATTGAATTGGGTGTCAAATACTTACTTTTTAATACAAAAAGCTTCTTAAATCAAGATTCTTTGCTAGCTGAAACTCTAAAGTAGTTAAATTGACACAGACCCTTTATCAAAATAGTCTTTTTATACTTATTTTTGTAATTTCTCAGCTAAAGAATATCATAGCTGAAAGAAAAAGCAAGTATCTTGAATCGAATTGGATGTCCAAAAATACTTGCTTTTAACACACAAGTGTATGCTACATGCACAATATGCTCAACAAACAAAGTACTTAATATACTAATTCAACATGTTCATTAAACTGTAAAGACTTGTGAGGTTGCATGGAGTCCATTGCTTTCAGAAGGTTCTAAGGTAAGAGGATTTGAAGGGGATGGCCAATAATTTTTGTACTTATTTTATTTTGACTTTGTCCAAGAATATATATATATATTGATGATGTAGATTAGGCAACTGCCACGCAAGGCTTCTGTTTTCAGGAAAAGAACTACTACTCCCTCCGTCTGTATACTGTCTTACTTTCCCATCCACAAAAGTGTTTCTTTTCATATTTAGCAAGTTTTTCAATTTCAACATTCAACCTAACAAGTTTAAAAATATAAGATTTAAAAAGCTACACATATTTTTAATTTACTAATTTAGTGTACTCGCTAAATTCTAGAATATCGCGGTTAGAACTTAAACTAATTTTTGAATTTCTTTTATCCACTCTATGCATATAATATATTTTGTGTTTTGTTTTTTCGAATTAATTTTTTTACCAAAATTTAATCAAGTCAACTATGATTCATCTGATTTTCTGTTCTGCTTAATACATGTGGTAGATCAATATTTGGTCGGGCTTTGAGAAATTTATGTGTAAAGGTTATATTTAATTGTATCATCCTGATATCTTAATTATTATATTATATTATTTTGTTGTCTCAATACAGATGGTAAATAAATATTCGTTCGGATTTTGACAAATCTATGTATAAAGGTTAGATTTAATTGTATTATTTTAATATCTCAATTATCGTATTATTTTGTTGTAGTTTCTATTTTGTTACTAGCTGCTATTTTTTTTCTTGCTTAATATAAGTGGTAGATGAATGTTTGGTCAGACTTTGAGAATTTTTGTGGAGGTTTAGGTTTAATCCTATAATTCTAATAAATCAAAAATAAATAATAATTAAAAGTGAAAAAAAAGGACAACAACTATATATAGACCACCATCCCGTCATCATAAAAGTAAAATTCAATAACTTGAGCCTAATCTTCTTTGGCAAAAGTCTTCAGCCGACTTTTTCTTATGGTAAAAGTAATCAGAAATATGTATTAAAAAAACCTAAACTCTTAAATAGGTAAGCTTTTGTCTTTTTTTAATTACCCTATAAACATGTATGGAAGGTATCAAATATATAATAAAACCTTAACAATATAAATAGGATCAATATGAATGAGAAATTAAATTTAAAAAAAATATATATCTTCAAATTCGCTCTTAATTAATACGGAGTTTCAATCACACGCTCTACATGAATCTTCCTTCGCCTGCAACATGAATCTTCTTTCCCTTGCACAAGAATATGAAAGAATCAATCAATAATGACTTGTGTAAATTTATTCATATATTGGTTAAAGAAGGTGAAAAGATAATAAATTTACAAAACAATAAACATATTGATATATTGATATATGAGGAAAAGGTAGAAAAAGAACAATAATAAAAAATAACATCATATATATAAAGTGATATAGATCCTAAAAACACATTAAAAACAAAAATTACATAATCGAGTTTATAAACTAAAGGTTAAATACCATAATATGTTTTAATATCAAGTCGAGAATCAAACCAGTATAAAGTCGAAAAGCTTGACAATTGAAAAGTTGGTACACAATAATGAGCAAATTATAGCCGCTAATGATCAGATTATATTCTCAAGTGACCAAGGTGGCAATAACAAACAAAAAATTGTAGCTTCATTCAATTCCACGTTCCTCAGCGGAATCGATCGTTTACTTCCAAACATGCAAGAAAAGTTCCTTGAATTAGGGTTGACAAGAGAAGATTGTATTTAGATGATCGTTTACTTTGCAGGGTCCCAGTTCTTTTATAGATGTCTCTTTCTAGGTTTTTGTTTAGATTTAAAATTAATTTAAGGTAGATTAAACTCGATTTACAATGATAACGTACTTGATCCATCTTCAAACTTAAGTACCAAGCCCCAAATTTGAAAGAGTCGACTATAACTCTAAACTTATAGGTTCATCATTCAAATAAAAGCTTTGCATATCAAGATTCAACACTTAGTTATAACCTTATATTTCAAATTCAACTAATAAATTTAACTAAAGAGTCAACTATAATGATATTTAAATAATATAATTAAAATTAAGTTACAATTAAACAAAGAAAGAAAAAAAAGAAAGAGATCAACCTTTGATTTTTTGGCTACTTCATTCGGTAGTAACATACTTATTTCTTCTATTTTTTCGATCAAAAATTTTCAACTGAAAGAGAAACACGAGAAATTATCAAAAGAAGAGAATTCATAAATATTACGAACACATAAAAAATAGTAAAGACCACGAATGAGTTAACAACAACATATGAAGATGAATTTAATAAACAATAAAAAATTTAGAATAAGTACCTTAATGATATTAACATGGAAGAAGTCCCAAATATTAGATTTGTTCGTATTAGAATTGCTTCGAACAAAAACTGTTTCAAGATCTTTATATTCCTAGCGTGATTTTTTTCTGCCATATAACTTGTTTCTACTTTGTTGCTAAATCCAAGTCTTGCATGAAAAGAAATTAATTATATTGTATAAAACTCAAACCTATTAATGAATATAACTAAAATAGGTATAACTACGACATGAATAACTAATGGGTTAATAACTAATAACACAAACTCTAGTTAATGAATATAAGGAAATAATAAAAAGTTTCATAAATTGTTAGGTACAACATACGGTACAAAAATTTTTAATATCCAAACTTTTAGTTAATTTTATAATCCTAAATACTATAAAATAACTAAATTTTAGGTATATAATTCAAATAAGGTAAGTTTTAATGAATTTTTAATTTTTAAATATTTAAGAAAAATGGTAAAAAGATGATTTTGTCTATTGGAGGGCTTTTTAATGAAGGGCAAAAAGTTCAAATCACATTATAAGGTCCTTCACTCTTCTAATATAGTATAGATTAAGATTATAAAATTCAAAAATTTCTCTTT
This sequence comes from Jaltomata sinuosa, assembly GCA_003996215.1. NCBI lineage: Eukaryota > Viridiplantae > Streptophyta > Magnoliopsida > Solanales > Solanaceae > Jaltomata > Jaltomata sinuosa. The sequence goes on from QJPP01003337.1 coordinate 200,862, forward strand.
ATTTCTTAAACTCCAAAACTAAGACACTTAATTGGGAGTACGGAGAAAGTATTCCGTTTTCTCCCCCCCCCCCCCCCCCCCCCCCCCCCCCCCCATAATTTATCATTAATATTAATTACTTATTTTCTAAATCATCTCCCACGATCTAAGAGTAAATATCAATTAATACATGTATTGTAATATAATATTTATGTCAATTATTTTTTTTAAGAAACGCATAAAATTCAAATTGAACCAGTAAAGTGAATGAAAGACGTAATTTAATTTAATACAAAATTTTATAAAATAAGAGAAAATTTTAAATGTTGTAATCTTAATTTGAAAGTAAGTCTAGTGTATCAAATATCCTTTGAATTTTATAATATTAAATATGTTATATATAATTTGTAAGTTTTAGAAATTACTAAATATAGAAAGTATACGTTTTTATTAAATATACTAAAAAAAATTAAGATATACAAAATTGAAAAAGGGGGAGTACCACCGTTTTATGTTATTAGTCTTAGTTGACTAGATACGAAATTAGTACCTAAGAAAGTGTTAGAAGACTTTTAAATGAGGTGATCTTAAACAATTTTTTTTATATATAATATATAAAAATGCACATTAAATTTTGTAGCCTTAAAACATGTTACATGGGTATTAAAATTAAAATATTACTAAATATATAAGTAATTTTTTGGGGGGAACAAATCCACACAAATGGAATTATTGAAATGGAGATACTTTCTTTATTTCATATTAGTTGGTCACTATATTAAAAATAATTATTCTATAATAGTTGATCACTTTACTAAATCAAAATAGTATTACTTAAATTTTTCTCATATTATCATTGCAATTAATTCTTTTTGAAAGTACTCATACTTGTTGTAAAGTTTCAATTTTTTTTTTAAGGGGTGAATAAATAAAATATCATTTTATTTATAATTTCTTAATATGTGTGTAAAAAAAAGGTCACCAAAATTATTGCAACTGAGATAATAAATTACTATAATCAGTAGGCACAATTCCGAATAAGAAAGAAAACATGTCAGAGAAAGAACAAGAACTCTGTTTGTCGACTAGATTTCGTATGACCAACGTGGGTTGTGATGTGGTGGTGAGATTGCTCCATTCTTAATCAGAGGTTTTGAGTTCGAGCCCTGGGTATGAAAAAAATCCTGTTGGGAGTGCTACCCCAGAATGGGCCCTACAACGTACGATCCGGATTAGTCGGGGCTCCAATGCAGGTACCAGACACCGGGTGGGAACTTAATTTTTATAAATATTCAGAAAATATATTAAAAATTAAATTTTAAAAAGTTATAGTTAGAGAGATATGATTTTTCAAATGTTAATTATAGAATATGAACATTGCAAATTTTTTTGCTTCATGGCGTCACTTTTTGTCTACAAATGTTAATATATATTTTCTTTAAAGAGGATCAATATATATCAAATTGACCTAGCTATATAGTGTAATGAAGAGGTGTTAATTGATTTTTTTGGACAAGAATAGCTTCGCATTTGATGGTGGGAAAAATTCACCGGATAGCCATTTTTCAGCTTTGGTAATTGAAAAATAATCTTTTTCAAGTAATCTTTAATAACATAAATGAAATTTTAAAATATTATTCAACCCCTGTTATTAAAAAATTACTTTTGCTCCTACTTTCAAAAAATTATTGGTCGGGATCATGAAACTATTGCTCGAGAAGTAAGTTAGGTTTGTGTTTTGTTATAAGGATAATAATTTTTCTCATGTCATGAGCGGCGAAACCAAGGGATAACCCACAATTAGTGAAAATGCTCCCAATTTGATAGTTTTTTTTTACAATTCGAACGCAAGACATTTTGATCAAGGGTTGAGGAATTACAACAATATACCCTTTATGGTGTAAATTTTCAGTAGAAAATAGTTGTAATTCATGAAATTGGATGTGACGGTCCCAATTACTTGATTGAAAATCTTTACTCTTTTAAAATGTAGTGATGCCTTTATGATTTTGAAAAGTTGATGGGAACATGAGGCAATTAGAGAAACATAAAAGGTAGTACATGATTAATTTATCCTATAGTCGATAAAATTCGTAGAAATTGACAGCCACTTCAATATATTTACTTGATAAAAATGCCAATTTGAGTTGAATCTTTTAAATAAAAATAAAGATGATTTGTTTTCCTTTTCAAAGAAAGATACGAGACTTTGTCACACCCTAACTTTTAAACTAGTGGACCAACCTTACACACTAGCATAATTTAAATGTCACATACATAATTGCGGAAGTAAACTTATGAGTGAGTTGCGCATTACACTTATAATTAGAATGCTACAGAGCATTTAGGAAATGGTTACTCTTCTTTCATTTGATAGATCATGCAATAGATCGGAGTCATATGAAACGTGAGAGTCTAACTCGCGCTTTTACGGATATTGTTCACAGAGATGCATGTGACTAGGAAGATGACTAGTGATGATGCATAGTTACTACGGTACTATGCTTTGTTTTGATGATTTGGCAAACCTATCGAGGGACCAGACACGCACCAGGCCGATCTCAGGGGAAACATTGGAATCAAGATCTCAGGGGGAACAAGTGAACAAGTGGTATAATTGAAATGATTATTCAAGGGGGAATGTTCATTCAAGAGAAACTATCTCTCGAAGAATCTTCTTTCATAGAGACCAGGTACAGCTACCAGGCTCACATCAGGTTCCTAAAACTGCTGTGGTTCTGTTCTCATGATTGACAAACCTGATAAGGAACAAGGTACAACTACCAGGTTCACATCAGGTCCCTGAAACTACTGTGGTCTTGTTCTGATGATTGACAAACCTGATGAGGGACCAGGTACAGGGACCAGGTACACATCAGGTCCCCCCTCTTACACAGTCAACCCTTACAACTGTAAAGTTGTTGCCACTGCTGCCATTATGCCAGAAATACAGCACTGCAGGCAACAGTGCAAAAAAGCTATTGCGGTCCCCCTCTTTGTCCAATGGTCAAAGTTTTCACCTCTCTCATCCTCCATATACACTCCATACACCAAGAGATGAAAACTAAGCTTTTGCACACACAAAAATTATCTCTCTTCATCTGCAAAGCCACAAAGTTCCAATAAGACAAAACTTCAACAATCAAGAGACCAACTTGTTGCAATTGAATATGTCTTTAGGTCTAGGTTGTTGAGTCTTTGTATTTTGCTCTTTATTGTAAACCTACTCCTCATTTTGAGAAGCTTGTATAGGTGTTTTATTTATGTCTAATCTTCTCTTATGAGTTTGTATCAGCTAGAGTTAGTTGGTAAGATAGAAGGCAATAGAGTTATTGCATTGAAGTCTTGTAATAGAGTTATTGCAAGGGGGGAAGGGATTTAGAGTTAAATTCCTTAGATCACAAAAGGCTAGAGTTAGCCAAGTTATTGTCACCTAGAGTTAGTTGACGGTTAGGCTATAATAGAGGTATTGTAGTGAGGCTCGAGTTGTACTATTACAAGAGGATGGAGTTAAGAGGTTAACCTTAGGATTACCGGAGTCTGTAATCTAATATCGCTCTTGTTTTAGTGAATTATGTTGGTAAAAATCCTATGAGGTAGGTCGTGGTTTTACTCCCTTGAGCAAGAAGGTCTCCACGTAAACATCGTGTGTTCTCTACCTTCCGTACTGTTGTGTTTTACCTTCTGTTCGTAGCTGTTATATTCAGTCAGGGACCTGGTCCCCTGAGTGGTGGTGGACGCATATAAGCCAACAAGTGGTATCAGAGCCTGTACTTTCTAAAAGGTTAACACCTAGGAAGGATCCTGCTCTCATGGCTGCTCCATCAAACCTCAAAGAAGGACAATCTATTACAAGATCACCTATGTTCAACAGACAACATTATTGGTGGTGGAAGGTAAGAATGCATATTTTTATCATGGCTGAAGACTGTGAGTGTTGGGATGTCATTTGTGACGGTCCTTATGTTCCTATGAAGATAGTAACTGAAGGTGATGATACTAGATATGTGCCAAAGACAAAAGAAGAATACAATGATGTTGATAGAGAAGCCGTGAAAAAGAACTTCAAAGCTAAGAAGCTTCTTACATGCGGAATTGGACCTGACGAGTATGATCGAGTCTTAGGTTGTGAGACAACCAAAGAAATCTGGGAAGCTTTGCAAGAGGCTTATGAAGAAAACAGTCATGCCAAGCAGACTAATGAAGAGACGCCTAGAGTTCATAATTTGCTCCATAATATGGGAAGCGAACTCGTTCAAGGTTACTACAAGAAAAATCCTCAGAATATTCACAAGAGGGACCAGGTCCCTGGTAAGTCCAAGAGACCAAGAGAAACATGTAGTAGCCTCATTAAACAGGCCTTAGCTGTATGGGGAGATACTTCCAGTGAATCAGAAGAAGGAGATGATCAAGGTGACGACTCCATGCTGGTAGTTGAGGATAAATCCACAAAGTCTGAATCCTCATTTGCTCTCATGACAAATTCAGATGCTGAAGATGATGATGATGAGGTAAGCTTTCTTGAAGTTCAAACGAACCTTAAAAATTACTCTCAGAAGGAGTTGAGATCCCTGGCCAGTGTATTGATTGATGCTTACTATGACCTCATTAAAGAGAATGAATCTCTTAATGAAAATGTTGTTGAGTTTGAAAATGAGAACATGGCCATGTCTAACAAGATCTCTGATTTAGAAAAAAAATCAAGGTTATTTCTTCTGAAAATCATGCTCCTAACAGAAAACTGTTAGAATTTTCTCAAAATGGTCTTAAGAGAAAGGAAAAGAGTAGTGACATTCAGTCTAAACTTGAAGCAAAACTAAACAAGTCCAAGCTGGATCTCATAGCCGCTCTAAAAAGGAATAAGGAACTAGAGGAGGACCTGTTTTGGATCAAGGCTGATCTTGAAAATTCTCTTTGTTGGACAGCTTTCTCAGAGACCTTGGCTCATCTAACCAAAATGAGTCCTAATTCTGGAGAAGGTATTAGTTTTCAAAAGAACAAGGCTCCTTACAATTCTCACAACAAATATGTGTCGGATCATAATTGGTTGTGTACTCATTGTGGTCTAAATGGTCATTATAAGGATGCCTGTCAGGCAAGAATTTATGCTGCTACAAAAAATCAGAGATTTGCTGAAATGAAAGAGGATACAGAGGGACCTGGTCCCATAATGAAAAAACCCTCTTTGCCAGCATGGACAAAGAGAAGTCTCATTCATCCCTTTTATCACTCCAAGGGACCCAAGTTAATTTGGGTTCCTAAATCTAATCAGTAATTGCTTGCAGGGTGGAGTGAGAGGAAGCAGTCAAAAATGGTATATGAATAGTGGCTGCTCAAAGCTTATGATCAGAAGAATGAAAGAATTCCTCTCACTCAAGGCTGTCCAAGGGAAATCATGTCTTTTGGGAAATTGGAAGAATGGATACATTCTTGGTGTTGAAGAATGTGGTGATGAATGTCAAAGGACCTGGTCCGTGATTTACCCAAGGTGATGTTGAAGAGAGTTTGCATATAATCTTTAATAAGTGTGGTGACCCAAGAAGTAAAGAATAAAGGGATGTTCTTGATGATAAAAATACAGCTGATCAGATCAAGAAAGATCCAACAGATGCACCTGAAGGACCTGATCCCTTTACAGGTCCCTCAGAAGCTGTGAGTCAGGGAAACAATTCAAATAGTGTTCTTGGAGAACAGACTACAGTGGACCTATATCCTATTCAAGACTAATCATTTGTGAGGGTTTCAAATTGGAAGCACAGAACATCTTTTCTCTTAGACATTCTAACTTCTCCATTGGAGTCAGTCATGCAGACCAGGTTCAAATTCAGAAATATGTTTGTCTTCTAAGCCTTCATATCCCAGATTGAGCACAAGAATGTTAAATAAGCTCTCAAAGATACAGATTGGGCTAATGCTGTGCAAGAAGAGCTCTATCTTCTTGAAAGGAATAAGGTGTGACACATAGTCTTTAGAGCTGTAGACAGAACTATCACAGGGACCAGATGGTTGTTCAAAAACAAACTGAATTAACTGGGTAACACTACAAGAAACAAGGCAAAGTTGATTGTTTTAAAGTTGGATATGAAGGGACCTGGTACCCCTCTGGTACCTTCCGAAGCTGAGCAGCAAGTAAATGTTCTTGATGCCGATGCACTAAGTTTCGAACAAGGTGAGGACCATCAGAGGAACCTAGTTCAGTTATTCCTCCAAGTCATAGTTGTACGAGGCTCAAATTCGAAGCAGGAGGGATCTCATCCACTGGATAATGTGATTATTCCATTGAGGTCAAAAGGCAATGAAGCACGCTAATGGATTGTGGCTATGCAAGAAGAGCTTCATCAATTTGACATAAATGAGGGTTGATATTTGATACCAAGCATGAAAGCATCATGACCAGTCAACATAAGTACATCAAAGATCTGCTGCAATCCAACTGATATTGAGGGACCTGGTTCTCCAATGAATAAAATAAAGATCAAGGCATCTTTAGACCCTTACTCCTTTTGATGATTAGCTGGTTCGACGTCATATTCAGTGTGGGTATATGTGTAAAATCTTAGTCCTATCCACAGGAATCCCCTATGAATGGTGCAAAAAGAAGGTTGAGGTATCTAAGGGAAACTTCTGATCTGATTCTTTTCTATCCATTGTTATACCCCATTTTAACCGGGTCAAAGCGAAGTACAACATATTGGTGATTCTTCAATTATTAACTTAAAGAGTCGCCACCTAATTAATTTTTAAAGGTGAATTAGGACACCTAATTTATTAACTAAAGTTATGCTAAATTAACTCTAATTAATGGTCTACTTTAACTTATGTGATTCTAGGTAAGAGTTCTAATTATCCTAAAGGAAAGGGGTTAAGCATCCTTTAAGATCCGCTAAAGACGGTTACCGACCAAACTTAGGTTAATTAAACTTTAAGAAAACAAATTAGATATTTAAACCAAATTTTAAAAGAAAAAGAAAAGGAGCTAATTACCAAGTAAAGCAAAAGGGTTTTGCAAATAAATTAAAAAAGCAAGAAGAGGCCAATGATTTTTAAAAGTGTGCATTCAGTAAAGGAGTAGAAAGTTCATCATCAAAAGAAAATCACGTTCTTAGCAAAATGAATTGAAATTTGGAAAATTTGCAAGTCTTGCTTAATTAACTGATATCTAATGCTTCTCCAAGATTTTTTTTTTTTTTTGGGGGGGTTTATTAATTCTAAGCTAGTGCAAAAATAGGTAATTGGTTTTAACTACACAAAATTATTAAGTGATTGGTAATGAATCAGCTAAGTACCAAATATTATTTAAAAAATCATGTTTCGCTAAAATGGGTCTATGCTTGACAAAAATGATTTTTTTTAAAAGATGCTAAAGAGATTTTGCTTATTTGGGTTTCAAAAAAAAAGAACTATACCAGATTTAAAACTTCAAAAAAAACTTGGGTTAGGCGATAAACCTCCAAACGCACAATTTAAAAGATTAGCTTTGGCACAAATTAACAAGAAACGTGATTAATCAAGACAAAACTACTACACTATTATTAACTAAGAATTAAGTCTTACGTAATTAAAAAGTTATAGATGAAACACTGATCCCAACGCTTAACCCCAAAACACACACACAAACAAGTCAATAATCATAAACCAAATATAACGACAAAGAAGAGGAATAAGCGCCACAAGCGTTTCACTTGTTTTTCTTGCTATCCGGTGCGTTCTAAGGAGGACGACGTAGGATGACTCCAAACATGGATATGGTGGCATCGAGTCTTATAGACTTATTTTTTGCGAGAGTCCCGAATTGAGACTCCATTTGCTCCCAAGGTGTTCATGCAAATAAAGAGAGTAAGAAGATTAATGAGACAATCCAACTCTTCAAAGACATTTGAACAAAAAATGCGTAAAGGCAAGTAAAATCACACAACGGAGATACAATACAAACACGAAATATGCAAGTGCCAAACAAGATTCCCATTTTTTTGCATTTTTGAAGACTTTCGAACTAACTGACGTCCATCATATTTAAGTTACAAAGAGGGCTGCTTTCTTTAAGGCGTGAATAAAGTTTAAACAGTAAACCTTCAAGTATTATACATGCTATTATTTAAACTAAAAAAAAGGAAGAAAATTCATACATATAATCTAATTAACAGAAGAGGCTTAAAACTAAGAACCTAAACATACATGCCTAGAGTAAAGCTTCCAAACAATATGAAACCATGACTTTTGCATTTTTATTAGAGAAAAACAACAATCTGCACAATTAATCTAACTAAGCAAAATAGCAAATCATCTCCATTAAACATGTTTTTTACATGAGCTGCCAATTTCTTATCACAAAGTGAACATCAACTTGGAAACGAAACTAACTCACGTAGATATCCAATTCTAAAATAAAATAGTTCTTTAAACTCAAGGTGCCTAAAACGTAGAGAAAACATGGATTCGGATCTCGACAGGCCTTGAACCGAACCAAAAATATATTTTTTAACATCACTTTCATTATAGCTAAAGTAAGCAAAAAAAATACTCGACACATAAGTTTCATAGAACACACGTGGCATTTTATTACACAGATTAAAACAGAGTAAAAAAAAAGAGTCGGATATACCTGTTGCAGAGCAGTGAACGGGGACGAGTGTCAATGGCTAATCTCGAACTCGAAACACACTCAAAAGCTAGAGTTCTCGACCGAAGGAGAAGACAAGAACTAGATTTTAGTTAAAATCAAAAGCTAATGTTGCAGGGTCGGAGAGAAGTTTGTCAAAGGCAAAGTAAAATAATAAATATTTGGAGGGAAGAGGCAGCCAGAAAAGCTTGTTCCCAAATGAGGAGAAAAGCTTAGTATTTATAGTGACGAACTAGGGTTAAGGTTGAGCTTTTGGGCGGGACTTCAAAATGAAATAGCCGTTTGAAATCAAAATCTCTGCTTGTTGATCCTCCCTCAGAGATTTCCAGAACTATTTGGCCTCTTGTGTTGACCAAATTAAGAAGAGAGATTTAAATGAGAGAGAGGAAAAGATAGCGTCTGATTTTACCAGGAGAAAGAGATGAAGGTTGCATCAAAATGGGGTGACAAATCTTCGGCCATGGTGAAAGAGTTTTAAAATTTCTCCCGGAGAGGAAAGAGGGACAAGCTGCGCACCATAGTGAAGGGACAAATCCTAACATTTGAGAATGAAATTAGGTTTATTTGGGAAGAGAACTTTGGGTTGCTATAATTTGGTGAAAAATGGGCCACTTTAGATAGAAGTGATGGGCTGCTGAAGAGTTTGAATTGGGCTGTTAATTGGTGGGTTCGTTAGCTGAAAATAATGGGTTGGTTAGGGATATTTGTTGGGCCATTTCTTTTGGTCTTTTCCCTTTCTTTCTTTTTCAATTATTTTGAGCTTCTAACTTAATAACTAATACACTACATATTACGTAATGACAATTAATTAACAAAAGATATCAATTACCAAAAATGTCGATTTATAATTAATTTAATAAGTATAAAACATAAAATAAAGTAAAAATAATAAATAATTTAAGAAAAAGAGGTGTAAAATGATAGGAGCGATTTCGATAATAATAAAAATGTAATTTTAAAAGATAATTTATAAAAACGTGATAACATTGATAACAATAGTAATAATAGTAAAAAATAGTAATAGTTGTTTAAATATACTAAAAATAATATACATATTATTAATTTAGAAGCTCGAGAAAATAAAAAGGTTGAAAGGAGGGTCAAAATTGGATGTCAACAGCTTGTCCCTGTTTGACCGGAGACGATGTAAGAGTGTTTGGGCAAAGAAGTTGACGTAGTAGACAATTTTGTCCCGACCAACAAATACAATCCTGAAAGGGTTTAAGAAGATATATGCACTAGACAGGTAACGGGGTAGAGGGTTTTGAAAAGATCAAGAGATCGATATGAAATATTTTGAAGATTATGACCGAACTTTGGTTTTTAAGTTGCTTACATATCTCGGGTTGCACGAGAATCAGGCCAAATGTAGTTCGGAGGTTATGATGAGATAAGGTGGAGTGAGTTTAGAACACTATGATTCCTAAAGTGTCCTTGGATCGATGAATAATGAAAATGATGGTGGAGGCAACTGAGCAAAAGATTAAGCTTGAATAAGCAAAGATATAATTTTGAAAATAGAGTGAAGTAAGGAATGGAACTCTAAGATGACAAAGGGGTGAAGAATAAAGGGAATTAAAGCGTGCGTGAGCTTAATAAATGAGTGAAGATATTTGAGGGAATTAAGTAAAGCATAGCCAAAGATTGGTATACATTTATTTTATTTTTTTTAAAAAAAAAAACTGTCCCAATATCGAGTTACGATGAGACTGGATTGCAAGATTTGTAAAGAGAACGAAGAAAAAGGGCTGAAAAAGTTATAAAAGCGGTAAGGAATGAATATAGGAGAGCTTGATGCAAAATTTTCTACATGCTCCGAGCTGTGGGATGTAGGTTAAATAGAGTTCGAGTGTAGATCCTTGACCTTTGTTGGGAGTCCAATCGACATTCCCAATAAATTGCCCCAATTCACTGCTTAGATGAAGTTCCACGTTGCGCTATGTCTCTTGTTGCTGCATGTGGGTTGTACTTTCTGCAAAGTCTTAATACAATTGTTAGCAAATAAAGCATGAAATATAATAAATATCTTACGACAAAGATCAGAAGAAAGATGCATCCATTCTGAACTGGTGCTAAGTCAAATGTGCATTATTTCTTTTAACATTAAATAATTGCTTTAGATTATGCGCCTGCAAAATCTAAGTAATAACGTCAGCAAAGCAAACACATACACAAAGCGTGATTTTCAAGAAATTCAAAAGATAGCATGCGGTGCTTAATAAGTGAATAAATAAAAATAATGCATTGCGAGATGTGAAATAATAAGCGGGCGAGCATAAATATTTAATTGAAAGAGGATAAACCTAAAATGTCCTATTTGAGGGTGAACAAACCCAGCATATCCTATTTTGGGGTGGATGAACCCGTTGCGTCCTATTTTAGGGTGGATGACCCTAGTGTATCCTATTAGAGGATGGACAACCCAATATATTCTATTTTAGGGTGAACAAACCCAATGTGTTCTATTTTAGGGTGAACGAACCCAATGTGTCCTATTTGAGGGTGGACTAACCCAATATATCCTATTTTAGGGTGGACGAACCCAATGTGTCCTATTTTAGGGTGAACGAACCCAATATGTTCTATTTTAGGGTGAACAAACCAATGTATTCTATTTTAGGGTGAACAAACCCACTATGTCCTATTTTAGGGTGGACGAACCCAATGTATTCTATTTTAGGGTGAACAAACCCAACGTGTCCTATTTGAGGGTGGACGAACCCAATCTGTCCTATTTGAGAGTGGACGAACCCAATGAATCCTATTTGAGGGTGGACGAACCCAATGTGTCCTATTTTAGGGTGGACGAACCCAATGTGTCCTATTTGAGGGTGGATGAACCCAATATATCCTATTTTAGGGTGGACGAACCCAATGTGTCCTATTTTAGGGTGGACGAACCCAATGTTCTATTTTAGGGTGAACAAACCCAATGTGTCCTATTTGAGGGTGGATGAACCCAATATATCCTATTTTAGGGTGGACGAACCCAATGTATCCTATTTTAGGGTGGACGAACCCAATGTTCTATTTTAGGGTGAACAAACCCAATGTGTTCTATTTTAGGGTGAACGAACCCAATGTGTCCTATTTGAGGGTGGACGAACCCAATATATGATGTAAACTTACAAAGATAAATATTGATGCGGTGCAGAAAGCTTGATGCGATGCTTGATTTGTAGCAGCCAATATTCATGTTGCAATGCAGAAAGCTTGGTGCGGTGCCTGGACATCATGATGCATTGCAGGAAGCTTGGTGTGGCGCTTTCAAAATAATAAATATGCAAGGTGCGGTGCAGCAAATTTGGTGCAGTGCCTTCATAGTTGCGAACATTCATAATACAATATGGAGAGATTGGTATGATGCCTTTGCAGTAGCAACATCCAATGAGTGCTCCAGAAAAATAAAATAATCAAATGCCTTTATAGTAGTATGCTGAAATGCATAGTGCTTGGTGCGATGCCTTTGCAGTAGCCATTATTTAAAGTACGATGCTTTGATGAAAATTTACTGCAAATCAAAATTCTGCACTCAAAGAAAATTTGTGAAATACAACATTCAATTTGCGTCATCCTTTACGTGCGTTATCATTTCAAAATTAGCCTCTGCATTACTCAAAGAAAACTTGTTAGTATAAGATGAAATGGTTGCCTTGCATTGAACTTTGAAGCTTTGACTTTGAATCTGCGCTTCTCGTTTCTATGGCACTGCAACAATTTGATGAGCGAATATGATTTCTGATCTTGACTTCTGCTTTATTGAATAAACATAGGACATTTGCAAGGCTGTCACAATTTTGGCTAATGGAAAAATGGATTTTTTTTATTATAATGAGACCGAACTCAGAATGAGCGCCTACGTATCCCGCTACTAACAGGAATCAGGTCAAACGTAGTTCATACAAAAGTTTAGGAAAGGATTGCAAAATAGTAGCTACTCATAAAGGAGGGAAAGTGGAGAATTATATTCCCAAGTTTACTCAATGATGCCCTTGTCAATCCTCTTGACTTGCTGCACGTTTTCTCTTCACATATTTTGGTGCCAATTTTGATGGATCACCCTTAACAAAGATTGTGCTACCACTTGCGATATTGTCATTGTTGGTTGGAAGCTCTTGGTGCAGCCTTATCTTGCCACTTTCAATCATGATTTCAATCTTGAATCTTAGTGCCAGACAATTTTCAATATCATGTCCCTGAATATTTGAATGATAAGTACAACTTTTGGATGAATCAAAATTTGGAGATGGATACTTAGGCATGAATCCTTTTTTTGATTGCAGAAGTCCATTAGCTTTCAATCTCTCAAATATATTTGTCAATGGCTCATCTAGAGGAGTGAAGAAGAAAGATTTCATCTTCCTTTGTTGTTGTGAGCTAGACTGTGCTTGGTGAAATTTAGTTGACGACCATTTTGAAAGTTTTGTTGGTAAGAAGGCTTTGGTTGAAAGGTTTGGTGAACAACTGGTGTTGCTGGGTTGTCTACAATTCGCCCTTCTTGAATTCCACTTTCCAACTCTTTGCCAACACGAATCAAATCAGAAAAGTTGCGTGCACAAGTCCCAAGTAGTTTATTATAATATAGACCATCTTGAATTTGAATGAAGGCTGAGATCAATTCCTCTTCAGGCAATGGAGGATGCATTTTAGAAGCTTCTAACCTCCATCGTATGGCATATTCTTGAAAAGATTCATGCTGTATTTTCTTTACTTTGAGCAAATCAGCTATATGAAGATCATTCTCACAGTTGAACTCGTATTGCTTTACAAAGTCACAAGCCATATTTTCCCATGTATACCACTTGCTAAAGTCTTTCTTAGTGTACCAGGAGAGTGCCAATCCTGATAAACTTTGAATGAATAGCCTCATTCGTATGGCTTCGTCATTGCCAATTCCAATTAACCTGCTACAATAATCTTTCAAATGAGCGACAGGATCTCCTTTCCCGCTGAAAGTGTTAAACTTTGGTAGCTTGTACCCTAGCGGAAGCTCAACATTTGGGTGCACACACAAATCTTCATACTTTAAACTCTGGTAATTTCTTGAATGAAACTCTTCATCAAATGCTTTTCTCAAATTGTGAAGTTCTCTTTCCAAATTTTCATGGCAAGGTGACTGAATCTCCTTTTCACATCTAGTATATTGACAAAATGCTAGTTGATCATGCTTATTTTTCTTAGAAGGAAGCACAATTGTGGAAGGATGAGTATTTGGCATCATGGTAAATTGAAAACTTTTGGCTTTAGCGTATACTGATGGCATTTGAGGAGAAATTGTATAGGAAGGATTTGGGCAAGGGGATATAGTTAAAAAATTATTTTTGGTTGGGCTAGAAGTTGGGGTAGGAAGAAGGCTGAAGGTATTTGGTAGATTAACCAACACATTTCTTCGAACCACATTATTTTCATTATCATCATTTTGTGCCTGCACCAATTTCATACCATTGTTGAATGCTTCAAATCGGTCTGCCATTATAGTTTTCCCTTGATGCAGATTCACAGACAAAACAATGTTCAATGCTAGGCAACCTCTAAAGAAAGATAAAACTGCTTAAAAATAAAAATATTAGCGCATGAAAATAGGAAGTAAATACATAAAGTATTTGATAACATAGATAAGTTTGTGATTTGCTTAAGTAGAAGCTCTAAGATAAAAGAGATGACTTAAATCGCAGAATGAGTGAATGGAAAGCACTTATTTGGCTCTAACGCTCAAATTTTTAACAAAAGAAAATCAAATTAATTTAGAATAGAACACGCAATTCGAAGAAGGCTGACTTATATCGAATAACAAAGCTTTTCCGACTTGATCCTCATCCCTTGCGAACTACTAATAGTCTTCCTCGATGAAACCATTGTTGCTGTTCCATCCGGCTATATCATGAGTGCTTGCAAAAATTGGATGAGAAGGTAAATCTGATGCAATAAACCTTGGTCCAATGGTCGCCTGATTGTGGGGTGTCGCGCCCTATTTTGGACTGGCCAAAATATGCTTGCAACATCCGGCTCTTTCTGCCTTTGTTTTGGAAAAGGGTTTAGAGTCGCCACCTAAATTTTAGGAAACTTAGGAAACCATTTTGTATGTAAAACTCTGTTTTTAGTCTGCGAAAACGTTTGAGATTCTGAGTAAGTGTTTTGGTTACTCGAAGGGAAGGTGTTAGGCACCCTTCAGAGCCTATTCGAAGATAGTCCTTAAACTCAGTTTAGAAACAATATTTGGAAAATTATTTGCTCATTATTTGCTAAAAGGTGATAAAAACATGGTTTATTAATTTAAAGAAAAACTCAAAGTATATGACACATGCCACTACAATAGGCAAAAATATAAAATATACTTATGGTAAAAAGATGAAACATATGTACGTATATGTCAAAATATATGAAAGTTTAATAGCAATAATTAAAGTATGTAAAACTTTATGATTTATAAGAAATATATATACTTAAAAGCTATGTAAAAAGATGAAGATATTATTTATAATAAATATGCCTTTGTAAAGTAAAATATATGTAGTTCTTAAAGTTTGAGAAAGTTTATGAAATGTTTATTAAAAAGGAAGTAAAGATGACGTATGTATATTTAAAATATAGGAAATCATGTGAAAAGTATATTATTTTAAAAGATTTGGATAAGTAAAAGTATGTAAGAAATATATTGGTAATAGAGAAAAAAGATATAAGAGGAAACCATATTTGTTTTGTAAATATATTTCATGTAAAAGAACAATTTGAAAATTGAGTAGAGAAACGAGAATTATTTGTTTTCATGTAAGGGAGACTTTTATTTGTAAGGTAAAAAAAAAATGAACATGCATTGAATACGAAAGAAAATATTATGTACGTGAAATGTAATTGTGATAAAAATAATATATGTGTAATTTAAATAGGAAGAAGGGTAAATAAAAATATAAATATATATACCTTGTAGTAGATAGCATATGACATATACACCTTGTGTTTTTAGGCCTCAAAAATCTGAAAATCTGAAAATCTGAAAATATATATATAGAGTATAGCAAAATACTTGTAAAATATTGGTGTTAGAATAAGAGAATACATAAATTACTAATAAATATAAAGGAGGCTTGCCTAAATTAGATAAAGCATTTTATAATTTAAAGCCTAAGAATGACTAACTATTGGTGTGAAATAAATTGAATCGCTAATTAATGCTTTTGAAAATCTACCGCGAGTTATTTGGAACAAAGTCCTTCTTGAAACGAAGCCTAAGTTAGTTAATAAAAAATCTGCACTATTCACCATTTATCACTACTATTTTTGAAAGTGTTTAAACACTAATTTTAAAGGATTTAAAAGGGAAATTAGAAATATTTGCCTAGGCTAAAGGAATGAAGGAAAACTCTTTCAAAATTTCAAACTAAATATCCTAATCAAACCAAATGGTAAGCCGAAGGATAAATGTTAATCGAAGTCACAAAGAAAAACACATATCCAAATAATACAAGGTTAGTTAAACAAATTCAAATAATAAGAAAAACATATAGAAAATAAAGGGCTAAGTATATTAAGTTCCTTTGGAGGAATTAATCTCCTAGTGAGTGACTCCGAAACACCGCGATGGTTCCTAATAGTTGTTCGACCCAAAACATATTTGGGCCGAGATTGAGTTTCGAATGAGAACTCCAACTCTCCGGGGTGTACATGAAACAAAGAAAGGTGATAAGGATTAGTAACTTGCATAACAAAGTTTACAAAAATATAGAAATATGCCAAACTTAACAATAAAGTGATAAAGAAAACAAACATGCTATTTGGTAAATACACAAGAACATATGAAAGACGACATGTAACCATATTTGCTTCATTTTTTAGCAAATGATCGAATTTATTTGACTAGAGCACAAACGAACTAACATGAGATGATTATCCGAAAAGAACTTAGGCAAAACGAACATTTTCAACACTAGTCGATTATTGGAAAACAAAGTACACAACAAGTAGCAATATAAAACTTTATTATTATTTATTTCAAGTAAAGAAAGTAGTTATGAAACAAATCACTTCAAAAAGATAACACTAATAACCGGGAGATTAAAGGAGAACCAAACTACTACGTTGGCTTATAATGAGTTCCTTAAGCTAGTATTCCCGAAATTGATCCCGAGTTAAAACCAAAACAATGAAAATACGGGCAGCCCTCTTCTTCTAACAAATGCACACTAAATCAACCACTTTTTACTAGGATTAAGGTGTTTTGAAGAAAAGTTAGATTACAAGCAAGACCACGATATTTTACAAACGCCGAAAAATATAAACATGATATATACATTCCTATCCTAAACAACATTTTTGGGACTAAAAAAAAATGACAAAACTTATTGCAAACTTTTCTATCTTAAGAGATTGAACTACAAGAAATGCAAGCATAACAACATATACTTTTCGGGTTTACACGAAATTAATCAACTAACCAAAAATGAAGACAAACCAATTAACGAATTGGTCCGCCAACTTCACTATGACACAAATTTAAATGAAGAAAAGCGAGAGTCACGACTCAAATTTCAACTTTGCAAATTAAGTGGTACTCTTGATACTTAGGCAAATGTATGTCAACAAAAACACATAAGGAGAACATTCAAACCAACTATGGCTACTGCAATAGTAAAGTTCCATGCTTGTTCAATCATATATAAGGTTCAAAGTCACCACTTCCGCACCCACATCTTGAAACAAATAGCACAAAAGGTCTACAAACAAACGGTTAACCATGTTGAGGGCTTGAAACTTGTAGTCTTATCATCCTAATCTAAAGTTTTAAGACTTTAAAACCTTTTTACGCTAAACGAAGGCTGCCAACACCTTGCGGGAACAAAAAAATTATAAAAGGCGAACTAAACAATTATTATAGTCATCAAGTGATCACAACAAAATCCTTAAACATTCAGCGGTATAAACCCGGAAAAACTCGAAGCCTCTTGAGGTTCATTTCAAGCTAATCCAAGGTTATAAATACTCTTTCAATACACCATCAACCTTAAATACAAACCAACATCCCGACAACTACATTACTTCAAATCTTGCTCAATAATTCGTACCAAACAGCCAACCATTTACAACAATTAAACCAAACCTTGAATTGTAAACATTTCACAATCACATAAGCTAAACCAAACGGCCAGAAACTGATTTTCGTTTCACATTTTAACGCCTAAAATCAGCCAAACATGAACAACCCAAACTCACACGAATCAAGGGATCACAAAACTAAACATAAAGTAATTAGACGGGATAGGATTTACCTTGTGTTGGGCAGCGATTGAGGCCGTCAAATGTTGAGTTTCAAACTAGCGACTTTCGAATCCGACTCCGGTTATCCGAATAGCAAACGAAAACAATCAGGAAGCAAAACGAGTAGTGAGTATATGGAAATCAACAATGAACAACCAGAGAAACAATTTCTAGTGAGCTGTTGATATATTTTTTTTTTTTGATTTCCGCCCGTCCGTCTGTGTGTGTGTGTTCCTGTTCGTTTTTGTGTGTGTCTTTTTTTTTTTTTGTGTCTGTGTGTGATAAAAAAAAATGGGGGCCCTAAATCTGTTCTTTTTTCGTCCTTTTATAGCCGAAATTTTGGGGCTCAAACGGCTCTTTCCAAGAATTCAAAATTTGAATTCTTGGAAAGCCAAGTTGCAAAAGGAAATGATGAAAATCAGAGAAAAAGGAAGATGAGATGCCTACCTTTTCAGGCGGATGGTGATGGGTCGGAGGCGGCGGAGGTAGACAGTCGGGCAACGGCTGGTTTCCTCTTTTCCGAGGTCTGCAACCGGCGGTGGCGACCTTTTCGAGGCTACCAAAAGCCTCCGAAAAGGGGAAGGGACGCTGTGAGGTGACGGGAGAGGGTGTGGTCGCCGTTTGCCCGCAAAATCCGGCGGGTCTTGGGGATTTTGGGCGGCGGCAGCAGGTTTTGGGAGGTGGGGGTTGTCGGTGTGGCTGAAGGTTTTGGGAGGTGGGGTGTCGGCTGGTTTTGGGAGTGGAAGAGAGAGTGGAGAGAAAAGATTAGGGGTGAGTTTAGGTATTAGCTGAGGGGGAAATTGGGCTGGTGGGGGATTTGGGCCGGGTCGGGCGAATTGGGTAGTGGGCTAGGCGATTTTGGGCTGAAACAAATAATTGTTTGGCCCAAAATTTGGGTAAATGGATTAATTTGGTAGAAAAAAGAAATAATTTCCCTAGTCGTTTTCCACTTAATTAATTTAACGATGCTTCTTTTATCCTAATTAATTTTCAAATACTTATATAGTTGACTTAAACATAATTTTGGTACGCATAATCGTAATCCTCAATTGATAGAACAATATTTAGGAAATGTTATAGCGATACGACAAATCTCATTTAGAGTTTGAAATAAAAGTTACTATACCAATAACTAAAGAAAGAATTACAAAATATTTTTGGGGTGATTTTATAAGATACAATATTATTAGTAATTATGATTATAAAAAAAATATAAAGGAAATATTTAAAACAAAACGGTTATTGGTGCCAAAATTAATATAAAATTAATATAGAAATAAGAAAATTATTTGAAAAAATCCTCGGGATTAAGAAGCATATAAAAATTAATTATGGGAAAAAGGAGGGCCAAAATTGGGTGTCAACAACTTGCCCCTCTTCGAACAAAGATGATGAAAGAGTCTTTGGGCGAAGATGTTGACGTAAAGCCGATTTTGTCTCGACTGGAAATAAAATCCAATTTTTGGAAAGGTCGTACCTATAAAGAGAAAGGTTATTGTCATTATGAATTCGACCGAACTCTGGTCTCTGAGTTGCCTACATATCTCGGGTTTCACGAGAATCAGGCCAATGTAGTTCAAAAATTTTGAGAGGTCCTCAAAATTTTGCCCCAGTGTTGGTTTTATGTCGACATTGGTATTTTTTGCGGTAAAGGGGAAGATGACTTTGGCACGAACGGAGTGGGTATGGCCATGATCGAAATTGAGCTGCCTACGTATCCCTAAGGAAATGGGAATTAGGGCGATTGCAGTCCTGAATAGAGGATTATGGTAAATTTTGAGGCAGTCCTCAAAATTTGCCCCAGTGTATGATTCATGGTTGACACTGGTCTCTTAGTTGAGCTTGGTAGGTTATTTCCTAGATGACAATAATCTTTTCAAAATGGGTGCATTTTCACAGCCTCCCGATTATAAATGTGGTGCACAACACACCCATAAACGAGACCCTACTAGGTGCATCTCGCATCTTTATAAGATCACATCGAATTGCTGGATGGAGGTAGTCCCTTTGGTATCTTCTAGTGGGAACTCTAGGAGATAGAGAAAGGGGTATCGATGCTTGTGAGAGCAGGTGTACTCTGATTTAGAAATATGGACAACTGATTGTAGGAATTGGAGTCGGAGTGCTAGTCTTGAAACTCTGGCTTGTGAGTTTGGTATTCCTCATCAAGCATTGCCTCAATCGCTGCTTAGAGGTAGTTCCACGTTGTAGTGTGTCATCCTGCAAAACAGGTAAAAGGGGTTACAAAGTACCTGTTGAGGCTCAAAACTGTAAATTAAAATTGTAATGTAAAGAGCAGAGTGTAGATATCCAAACGATTGTTGACATCTCCATTTTGCGGAGTGGATGTACTGTAGGTGAAATAACCTTGGGAAGTAAAGCCTCTCGACTGGCGGGGCAACACTCGTAAAGTAAAGCCTCTCGACTGGCGGGGCAACACTTGTAAAGTAAAGCCTCTCGACTGGCGGGGCAATACTGTAAAATAAAGCCTCTCGACTGGCGGGTCAACACTGTGAAGTAAAGCCTCTCGACTGGCGGGGCAATACTGTAAAATAAAGCCTCTCGACTGGCGGGGCAACACTGTGAAGTAAAGCCTCTCGACTGGCGGGGCAATACTTAAAAAGCAAAGCCTCTCGACTGCCGGGGCAACACTTGTAAAGTAAAGCCTCTCGACTGGCGGGGCAACACTTGTAAAGTAAAGCCTCTCGACTGGCGGGGCAACACTTGTAAAGTAAAGCCTCTCGACTGGCGGGGCAACACTTGTAAAGTAAAGCCTCTCGACTGGCGGGGCAACACTTGTAAAGTAAAGCCTCTCGACTGG